>BLKR01002488.1:0-193520 GCA_011170035.1 Teleogryllus occipitalis
CCGGCACACAGCACCACGCCCACTGATCGCAGATGAGCACATGCACGCCACGTGCACACATCACTTGCACGCCACGTGCAAGTGAGCACATGGCACAGGCAGACCGCCAGCGCCACACTCAGGCAAAAGCACATCGCAAAGGTACACTCCGGACAAAGCACCTACCACACGAGACACTCCGGGAAACGTACACAGCACAGATCTCACTCCGTTCAAAGCTTCTAGCACACGGCACACTCCCGCAAAAGCACACAGCACAGGACAGACTGCGTCCAAAGCACCTAGCACCCATGCTTTCAGCACACTCCATTCATAGTGACCAGCATGCACACCACGCGCAGGTGAACACAAGCACCACGCGGCGTCCAAAGCACCCAAACACTTGGCACAGTTCATTGGAAGTACCCAAGCAGATTTCATTGAACCCAACACACAAAACCCAAACATTTACTAAATGGCACACACCAAGGAAAACAACCAGCAGAGTGCACACTCCATACAAAGTATGTTGGATGCGAAATTCAGCACCAAGAGGATGGTACATTCTACCCAAAGTAATCAGCAGATGACCCACTCCAATCAAAGATACAGTAGTATGCATTTTCCATTCATTGAACTCAATAGATGGCACACTCCAGTCATAGCACCCAGTAGATGGCTCATACCATTGAAATCACTCAGCTGTTCACACACTCCATTCAAGAACTTAATAAATGGCACACTTCATTCAAAGCACTCACCAGATGGCATACTCCAGTCATAGTATATAAAAGATGGCTCATTCTCACTCAGCAGATGGTACACTCCACTCAAAGCACTCATCAGATGGCCCACTTCATTCAAAGTACTCAGCTGTTTGCGCAGTCCAGTTATATCACCCAGTAGATGGTTCATTTCATTCAAAGCACTCAGTAGATGGCTCATTTTATTCAAAGCACTCAGCTGTTGGCACACTCCATTCAAAGAACTCAATTGATGGCACACTCCACTCAAAGCACTCAGGTGACACACGACATTCATAGTACCTAGTAGATGGCACATTCCATTTCTCAGCAGATGGCACATTCCAGTCATAGCACCTAGTAGATGAGAGAGAGAGAGAGGGAGAGAGAGAAAGGAGAGAGAGAAAGAGAGAGAGAAAAGACAGAGGCCGAGAGAGACAGAGACAGAGAGACATAGAGAGACAGAGAGAGTCAGAGACAGGCAGAGACAGGCAGAGACAGACAGGCAGAGACAGACAGGCAGAGACAGACAGGCAGAGACAGACAGGCAGAGACAGACAGGCAGAGACAGACAGGCAAAGACAGACAGGCAGAGACAGACAGGCAGAGACAGACAGGCAGAGACAGACAGGCAGAGACAGACAGGCAGAGACAGACAGGCAGAGACAGACACACAAAGGCAGACAGAGACAGACAGAGACAGGTAGACAGAGACAGACATAGAGACAGACAGATAGAGACAGACAGATAGAGACAGACAGATAGAGACAGACAGATAGAGACAGACAGATAGAGACAGACAGATAGAGACAGACAGACAGGCAGACAGACAGACAGGCAGACAGACAGACAGGCAGACAGACAGACAGGCAGACAGACAGACAGGCAGACAGACAGGCAGACAGACAGACAGAGAGAGAGACAGACAGGCAGACAGAGAGAGACAGAGAGAGATAGAGAGAGACAGAGAGAGATAGAGAGAGTCAGAGAGAGATAGAGAGAGACAGTGAGAGACAGAGAGAGAAAGAGAGAGAAAGAGAGAGAGAGAGAGAGTAAGAGAGAGATTCCATTCTCACCACTTGCCCTCTGTCTGCCCCAGGGCCGCTGCCGAGGCCCAGACGGCGCCCTGAAGCGCCTCCTTTGGCAAGTCGACAATACAACGCCACTCCACCGCCCTCCACCACGCCCCCGCCCTCGCCCCCGGCCCCCCCGCCCCCTGCGCGGGGGCAACATCGGTGTACCCTCCTCCCCGTCGCCCTGCGGATAGCCAGCGAACACTCACCACACCTCAACACCAGGTCAGGTCAGGCCACCGGCCCTCCGGTCACAGAGGGCCGCAACATTCCATTATGAAAGACACGCTCTCGTTTTGCTCTTTGCAACGGGAACGGGACGTTGTTTGCGACAATATCCAGCAATTGAGACTCCGGGAACAAAAAAACCACTGCGGTGGCGTTGAAAAAAAGTTCGTGCAAACGGCCAGATAATGTTTAAGTTAAAACTCTAAATGTCGTAGTACTCAACGAACAACGAACATCGAGTCCATCTATGGTTCGTCCAGAAAAATCCACAGCCCGAATACGTATTTTGCATTTAATTAAACTTTTTACTGGAAATGTCACCGGTTTTTTTGTTCTCAGTGCCTCAATTGTTGCATAAGTATGGAATGCCTTGGTGGAGTTCATTGTTGCAGTTGTGCCCCACCGGTTGTAACAATTAACAGCTGAGTCCAATGCATGAACACCGTTTGCCTCAAATATATAGTATGCTTTTTTTACTGCAGTGTTATTGCTTTCCAAGCGACAGTTCAACTTTTTAATATCGTTTTCCATTCGAAAAAAAGCAAAATGCTGTGGTGAGAAAAGCATAAAATGTGTTAATGCCCGTTTCAAACCTCTAGAAGACTGGTATCCAGCAAGTAACGCGGATTGAAGTTTAATAGAAGCGAAAGTTGATGATTAGACACTTGGCTTTCCACGTGCACGAATTACTTTGCTTCATCCATTCTGAATAGCTTCGTTGCATTACCCTAGAATACATCTCCGTACGAGACACGCTGGATAAGCCGGCAAGAAAAGTTCCTGCTGACATTCTTTTAAATAGTATTTTTCTAGAAAAAAAAGCTTTATTCACTTTCTCATCTTGATAATATCGGTTAAATCTGTAGATATTTGGGCAAATCTAAAGTATTGTTTGAATTATTCCTGTAACACTTGCGGATATCTCCTCGGGCTCCCTCTGAAAACCATTCAAACTTATAGTTGAAGCGCACAAATCGTAGGAGATCGAATATTGCAAACGGCAATTGCAAGTATGCAATTGCAAGTATGCAATTGCAAGAGACGTGTGCATAGGGAGCCTAGAGCTGAGAGTGCTTGCAAAGGGCATTCACACAAAATCAGAGACCCCGCGTTGCAACTGCTGAAGGTACCTTCTGCAACTTTGTTACCCAAAGGTTATTGTTGCAAACGCGTATTATTCTCATTATTGCGACAACATTTTCCGAATATGAACTCTTTAAGTCACTGCTATTACACGTTTTAAGTTGTTCATGATGAAGACTCCAAACTGTGTTACAGTTAAATAGATCTCGTTCATATACACGAAGCTCAAGGAAAGGTAACATGATAGGCAACCGGGATTTATGTTAAGCAAACTGTTCCCTAATGGTGTCGTATTTTACAAATAGTCGCCGACGTGTGAGTTGAGGGAAAGAACTCTCAGCTCGAATTGAAACAACCAGTGAAAATGAACAGTTCAAGAAATTAATGAACTTCTTTGTGCTATGTTCATTCCAAGACTGTGCACACCATTGTCAATTGAAACCAAGAAAAATTACCTCTGGTACTATTTCTACTATTTACTTCGCAAAGGATATACATTTCTGGACGTTGTATCAACCAATTGTTGAAGTCGCAAGAATTGTATTTTACAAAACATTTCTAGGAGAAAAATTTGCAGACAAAAAGCATATTATTTTGTCAGTCAAACTGACCATGCTTTTTAAAGTAATTGACTCAATTTCACATACTCTCACCCACATATATCTATATTTATAAAGGAAATGTGTAACCCATTATATATATTTGTATACTCGTTCTACAAGTGAACATGATTGTCATGTAAAAATATTAAAAGATTCAATAATTTGTCGACACAATGAACACAAGAAAGGAAGTAGAAATGACACAATATTATTTACTCGTGTAAAATTATATACTGACACAGATGTTGATTAATTGACACATTGTTGCTAGAATGAAGGTAGGGAAATGATGGTAACTGTAAAGACATATAGTATACATTAATGTAAACATATGTATTTGTATATAAGATAATTCTACGCGTAATTCTACATTTGCCATGTTGAACCTCCATCCACCGTCAACGCTATCTCAGAAAAAGTGCTAGTGTAGTGCCAGTTGTGCTTCGAGGTACAGAATTAGAGACATCGAACTTTGCCGGCTACCGGCTTATCTTGCGTACAAGTATTAACTGTGGTAAGTGGTTCTACATTGCTCAGGAACTTCCAATGATCTAACATGGAAAAGAAGATAAGTGAAAAACAGAACGTGTACTGCACAATTAACTTCCATTTCAGAATTAGCTGAGACGGACGTGAAATAGGATATATAAAAGAAAAATATACAAAATATAAACTCTGTGAGTGAGAAAAGTTTTATCAAGAATCTGGACAATAAGTATGTCATGATTTAAATGCACACAAATTATTCAGGAAATATAAAATGTGGATCATATATCTGCTATTTCACGAAGAATATGTGTAAAACACACGCATGGATATTTAGAAACATTGGGGTTGAAAGTTCGATTAATTATAGTATTTTTGTCGAATGAAGGTTTTAAAAACCCATTAATGAAGAGAAATATTTGTTATTAACATGCACTTGTTCATATGCACACAGATGAAAACACTGATATAGTTTCAGAGACTGGTTATAAAATAAAGAAACTTAAGGTGAATTCTCAAATTTCAACCATACGAACCAAGAACTGTCCTCGATAATACAGAAAGAATTGCAAAGTAACCACTAAGTTTTGCAATTCATGTTAGTACATAGTAAACAAATTTCAGGTACTACATGAAAGGTCAACATCGCACGGAAGTCGACGGAAATCCTAAAATAGTAATAATATATAATGACTATCAAATCGTTCACAATCCTGGAAATTTCCTTCAGAATACGCATATGTATTATTCTTTTTTTTTTTATCCCGGGAACACTTAATTTTATTTACTGTCGCAACTTTCTGAAAAGAAAGAAATGTTCTTATAATAGAAATGTCAATATAATTTTAAAATCATGATGTTCAATTTAAGTAAATTACCAATTCAATTGACAATTTATGTTATATTTTACCGCAGTCATCACTGTATTCTGTGAAGTGGAAGACTTCCGCAGCCAGAGCCATGTAAATGGTATTGTCTGTGCGGTTGACGCCGCGGCGAAGGCTGCGTTGCCTCCGTTTCCCCCATCTTGTGGTGGTGTTCCTCAGGGTTGATCTGCGGAAAAGGACTGGTGGCCCATTCCTGAGGAAGACAACCGTAAGATGGAGGAAACGTCGGCAACAGAGACTCAACGTGGCATCACCCGTACAACCAAGATCACTTACATCATTGTGTTCTGAAAGGAAGCTTCTTTGAAGAAAATATTTAATTAAATGTTCAACTTGCACTATGGAAAAATAATCCCAAACCTCATTTACAAAATACCTTCACAAACCTTTTCTTCGAATGTAGGAAACAGTCAACATGAAAACTTGATTGTGTTCTGTTTTCACTTCAATGTACAATTTCGCTGTCGAAAGTACGCAGTGATATCGAAAACGAAAATGAGGTAAAATAAAATTCAGGATGCATCGTTTTCAACAAAAACATAGAAAAATATTTGTGATTAGAATACCGCTTTCATAAGCGTTAGTACCATATAATATTCTGTGAATCAATACATTTCTTTCAATTTTTTTTTATTTGACGATACTTGCAGTTTCTCTTATTATGAGCTTCGTCTGATGGTAGTGAATTTTGATGTTAGATTGACATTTATGCAAAGTTGGATATTTTAATTAATTTTATAATTTAGCTTTTTTGAAAAATATTTCTAACTGCATTACAAATGAAGCTGCAAGTGTAGTATTTCTTGTTGAGTCTGCTAGAAATTTCCAAATGTCTCATTCAAATGTAATCCGATTTTGTGAGAGTGTAAAAATGAAAGTACGCAAGAAAGTTATTCTGAAGAAGTTGTTGTTGTTGTCAAATTGTTGTAAACGGGGTGAAGAGATACTCAACCAATACTAAAAAAAAGAAAATATCAAAAAAAGGAAATATAACTCGATTTCCTTTTTTGAACAAAAATATGCTGTTAAAAATAATATTATTCTTTCTTATGATTAGAGAATAAAATGAGAAACGTATGATAATTTGACTTGAAAATATTTGTTGTCATTACTGGCAGGATATGATTATTTTTAATTACAATCACTACTTATGAAATAAAACTGGCCCAGGAAATTTCAATATTTGATTCATGTTTGTAGTTTATAAAAGACCAGAAATTACTCGTCGAATTTAATCTATTGTATATGAGCATTCCTGTTGCACGTGACTACATAACCTCTATCGTCAACTCCTAGAGAACAGCATTTTTGTAAACATCGCTTTGAAACAAATATGAAGTAAGTTCAATAAGTTTCTGGCCTCACTAACTTATATTTTTGATAGAAAGAAAAAATGTAACTTTTCGACTTATTCATCCTTTATTCAAATCACCTTTTCACATCTGTATATAACTTCTGTATATAAGACTTCAAAAAAACTACTCCGAAGGTTTGTTCGCAAAATGGTCAAAAGTGGCTTCTTTCACCTCATACTCGTCTGAAACTTTTCTTCCGCGAAGGTTTTTTTTTCAGTTTTGATAAGTGACAAACATCGTTGAGTGCCCAATCTGGACTGCAGTGTTAAGGGTCCAACTACTTAAAGCCAAAGCACTTCACAAATTTCTTTGCAATCAGAGTTGTAATCATAGAAGCACAGTCGTGAAGAAGCTAAACACCATGAAATTTCACGCCCTGCAAACGTATAGGATAACAACAAAGATAATATATTATACACTGTGTATACTGCTCAGAACGTTTTCCCATTAATGAAGGTTATTTTGGTCAGGCCAAAAACTTATGGAACCGCCACCGTATATTTGATATAAGAATATCAAATTTATACTTTCAACACACGCATTTAAAACAACCAAACACCATAAAATTTTAAAAAATGTATCAGTTGCCCTTATATTTTCAGACTATTCAAAACTCCGAGTTGATTGTAGGTTTCATAGAAAATGGTATACTCTCAATTTAGAAGATTGTAAATACAAACCCGACTAAGTACTGAGTGAAATAAGATAATGTGCACAATGTGCCATTCATTATTTCAAACACGGTAAAAAATGTCAATTTAAAAACCATCGTACCATAAAGGACCAAATACAAAATAGTCTGCTGAAGAAACACTTTCATAGTTACAAGAGATTCGCCCAATTATGTCAGATGTAGACATGGGTTAAAATTACTTTGACGTTTCAGTGGCATACGAGAATACACAATCAAAATATTTCCGCAAAATACCGTAAATTATTTACTTTTTCACAAGCAAACACGCCAAACCTCTTTGAAAACATAAATATAAAATCTTACATCATTAAAATAATAAAACAGAAATGCTCTAATTGCAAGTAAAGATGGACAAAAACACTTGTACTGTTTGCAAGTGTATGTGAAACAACTAGCTACCAAAGAAATATTCAAATATGAATGGAAACTCGTACAGAACAAGACAAATGTGTTCTCCTCACACGAAACATCTAGTAAATTCGGATAACAGAGTAATGAGCAACTTTACTTAAATCATAATAAAGACCACGCCGACCTATTCCGCTATGCCATCATCGAATATGTCCTAAAATTAGGAAGTGTCTATTTTGATTGCGCCCCATAAATTCGGAAGTGTAATCAAAACCTACATACACGTTTTCGAACATACAAATTTTCCTTTAGCTTTATATTTGAAATCTACAGGCAAATTTTTAGAATCAAATCTATTAACTGCCATTCAATCAAGCCAATAATGGACTTTCTTTTAAGAAAATCCTTAACCAATAACGGGGAGCTTCGGAAAAATAGCATAGTGTTGATTAGCGTTTTACAACGTAGTCGCTAGTTAACGAAGGTTGCATGTACTCCAGAACAATTCGTTCCGCCAGCATCAACGTCTTTTTCAATTTAATGCATTTATGTCGACTGGACTCTCTATGGTCGCTTCGATTCGGTGCTCATGTTGTTACTTAGTCATAAGGCAAAGGAATACTGTTTATTACTAAGGAATATTTTTTTAGTGGTAAAATAGTCATTGATTGTAGATAGTTCGTATAACCATTAGTAAAAAGTTAATCACAAGCCCAATTTTGTTAAATTATATTCACCAAATAAAATGAAAATTGCTCTTGTGATTTACAACATTTTTGACCGAACTGTTTCTTTGTCGGTACATCCGGTTCTTAAACAGTTTGGTTTATTTAAAACCTCACGGTTCTGATGACCAAAATGTCATTCGTTGTTGTTAATTAGTTTTAGTGAAAAACTGTTTATCACATTGTAAGGGATATTTGTTTTACCTATCAAACACGTTCAAAAGAGCCTCGAATAGTAGATATACAGTATAAGTAAACTACGAGCATCAGTTTTATTTTATATAAGAGCTATAAAATTAAAATTGTACTTGCAATTTACAACTTCTTAGTGTACGAGCACATTGTTTCTGGGTCGACTCACTACGGACCTTGCAACAGTTGGTTCCCTTCACGCGTTTTTGTGCTGTTTCCTAAAACTCACATGTTTTGTTGTTGTTGATGTTGCTGTTGATATTGATGTTATCGTAGTTGTTACTCGACAAAAAAATTAATTGGCCTGACTACCGGAGCAAAGAATAGAAAGAATCGAGTACAGTCTGCTAATCATGAAGAATAGGTAAAACTGTGATTTATGGTCACTCCTTTTTCTAGCTATCTGCTTTGCTGTCAACATATTTAAATACTTAAAAAAGTTTCAATACTGACAATGTTTTAATTTTTAAGGTCATTTGCTGCAATCAGCTTTTTCTTTCTTCTACCGAAACAAACAAATACAGACCCAAAGCGAAATTGACTATCAATAAAAATCAGGAATAACAGATTACAAAAGCGACTGTACGCCGGTTATAAGTATTACTCGTTCCCGCAGAATCGGGTCAATGTATTTTTGTATGTCGACGTATGGTTGTTGTCGTAGCTGTAGAAGCTGGGCCGGATTGATATATTTCAGGGTCCTAAGCCTGGCCAAATTATGGGGCCCCCTAATAATATTGAACTATTGGGCCAAATGTAACCAAAATCAACAAGAAAATAAAACCAGAACCTCTCAATTTATAAATTTAATATTCAGATAATAAATACAATATACAATATAACTTATCTACAATTTTGTACAATTACTGTCACATATTTATGAACCAATATGCAATTTTGTTTAAAAAATATTGGGGGGCCCGAATCCACAAGGCGCTCAAAACATATGCTCAGTGGCCTTCCAAAGCGAGGTTTTTTTAATATTTATTTTTTCTGTTCAACATCAATATTTTACAGAGAGTTTTAAATACAATTTTATTTGAAACTCCTTGTAAAACATTGATGCTGAACAGCAAGAGTAAATATTTAAAAAAATTCTGGTTGGGCCACTGTATATGGTAAATCTGCATACATATTAATCCATCCCCTTGTAGTCGTAATTGTAGTTGTTCTTGTTGTTGTTGTTGTTGTTGTCAGTGGCGGATTTACCCTTAACCTAAATAAGCTAAAGCTTGGGGTCTCAAGAGTCCAAGGAGACTCAAAAATTATGACACAAAATGGAAAATTCGCTAAAAGAATTTTTGAAAATATACAAATTTATAATTAGTATAATTTTATACTCACGATTCTTATTAAATTTAAAATTGAAATGAATTTAAAATTGATTAAATTCAGAATTGAAAATTGAAAAAAATTATTATGTGAAGGCATGATTTAATTGTTTATTTAATTTTGAATAACAAGGTTAAAATCTTCAATCTCAAAAATATTATTGACTATAAAATGGGGGACCTCAAAAACATTTTAGCTTAGGGCCTTTTTTCAAATTATTCATTTTCTTTGTTCGACATAAGAATGTCTTTAGAGGTTTTGAAGATATTTTACATAAATTATACCAATTTTGTGGTACATTATAACACATTTAACATTAAGCTTAACGGGTTCGATGGTATAACGGTCAGCGTTTCGGGCTGTTATACCCAAGTTTGCGGGTTCACACCCGATCGATGCCGTGGATTTTTAAGGGCGAAAAAATCCATTCTTCGTACGCCTTCCTTCGGAAGGGAAGTAAAGCTGGCTGTCCCATGTTGTAGATTTACTGCATGTAAAAGATCCTCAAGCTAAAAGAAGCCTCTGAGCTAAATTCAAATCGCCTGTTTCGTCGCCCGAGTAATACCTTCCTTCTCCGCTAGATGGTGAAAGGAGCGTAGCGGAATTTTTATGGCCTGAGTCTCTTTCCGTATGGCATGAACTAACTAAAGGAGACTCGCAAATGGTAAATCCGCCGCTGGTTGTTGTTGTTGTTGTTGTTGTTGCTGTCGTCACGGTTACCGTCGTTGTCGTCCGCGCAGTGCGCCCCTTGGGGGGCGTGCCGTAGGACTTCGCAGCCATAAACCAAAGAGACACACGAAGTGGCCGCGGCCGGCGGCGGCGCCGGGGGCGGTGACGACGGCGGTAGGAGCGGGAGGGGGGGAGGGCGCGGGTGCCGCGAGCGGAGCACAGGTGGACACCGCCTGCTGCAAATCTCTCTTCCGGATGCGTACGCTATGAAGAGCGTGTTTCCAGTGACGGCCATGACGGCGCGGGTCTTTTTTTTAATTTTATTGCTCGGGTTTTTTAATATTGTTGTGGCGAAATGCGTACTAGTTCGAAAATAAATAAACATGTTTCAAAATTCACGTGAAAAATAAAATTATGAATAAAAATGATGATGAATTGCGGTTTGTGATTCAAATCGAAAAGAAGCGAATGTAATTTTTTGCGTAAGATGTAAATTGAATTTTATTGAGGGGATTAAACAAAACTGAATCTTGTATAAAAGTGCTTGCGATTTCAAATAAAAAATAAAACTAGTAGTATCATTGGCGATGAAGTACACGACATTGGTGATTAAGAAATAAAACAAGGAAACGTCGTTTTTTACTGAACATATAAATAATATTCTATTGAGAGGGGGGTTACACAAAATTTTGAATCACTCAATATACGTCACTCAATATTTAACTTACAATAAAAAATATCGTTACTTAAAAAATATTAATTTTAAAAGAAATTCAAAATACATATATATGACTTTAAAATAAGGCCACAACATGTAGGTTTCAAAAGAATGACCTCGTCATCATGGCAGACACTGAAAAGGCGTCCGTCTTTGCGTAAGTGGAAACCGACTTCCTCGTATGTGACCAATCCCGTCCCCAAGCAGCCACCGCCTCCGTCCTCCGCCGCCGCCCCCGCCGCCGCGCCCAGCCGCCGCCGCGGCCTCCGTAGTTGTTAGTTTGTCCCCCTGTCCCCCCCGCCGTGGCTCCCCGGCGGCCTCGGGGAAGCCCCGAGGTAGTGGAGGTGTACGGTCACGTGGCGTCGGTGGGGAACTGAAGGAGTACCCATGATGAAACGACGAGGGTGAACAGCTACGGCGCACCGATTTTTGCTCTTTCTGCGCATCACCAGATACGTCACGAACCACGTGACCACAACACGAGCACTTCGTTTGAAAAGCCAGACTAGACGCTGGCCGCCATTTTGCATGAAGAGCGAGAAGTTTTGAGAAATATTTTGAAAATGGTATAATGTGACAATTTTCGACGGTGGATGATCTTGGCTGTCCGGGTGACGCCGCGTCGAAGGCTGTGTTGCCAACGTTTCGACCATCTTTTTCGTGGTCTTCCTCATTGCTGGTCTGCGCTGGAGTGGAGCGCTGGATGGGAGCGCAGACCAGCCCTGAGGAAGACCACGAAAAAGATGGTCGAAACGTTGGCAACACAGCCTTCGACGCGGCGTCACCCGGACAGCCAAGATCATCCACATGACTCCGGCCGCGGAAGCCTGCGACTTCAATTTTCAACGGTGACCAACCGAAAATTACACAATGAAGGTGTACAAGATGCAATATTTAAAAGAATTGCTTCATGTATCTGTTTCAATGACTTGTAAACAAGGTGAAAATTTTCGTATCTGGCTGCAATTAAGAGTTCCGCTAATATTGTAAAGCAAATTGGTGCCCGAAGCTCTTTGGTTGAACCCGGACAGAATGAGCCGCAGCTCATTCATGTCATTCATCATGAGAGGACCTGACTTGTGCGAAGGTGGAAACAATAACATGACACATAAGATTCCATATAATAGAGATTTTGTGCGGGAGAAAAACGTTGAGTTGTTGACAATGTAAACAATGTAAACAACGCGCGAAACCGCAATCTTCTTGCCACGCCGCGACCCACCCAGGGTTACCAACGTCTTCGGCAGGGTGCCATCTTTATCAAGATGAAGGCAAGTCGCAGCGTGAGAACGAAACCTTATAGCGTTTTCCATTCGTAGCACAGAAACCCACCCTAGTGCAAGGCAAAAACGTCATCGCTTCGCAAGAGTGCTGCCCCACACGCGTGAAGGGCAGCGACGAATGAAACGGATTCCGGAACTGAATCAGTGGTTGTGCGCTACGCAATGTGAAATTCTACACAGCTGTTTTTCGTCTGTCACACTAATTGAACTCGAAAAATAAAAATTTTGAATTATGAATTATTGGGACATCATCTCAGGTTTAATAACGGTCTGTAGATAATGCCTGCGTCTACTGTATTGATTAGTTCTTTGTGTGTGATTTCTGCGTGTTTGTAATAAGAATGATGGGTGAATGCACATTTGTTAGTACCAATTGACTGGCAACTGCCTGGTAATTTAACTAGTTAATCATGGGTGAAAGTTAATTAGAGAGAAATGGCGTATATAAGTAATCGACTGTGAGACACACGGACGAAATTATTCATAAAATGACGGACAGTAATATAAAAAGGAGAGAGAGAGAGAGAGAGAGAGAGAGAGAAAGAGAGAGAGAGTGAGAGAGAGAGAGAACAACTAAATGACAAAATAAACATAGTTGACGATAGACGACAGATGTAGAAAATTACTCAAAACTCTTCTGAAGGAATATTCATAATTGACTAATTCACGACAGCAAACATTCCAGACTAACGTAAAAGTCTTGGAAGGAACTTTTCTTCACACGGGCATTAAAAGCGCAGGCAGAAATCTACAGATACCATTCTCCCGTTTGAGAACTAATAGACCGACATAGAAACTTACAACACAAGAACAACAGAGCACGCGACGTAATCTTTAATTAAATGGAAGCATTTTGCTTGACTTTTCCTCTTTGCCGAGTTTACGCGAGTAAACGAACGTTGCTTCTCACACGCGAGTTTACTCATCACGCAGCGAGATTCCACAGAGAAGGCGAATTCTCTCTCGCAAGTTTTCTCACCACTGTAGACGTCCAACCTCCTCCTCGGCGAGTTTGCACGTCTCAAAACACGTTACTTCACCCACACAAGTCTCTACTTCACGCAGCAAGTTTACACAAACAGTCTTACCACACCGCAGAGAGTAATATATTCTCTAGCGCGAGTTTCCACGCCACTCTACAAGTCCGACCTCCTCCTCGGCGAGTTTGCGCGACTCAAAAAACCTTACTTCTCCCACACTCGTTTCCACGTGACGCAGTGAATTTCCATTTCACAAGTTGAACCACTAAGAGAGCGTATCCTCCCGCGCGGGTTTACCTGCCGATGTGCACGCCTCCACCGTCCTTCGGGGCGTGGCCCCGAGCCCGCCGTCGCCCCACGCTATGGAGCCTGCCCACCGCCTTCGCCCGCGCTGTACATAACTTGGGATTCAGGGAGAGGGCGCCGCCCAGAGGGACCGTCTTCGAGTACCGATCGCTGTTCACAACCGGATGAGACGTTTCGCCCAGTGAAACGTGCCGAACCGAGCCGAATCGTGCCGAACCGAGCCGAATCGTGCCGAACAGAGCCGAATCGTGCCGAACCGAGCCGAATCGTGCCGAACCGAGCCGAATCGTGCCGAACCGAGCCGAATCGTGCCGAACCGAGCCGAATCGTGCCGAATCTCCGCCTGTACTTGGCTGTCCGGAAGCACCCTGCGTCCAAGGTACAGGTGGTGACGTTTCGGCCGCCATTTTGCGATCTTCCTCGGCACGTATTTGTCAAACGCTCGGCCTGTTCATTTGGAGGGAAATGTCCCGTCCAGTTGTAAATGGAGATTAGTGCTTCGGGTCCCCGCCGAGGCGCGCCGAAGAAAAATGTGCATTGTGATATGCAGTAACCTCTTTGTCTTACGGAGCGTCCGAAAGCACGAGCGAATGGGGGCGCTGCAACTCAGTCATGTGACCCAACCTATTGGCCAGAGATCGGAGTGTTTTCCACGAGATTTTATTGGCTGGATGGGCAATGTTGGGCATTGCGATCACTGCAATAATATAGATCATTCATTATAATAATAAGTATTGTTATTATTATTATTTATCGTTATCATCATGGTAGCACTTCATGGGGACAATGACCTTTTTCAGTGCAGGTACCTTGCCGAAGGGCACTTTCTTTAAGAATCAAATTATTTCATTTTAATAATTTCTGTAGAAATGAATAATATTTATATAATGTAATAATTTATGTTCGACTTTTAATTTGAAAATTTTGTCTTGAAATTATCTAGTTAAATAAGCAATTCAAAATTTAATGAAGAAATTTTAAAAAAGCAGATAAGTGGTGTGTCAAATATTAATGTTGTTAATTTTTACTTCCGTGCATTCTTTATTCTCTAAGTATTTTTTTACAATACATCACAAATTTTCTTTGTTTTTAAGAATTTGCATACACGGAATTCAAAATAAGAGAATAAAAAATGAAGCTTCTTATTAAACTTTGCAATCAGAAATAAAATACTTTTGGAGGAGCAGTGTTATGCAATACCAATGCAATTGACTAGCTGCAGCGCTAAGAGTATTTATTAATGAATGAATGTACCCATGAACAGTATATATCTGTGCAATTTACGTAATAATTACCGTGTAATTACTGTGCTATTTTAATGCGTTGTACGTGTGACAAATCTACAATGTTTCCTTTTTCAACTCATAGTGTTTGTATTTTACTGTAAGTTTTTTAATGTGTCCAAAATACCGAAGGCGGTAGGAAGGCGTATGTAAATAGAAAACGGTGTTCCATTTGTTGCCATTATAGGAAGGGCGGATCCAGAGAAGAATATTGTCCATGAGAAAATGTCATAACGTGCAATTTAACACATGATGCCAACGTGCAATTTAACCATAATGAGAAAATGTCAATGTGAAGCTTATTTTTCTTTTGGAAGCAGTAGATTGGTTAAATGAACAAGTGAATGAAGATCGATTCAAGAAATAAAAAAAAATCCTTTATTCTCCGTCGATGCACACATTCTTAGATCAATGAGAATTAAAAGTCGATGAATGACTTCAAAAAATATTCTTTTTCAAAATCGTTCTTTATTTTGAGCATTCAGAGTGTACTGTAATTACGTAAGAATTGTCCCCATTCGATATCTAATAATAGAACCATTCTTCACAAAATTTCACGAAAACTTAAACTCAAAATAAATTTTCCTAAATACGTTTTTTCTCAAGTTTTTTCAATACTGTTTCATTCTTTGCATTAATTTTCTCCTTATTAATTACATTGCACATGCACATGTATGTTTTATTCAAAATTAAAATATTTGTGACTTTTCTGGCTCCGACCTTGCTCTTTGTAGTGTATATACTTCATCCTAGAGTAGTGTAGCTATGTTTCACAAGACCTGAATCGTGATTTGGAGGCACGTTTAAGTCATATTTCTGCATTAAAAATGTTTAACAGTGTATTTTCAGTTAGAAATGTTGAATCATCACGTACATGTGCTGTTGTTAATCCGCCAGCATATACGTTTAATATATGTATTTGCAGTGAATTGACATAAGTATGTGTAGTATAAAGTTGCCTATTGGAGTCTGAATTGTCCGAATGACACTGTGTTCTAAAGCACACATAAGAAAATTCGTAAGTGCAGTTGTAAGCATGATCACAAAAAGTGAAATTTCTCATGCATTTCTAGATATGTATTTATATTCAAGTAAAATCAAGCAAACACAAACCAAATCTTTCCAAAATGCTACTCTCGTAGATTCGATTAGACTCACTAAGTACCCCAAAAATACGTATTCATTTGTTTATTCATGCCTGTGATCACCCTTACATTTACGCATACGTTTAGTTTTTGTTTTAGTGACAAAATAAACTGCGTATAATGTCGGGTGAGAAAAGCAGCATTCATTGTATTGGAAAACAAGGGACCATTTCAATATCTGCCCAAAAAGGAATTTAAAATTAAGCAAAACATAATTCATACTATGAATAACAAAAATTATATACTCTTAAACAATAGTTACACAGTATTCGGCAGCCAATGTTTAATAAAATGCCTTCATTTCACTTCTTTTGAGAAAAGTGGGTTAACAGTATGTCATCGTACGTAAACTAAAACAGGTTTCTTAACTGCAAAGCATTGACATCGAGTTATTATTTCAAAATCGTGCCATTAATGCAAATCATTAAAAAGTTCGGGTCTTTTGAAGCATTATGTGTGTTTAGTAGTTATGTTGATTTTGTTGAGCATTAAGCTTTACCAAAAGACTTATAACCGCCAGTTCCTAATAATGAAGGACGCATGTATGTCCAGAGTGACTGCATCGTGTGCGTACATATTAAGGTAGAAAATCACTTATTCCATTACACTAATGTACACTAAGCTTTAAGTATAGGTTTAAGTAACAAATAACGAGCGATTTTTTAAAACAATGCAATTTCTCTTTCCAAAAGGAGCATATTGTAGACCTTTCTGAAATCAAAATCGAAAAATTTACTTACTCATCCGAAAAACAATTTTAAGTGGATCAAACTGTAAGTGTGTATTGAATGGAATAACTATTCATGCAACTGTTTCCCGTTTCGTATTAAATATGAATCAACCAATATAAGAGGAAACATGAAAATTATGTCAACTTGGTTACATTTTCTCAATTAAGACCATAATCTATGTTCCGCACCATTCGACCATTTACGAAAAAAACAACAAATGCTGAACAAGAAACTCATTTCCAGGAAACGTGAGAGAAGAAACAACAAAAAATAATGAAAAAAAGATTAGCGTCTTCTCTAGTAATTCAATATTTTAACAACAAACTGTATTTAATCTTTATCTTTACTGCTTTATTTTTATCTACAAATGTCATAAAGTTGCTTCATATATTTGCAAGAAATCAAAGTAAAAACTGATTTAATCTATTAACCCATGCTTATCCAAATATGATAGAAATAACTTACAATGCCTAATATGTTTCTCTACTTGACAAACTACCATAACCTAACCTAAAATACGTAACTTAACCTGTCATAGTCTAACTTTATTAAACTTAGTTTAGCCCAGCCTATTTTATCTTTCTATACATAACCTAAAAACACCCATTATAAGACACAGCTATCTCGAGAAATGGTGGTGTTCATCAAGTCGCAAAATGAAATAAATATGGACCTTAACATTCATACCTTCTCGTTTGTTAACACAGTATAAGATGTTCAAAATGCTCTCCATCTTTATAAGACGTTCTTCTACTATAGATTTTACGTTACCAGGTATCTAATGGATGACATACATTGAGGAGGGGTTGCTGTATTAATCCTTATTCATCTGCCTGAACAATTTTTTTAAAAATTCATTACACCACTGTATAATTTAAAAAATTCTCAAAATTCTAAAATGCATATGGTGACAGCTTTTAGGTTGTTAAGGGAAACATCATGAAGTTCTAATTGTATTACTGCAACATTTTAAGTTGAAAGTTTGAACTATCTTCATATTCGTACAAAGTGTCCATACGGGCCCGAATTCATTGAATTCAAATCATATCTTTTCTTTGTTAGTTGTGCATTCATCTCGGGTCAGCACGGCGAGTTCAAAAGTCTGTGTTGAACTACAGATACCAGAATGTGCAAGTTGATCCGGGCTGGGAGACCGAATAACAAGAAAAAGGGCGTTTCTGGAAGTCATATCTAGAAAGATATTAGTTCGATGGCACCTATGCACTATAATTTTTTCTTGTCTGGATAAATACCACCGCATCTCACAATTTTGAATGCTTTTTTTAAAAAACTTTGTATCTCCGGACGTCACGTACAGTAATTTCACCGACCATGGTCAGCTACTTTGTAATATAGTTCTCTCTTTTGGTATAGTTAGTGTAGTCGTAGATAGTATCACAATGGGTGGACTTCGAGTCTCCATGGATATGAAAGGCCAGTCATGCAAGTAGTTGGGGGCTTCATCGACAGAGATCTCTGCGATCGCCGGGGACCCCCCTTAGCATGTAAATAGAACCACACAGGGCGTGTGCGTGTACATAGTTGTAAATAGGCTAAATGGTTCCAAAGTGGTCGGATGACCACACATTCCTCGAGAGTGGAGGACCTCGGAACCCGTGGTGGTGGTTCGTACGACCACACACAGAACCACTTGCTGGGAGACGAAATAAAATCAAATGGCAGTTTTTTTTCCTGTTCTCTATCTCATTTCTCTGTTGACTTGCACGTTCCTGCTCTTGCTACCAGTTCAGATGAGAAGTAGAGGAGCTTCTTTTCCTCATGTTCAGATCTAATCTCGAACAATTGATCTGTTTATCCATCTAACCAACCATTTGGCTTTCTATCTAATCCATCTATCCAACAACTTATCTCTCTTGCTACTCATCAATCTATCCAACTACCTTTCTATCTGTTCAACTACCTATCTACATATCAGCTTACTTATCCTTCTAATCGTGCCTGATTTCAATCTTTATTGCCTTCCTTTGCACGTACTACATTTTTCTTCGATCCTTGTCGCCTTGAATTTTAACTTTTCTTCCCCGTTATTTGCATTGGAATATTCTACCTTTTCAGGTTTCTTTGTTTTTCCAATCTTCGCTTTCTCTTAATTTTCTTTAACTCTCAGCGTTCCTATTTCTATTTTCTATTATTCCTCAACCTTTTTATGCATTTGCTTATCTTTTCTTTATTTATGGTTTCCTCTCTTCTTCGTCTCTCAATCTTAATTATTTTCATCTTCTCCTTCTCTTCGTTTCAACATTCAAATCTCATCTCGCCTTCTAACTCTTCATATTGAGATTCATTTCAACTCCTCTTTGCCATTGAATTCGCAAGTCTTCTGACATTGTGTATGTGCTACTACCTTTTGTGTTGTTTTTTTCAATTTTTCTTTTGTCCTTTTTTCTCTTCTGGACCCCCTTTTCTTTTTACAGAGCTCATATCTGTCTAGTTCTCTGCTCTTTTGCTTTTCTTTTTCACTTCAGTTTCTTCGGTTCCTGCCTTGTAGAGCGTTTTAACTGCCTGAAATGATAGTGATGTTAAAGACAGCGAAGAAAGGTAACCTAAGCTGAATAGATCTACCGACCCTCCAGCATAGGAACCACGTTTTGGGTAGTCTGTCGTTTCCACCCCACAGGCTCCAAAGGCCCTAGAATAACTCCACGCCACAACAAAGGACTAAGAGCGGCTCCTACTCGATGGAAACAAACAACAGAATTATGAAGATAATGAAACACCGTTAATCAAAATACTACGTATCTAAGTTCGCCTTCTCAAATGGAAATAAAATTTAAATAATTCATTCAAAATTTAGTGAAAAGTTTTCAATAATACTAATTATGTGGCAATTTAATGGTTATAGAAGAATTTATATAAGTGTGGTAAAATGTTTAATCACTTGATGCCATTTTTCCACGTGTTTAGTTTGCTCTGTGATTTGTTTTGACGAAGAGCTAATTTAGAAACGAAGTACTTGATTGGTCGTCGAAGCCTTGACATTAAATCAGTATGTCTGCTTACGCCATGGTCTTTGTTATGTAGCTGAAAGATAAATACACGTGCCGTGTCCACTCCATTGTACTGCACTGCATTTCAAATACAGCATATCTCAGTACATAATGGGTTACTAAAATGCTAAATGGGTTACTAAAGTTATGGCTGCGATTTTAATTGATTTTAAAAGCAATTTCCAGTCAGTCTGCACTAATATCACAAGGAAGTGATGATGTTACAGCTAACCGTAATATTATTCATTAACATATTTTTTGAGGCAGTACTTTGTAGACTTGGATAGCTGAGTATCGTGTGTATATCTTGATAGATACCCTATGTTCCTTAGAATCGCTAGATATTCATACATCTGTTATGTGCTGCATAAAAAAATATATCAAAATGTTGCGTGGGCCAAGATTATCAATATTCAATAAGACTATTTAATAGTATAAGTAAGATAAAAATTCATGTGTCATAATTGTACATAGATATTTGTTATGAATGCTGTGAATAGTACATAGATATTTAGGTTATGAATACTTCATTCTCTGTCGTTGTTCCTTAATACATGTTACAGACGTAACCACCGAAAAAAAATGGAGAGCTCGGTGGATAGTTATACTTGGAATTTTCTAACGTGGCATCTCCAAGATGAAATTTAGCACGACTTTTTGCGTCATTCTGAGTCCTACCGCTAGAGTCGCTTGATCTGTAGTACTGCTTGATACGGTCGCGTTCATGCGACGTCTTGCGGCAGAACCAAGAAAAACGCAAAAATTCGAAATCAGAACCAAGAAAGACGAAAGAATCCCATTTTGGAGATACTACCCACAGATGCCACCTGAAAAAAGAAGTATAACAAACAAATCTTGCGCCACACCGCAATAAGCTTCTTTTGACTGTCACGATGAATTTATTTAATAAGTATATCTCATCAGGGTAACTGAGTCTCATTACTTTGTTTGTAATGCTCAGAATATCCCTGAGCTCCTTTCATTTGTTTTGATTGATGGTGTTTTGTTGCAAAATACATCTCACCAGCCACAATTCAATTGCCTGACATGAGTCGTATGCGAGTAGTTAGACATAGTACCTGGACAAAATTAATATATAATTTGTATTTATATATCTGTGTATTGGTGTGTGCAAAAGAAATCAGGGGACGAAGATATAAAAAAATAATTATAAGTATAAAATGGTGGTTACTTCAAAATCTCTATGAGTAATAATATAATCAATATGCAATTTCTGTGACTCGAACAAAAACTGTTTCATTTGCCGACTTAACTTGATGAATTTTTGAATTATTAATTTTAAAATTATCTTCACTTATCTGATATGTTATTTTGTATTTCTATTTTGTGATATTTATTCTCTTCTCTCAGAAAGTCCCACTTAATCCTATTTTATGTAGTATATGCCCTACACTATCTATGTACTCGATCGTTTGTTTAGCTTAGATGTTCAAAAGCACAAATATAAGTTTTATGTATATTTCCCATAACTTTTTAAAATCATTCATGGTATAAATGCTGCATTCCTTTTAATGTAATACTAAATTTATGTGGTACAGGTATGGTTTATGAAACTGATTTCTTTAAAATTAAGTTAATAACAGTGTCTTTATTTCTCGTCTGGTGTTATCATGATCAACTTCGATGAGAGATCTAATATGTTTTTGATGCAAACTAGGCATGTTTTACTTGAGACATCAAAAATGAAAATAAAAACTTTTGTTTTCAGCAATTTTGTGACGGTTGATGTTTAGAGATATTGTTTCAGGTTGCAAAATAATGTATCTATTATCAGGTCTTTTGAACAATTCGCAGCTCACATTTCAGGTAGTTACATCGTGATGTAGAGTTGATATTAGACATATTCATTTTTACCACAGACCTTGGCACGGTTTGAAAAAGGCAACGTAATACTTACGAAATGTGTCTAAGTCAATCTTCAAGGAAAATTTTCAACGCTGTTATCAATAAATTTAAAAGTCTGTTTTCTGTTTTCATTTTCACGAACGTATATTCAAGGGTATATATGGAAAAGAATTCTTTAATTTCGCGAATTGAACTCAAATGTTAATATATTTTTGTCATTGGATGCATTATTAACGTTATGTCTCTCAAATAAAGTTTCATTCAGATTTTTTTCAAAGCTCTCGCAAAGCAAGTCGCTTACATTTTCCTCCTACAAAAAATGTAGTCAATATTAGTGATAAACAAAGTCAGTGTTCTTCGATCAACAAGATTTCTTTGAACGAAGACAAAATCTTGTTCAAATAAATGATTGAAATTCCTACTCCCTCTTTGTTGAAAATCATAAACGTTCACGAATTATTTTTCATCTCGAAATTTCGAAAAATGATTGGCATTTTACATAGTAAGCAGGGAGTGACTAGTAAATTAATTTACAATATATATATATATATATATATATATATATATATATATATATATATTGGCGTGCAGTAATTTATATATATTTATAGTTATATAAAATATATATAATATATTTAAATATTTATTTATAATTATATGTATTTATAGTTACATTATAGCGTGCAGTAATTTCCTTTGTAATTAGGCGAAGTTCTTAATATTAAATAATTCTTTACATTCCCTTGTCCTCAGACTGACTACGCCGTTCAATGCAGAAACGTTTCCTTGTCCATTAATAGTTATAGCTGACGAAGGTCAAATTGCCAGAAGGCTTCCGATCGATTGCATAGAGATTCCGGGCGCGTCAACTGCTAAGGTCATTAGACCCGTATGTGTAGTGCATGTTGTAGCGCAAGAGGAGGCGGTGATCTTCTTCCACTGAATGACGAGGTCTGATCTACTCGTCAGCTTTCGGGGTTTTCCCCAACCAGGAATCTCCCAGGAGCTGGGTACCGCCCCAGCAAGGAGTGTGCTACTGTAGTGCACGAAGCTTGTCTTGGCGAGGGCGGTGTCCCTCCGGTGGGAGATACCTGGTTGGGCAAAACTCCGCAAGCCGGCGTTTCCCTGCCATCCTGCGGGGGAAGACCACCGCTACATCGCACGATAAAAAAACACACGGAAAATACACGTATGGGACTAATGATTTAGCAATTGACGCGCCTGGAAATAATCAATAAATCAATCAGATCAGTCGATGTCAATCAGCAAAGTCCTTCTTCCGAGCTGCTCTGCGTGCTAGGCAAGCGAACGTCTTGCGAGGGTTTTGGAGATACCGGACGACGGCTTTAGATGCATAGAATCGCACTTCCCTTGCGTAACCATGTAATCGCTAGCTTTAAGGACAAAGTGGGGCGGGAACCCAGGCCTCCCGGACCCATGGAGGAGAACGAGCGGAGGAAAAAAGCAGTAGTGAGTGCGCCAGTGTTGGCTCCCGTGCGCGACCGGCGACAGTACGCGAGGGCTACTCTAGAATCCCTGGATACAGAGATTCTAGCGCATCCCGAACGACCGCCGACATTTAATACCCTTCCACTCGAAAGCCCCTCCAGGCAGCATTCAGGAGTTGAGGACAAATGATAACAATCGAAGGCATTATGAGGAATTTTGAGTATATTATCATTGGTTTTTGGTAGATTGGTGGTTCCCAACTTACCCACAAAACCGTTTCGTTCAACTGGATATAAAATGGCGGCACCGGTGGCGTAAAGGAATGCGCTCGACCGAAGAGCGCCCAAGCGGAACTATCGTGAACTATCTAAATTCTTCGACGAGTGCAAATTAAAGAACGGTTTGTTCTTTCGAGGGACACCCACCGAAAAGCAGCCAAGCGGTAACGAAGGAAACTACGATGTATATTTGTGGGGCTACATTTCGCAATGTACTTTCTTTAAATCTTTGTTAAAAGCTGAGAGGCCGTTCAGAAATTACGTAACGCAAATTTGGAATAATTTGAATACTATCTCTCTCTTCCATGTAACGCGTGCTTACATTCCCTAAATAATTACATAAAGTTTTGCCACGCACACACCTGTTGTAAATACAAGAAGTGAAAATAAATTACAGCCCAGTCAAAACAATTTGTATTCATTTTATATGTGTTGTTCATTAAAATTTATTATAATTTAAGTCGTAATTAGTTGGCGATGCTTACTGCAGTTAACAGTGAGATTGGGGGCACGTTGTGAGAGAAGGAAGGACGCATAAGTGAGAAATCTTTCTATCACAGAACGTATCACGCCGTCGTGGATGTCGCATTGGCGAGAGTCTACTGCGCCAATTTAATTGAATTCTCGAATATACTACGTATCAGTTATACATATTTACTTTGTAATCTTACAAATTCATTGAAAAATCTTACAAATACATTTTCATTTATTGCAACAAGTTTCATCTAGTGACTTTAATTTATTAATATTTTCACCAATTAATTAGTTAATATTTTAATGTTTTAGTATAAGACTAAAAAAGGAATTATTTCAGAAAATGTTGAAAAACGTAAAAAAATATTTATCAGTGTTACGTAACAATATGCATATGCCTATGTAACGCAGTTCAATGCTACTTCGACCCCCCCCCCTCTTCAGCGTTACGTAATATATGGACAACCCCGAATTGCGTTACTGTGTAGATGAACACATCTCTCTACCACCTTTAAATAACAGATTGAAAACAGCACAAAAACGAAAATTAATGTATTTATAAATTAATGAAATTTACAACAATCATAATGTCAATACAATCTACCGATAACACGCTCCACATCGTCAACAAAGCGGTGCACATCGGTTCTGAATCAGTAGGATACTCCGGGAGTACTTGGGCCGAATGTCCCTCGCGTGCTGCCTCAGTTCGCGAATCATCACGGCACGCTGGCACACCGTCCTCTGTTTTGCGGTGGGGGACGACGTAGTTGTCTTGTGTGTAGAATAGTCGTAGACATCTAGTTAAGTGTTATATCGTAAGATTTCAATTGACACTGGCAGAAACAAGTGTTATATCGTAAGATTTCAATTGATACTGGCAGAAACAAGTGTTAGATTGTGAGAATGTATTTACATATACAACCGTTCCAATCAAATTCGTTTGATTAATAGTTGGTATTTTTTTGTGTTTGAAATACTACGATGAGGGTATTCTACATCAAACATCTGTTAGCAACATAATGATGCGTTAGTAATGCATATGATGAGAAAGGAAGTGAGATTTTAAAAAATTTCTTACAGCTTTTCATTCCAACTTGTGAGATGAGGTTAAGAGATGCCTAATGAAAATAAGAAACCATTCATTTTCATACCCTTAAAAATGTATGGAGAGCCTTTGGTCTCGTTTGTCGTTCAATATGAGTTTCAACTATTAATTTTTTACCAATGTTCTAAATTCTTGCAAAAGAAATTTTAATTATGATTTACATAAAATGTTCATCGTCGAAAATAATGAATTCATCTCAATTTAATTTATAAAAAGGATATTGGATATTTTTGTACTCTATGTTCATTTATTCCAAATGAGCGAGCTAGCATGACAGCTGAGTGGAAGTTAGGTCTTAAAATCGTGTACATATAGGTGCCGTATGCCGTAAATTCGGAGTTTTCAATACAAGAGCAGTCAGTGGGAAAGGCTGCAAATCGAAACCGATCAAAACTTATTTAGATGTAGACCTAGAAAAACTAAAATTCTAACACTATAGAGATTAGTTCTAAACTTGAATAAATGCAAGTTTCGCTTCTTTATTTCTAGGTATTTATTTCCTTTTTGCCATTCATCTTTACATTTTCGACTTTATTCGTAAGTTGAATCCTGCTTGTAATATTTTTCGAGATTTCGTCTCCTGTAAATATATTTATTCCGTCTTTCCGTTGTTTTCTGAGAACTTTTCTTTGACTGTGCAATGTTTCACTAGTCAAGTGTTTTCTATTTAGTTCCTTCTCTTTGCTTCCAATGCTCAAGTGTGCTCATGAATACTGGACGAAAGCGTAATCCGACATGAATTGACGCTTACACGTACTAAGCTAGTCTAACAGTAATTGTAGATAAATAAGTTTACTAGAAAAGTTAGAAAGGGAAAAAAGTAGTATTAAGGATTTGCGAGTATTGTCCTCGCAAATTGAATCCTGAATCTTCATTCTACATATACACGTAGTCTGCTAGTTCAATAGTAGTTGTAGAGAATAGTTATTAATGATACGAGTGGCAAAAAAAGGCATTTTATTTTGTGATCGGTAATAGTTGCGACTCGAGGTCGATAGATTGAGTGTCGCAATCCCACGAGCAAAATAAAGTCGCATTTAGGATGTGTGTCGTACACTATTTTTTAGACAGCCTTTCTGACTTTCCTTTTATTTTAATTCAAGTATACAAATCACTTAATTGGATACCATGTTCCATTAAGATCAGTTGTAACAGATCAGGCGAAAGTATTTTGCTTTCTTTGTTGCATTCAGTTTTAACTTGATCACCATCTCACCTCCAACACTAGTACTAAAAACTGATCATTTAGCACGTTGTTCTTACATCATGTGTAACCGCTTTTACTAGTGGCTGTCTAAAGATAAGTTTATTGGAAAACTGAGAAATGAATACAAGTAGTAATAAGGATTTGCGAGTATTTCTCTCGCATGTTGTAATTCTGAATCTTTTTAGAAAATATAAACGTAGGAAGCTAGTCTAACACTAGGTGTAGATAAATGAGTTTATTGAAAAAAATACAGCAGTAAATTAAGTAGTAATAAGGATTTGCGAGAATTGCGCTCGCATGTTTCAGTTCAGAATCATCACTAAGGGTAATCATTATCACTAAGGAAAATTCTATTAAAGTAAGATGAGTATTAAAATATAAGTTCTTCTTTCACTTTTACGTTTTGTCGTCTTTGCTACATGAAACGTTTTGTAATTAAGATTGATATAATTCAAGAATAGCAGTTCAGAAAGTAAAAACTCAATTGAGATTTTCAATTTAAAAATTAACTTACCAGAGGAAATTGAAACGCCAAACCCTATCTTAACAAAATTGAAAAATTCATCCCTCAAATTGATCAGAAAAATGATTGTGTTCAAATAAAAAAATGTGGAACTTCAAAGTCTATTCAAATGCCTATTACTTTAATTTAATCAATAATCAATTTTACATGATATGTTTCACCAAAATATGGAAGTGAAGTTGCACATTATGTTATAATTAAAAAATTAAGGACGACCCTATGTACGTGTGGGTATGAAAGGAAGGGGGCGAGAGAGAGAGAGAGAGAGAGAGAGAGAGAGAGAGAGAGAGAGAGAGAGAGACGTTAGATATAGCCTTTTTGCAAAGAAAGGAAGAAAAAATAAAATTGCGCTCTACAAAGGTTCCAAAACTGTAGTTGTAGTGTGAAATAGTATCTGTATTTGAATCGATGTTACAAACTTTTTTTATTTTGCTACATTCATTTCCAATGTATTAGAATCTCTCTCTTTCTGATTAATCTGTTCGTAAATTAAATGTATAAAGCGTCAATCTCTAATGTAATACGTTTGCTGCACTGTATTATGTAAATAAGTTAGTTGTATATATAGATAATTATTTTTACTAGATACGAATGTATCTACTTTGTTTTCCTTTGCGCGTATTTTTAACAAATATGCCGGCTATAGAGTATCAAAATCACCTTAGAACTTCAGGCAACACAGTGGTTTAGAAAGCCAATATTATCAAAGTTTGTTGAATCTAATTTTCAGTATCCAAAGAAGGAAATTACACATTTGTTAAAGAATGAAATGCAGATACCTACATTTGCAACAAAACTGCAAGAAAATCATTAATTTGTGGCACATACATTACAGTCGCCCTTAAAGTAAATGAACTAAATAAATTTAGGACTGAAATGAGTTTGAACTATACACATTGAAAGATTAACACGTTCACTACCAAGCGCAGTCTCACTACTACGCCTCGTTTTTTTTTCACGTACAATTTTTTTTTCAGGTACTACGTCTCCGTGCCAACAGCAATTGACACACTTCTACACATGCTATAACTTTGAAACTTGTACCAATACTTACACAAGATTATACAAAATTAAATTTATTTACAAAAATGTATGAATCCATATGGACTCATGGG
Source organism: Teleogryllus occipitalis (assembly GCA_011170035.1). Classification (NCBI taxonomy): domain Eukaryota; kingdom Metazoa; phylum Arthropoda; class Insecta; order Orthoptera; family Gryllidae; genus Teleogryllus; species Teleogryllus occipitalis. The sequence continues at coordinate 27,874 of BLKR01002488.1, forward strand.
AACGTTGTGTCACTGTTAACACTATAACGAGACTAGTGGAGAGTACTATCATAAAAAAAACAGCTAATTCAAGAGACCAAATAATCTCGAACTAAACAACTCAAAACTCCTTACGATACCATATGGCCTTGTGCTAAAAACAATTGAATGTCCGTACGAGGCCACATAGTCTTGCATGGCAGACGTGTTAACCATTCAGCATTATAAATCCGAAATTCTCTGCAAAAACCTCTTTAAATGTTACAATAATAACATGAAATCCACATTTCATTCGACTGTGTTTAAGAGTTCCCGCTGTAAAACTTCGGCATTTTCCGTAAATTAATTATTTCATTTATTTCCACATTTGTGTTTTTAAGTCTTGAAAAGTGTTTTAGATGCGTTAAAAATATGAGAAAAATATGTGATTTTAAATTGCTTATCTCTTCACAATACTGAAACATAATTTCAATTTTTTCGTCTTTTTTGTATTTAAGTTTCATACTTGTTAAAACGCACATGATATACCATGTTTATATAGATTTAGCATAAGGTGCTATAGATTAACCCTAAATATTTTTTAAACAGTTTAATATTTCTCACAAAAAAGGGCCTATAAGAGTAAAATTAGTATTTACTCCTAAAATTGACAACAAACAGAAAATTGCAAGCTGTAATACTGTAATATTATACTTATTAAGACATAATAAGAAATTAGACTACATAAAGTTTGCTGTTTAGAAGATATTTAGCGTTATTCATGTTGAATAGCTTACTACGTTAAAAACTATTCTAAGCTTCGAAGAATTCTATAAACACTGATACTAATACATGTAAGTACATTGTACATAGATAGTTTAATAAGATCCCAGAAGATATGATAAAATATGTGACTTTTCAACTTAGATATGACTTTTCAAGCAATACATACGCGTTTCATAATCGTAATGTACCGCTGTAAGTCATTGTATATAAAGACTGTGATATAATTGTGTAAATGTATTTCCACTGCCCATATGAGTACCGATGCAAGTAGATGTGAAACCGTGATTAGATCCTTCGTGAATGAAATATAAGATAAACAATTCAAACCGTTGTTAAGTTATTACGTTCAACTAATATTATAATTGTAAAATTATCTCTTCATGAACATCCCACATAGTTTTCATAGTCTCCGTTAATTATCTTTTCGCTGAGTGCATTCACAATGTTAAGTGCAATGTCCTCGTGCACACTTTTTCTTGATATTCTTCTTTGCTCTAGTTGAAGTAACATATCGTTCCTCTCGACAGATCCTCGTGGATGGATTGCTTCTTGTGAAGAATAAATTTACGGTGATCATCACATGTTGGGTGTACTGCTCCTATCTTCTTTCTGTAAAATTTTGACTGCTGTCGTAATTTAAATGATTAAGTTCCGTAAAAATATTCGAGGACATTTTGTTACCTCTGTGCGACACTAATAGCTCTTTGTGTTTGAAGTATATTTTGGAATTTTGAGTCGTCTCTTCTCTTTTGGTGTTTAATAAAATTCATTTTCGTTGTTTTACATTCTCCCATTGAGTAAATTCTTCCTGTTTGGTCTAACTCCTTTATTTCAAATTATCCATTTAAAAAATTCAACAAATTATCGCGTTTCAAAAAGAAAGCCTTTGAATCAGTTTCACTATCATTTAAGATATAGATTAATTCTATGATTTCTTTCATTTCTTTTTTATCGTTTTGTTCTGATCATATCCAAATTGGCTGTCAATTGCTTCTAGTGATGCGAGGCCTAGAATAGAACTGTAGATATTGCAAGAAAAAGTGCGTCTAGTTTAGATCGAATGCATAAAAGAGAAACTTCGCTTTACTTGTGTCCTGTGTTAGCATTTCTTTGAGTTAATCATTTTTGTGCGCGCTAGATTATTGTGAATAAAGTAGTTTCAGAGTGGTGTATTGGCACTCGGTCGCGGCTTCGGTAATTATATATATATATATATATATATATATATATATATATATATATATATATATATATATATACACACACAAAAATTCTGTTGTCAATGTACGACATAGAACTTAAATTTAAAAAATAAATATTTGACCTCTGATGAGAAATTCAGGGCAAATGCTTTTAAGCGCTGCGTTTGCATTATTAAAAATTCATAATTACGCATAATTTTGCAGATTCAGATGAAATTACGAATGTTCATTGGAACAACATTGAGTCGCTGCATTCGCCGATGGCCAATCGCCACCAACTCAGTAGAGTAGTCGACGTTCAGTTGTCATTACGGTTGCGTTGCACGTTGCCCTGGTGATCCCGCTCTCGGCATTCGCCTCTGCATTGGAGACGGTGCCCGCGGGGCCCAGATCGAAGCAAGAAGATCTCGAAAGGGGGGTTGGCCCCCCTCCCCTCCCCCCCACCTCCTCGACCACGCGGCCCCAGCCTCTTGCAGAAATTTCTTCCCTCGGAGAGTAGATGTGACGAGATTCGCATCCCCCTGAATAATCGACGTGAGACAGAAATCTGAGAAGCCCTGGACAGTTTAAAGTGGAAATTTAATAAGTATTCACCTCTCGTCATCATTCACCCATAATAGTTTGGGAGGCTTCGATATAAAATTTTAAGTGGTCTTCGAACGGCTAACTTATTTTTTTTTTTTTAGTTGGTTTGAATGCGAGTTGTGACCAAAATGAGAGTCAGTCACCCTATCTTCGGAGGTAATTCTTATCGAAAAGGGTAAAAATGTGAAAATAAAATCATTACCTCACTGATTTATTACATCTTATCAGAAAATTTAATCGTGAACTCTTTCAGATGATTGCTAATAATTTGAAAAGGGTAAGGAAAGCAATTAAATTTTATTACACGTTTTTTAAATCTCAAAAATTTAACTATTAAATGCTTTTTAATTCATTCCAATTGCGTCATTATGCTTTGAATATATAGATCAATATTTGCAATTTTTTGTTTCTTTTCAAAACGTGACAAATTGTCATGTAATTTCAAATCGGTGAAAATTCATATTTCATACACTCTCTTGTCACCTTCAAGTTAAAATATTTCCTTCATTTCATATACATTTCTGTGCAGAATACTTCGGTTTTCAGCTAAGCGGTTGCAGTCGTTAAAATTCAGTGGTGAAAGAATCGAGGAAATGATAATTCTGCAGAGATTAATAACCTCTCCAATCTCATCAATTAATATCAAATTTCACGACTTTCAAGCGGGATTGCTACAAGAACTTCGTGTTGTCGAATGTGACACAGAACGGAGATGGTGGGGTTCACTCTCATGTATTCGCTTCAGGGGCTCGTATGCTGAAACGTGATTCTTCCCTTAGAATGTATACTTTTTATTAAACGAGTGTACATATTATGACTGTCAAATCACACTTTCTGTACATATTCTTCCTACCTCACTGTTGTAAGAATTTCGCGTTTCATCTGGGAGCTTTTTGCACTCATGAACTCCATCTATTTCCGTTTTGAGAACATTGCGACTCTTTGTATATCACGTGACGTGCAGAAGAACGCATCGGTAGCAAGTTCGTGCAACAAAACAATCTGCCGAATAAATCCAGTGGCGGAAGCAGATACCTTGTGGTACTCCACAATGCGAATTAAAAAATAAACAATCATAACAACTTGAGGTTTATTATTTCTTAATTCGTATTAAACAAATTCTTTTTTTATGTGATGCGCATCGTAAGATTTGCCAGATTATCCTGATATCCGCTTTGGTTACGTTTAGAAAATACGAGACCAGGTCACTTGGGACGGGTTCCCTCGTATACATTGGGAATGAGCCCGTACATTTTCCCTCATCCTTTTTGTGAGGGCGGCAGGATTCCTTCTGTTGCGAGATGACCTTCTCGATGCTCTTATTTCCGAATTATTACGTAATCGCTTGCGACAGTCGACTGCGCTTCAATTTCCAGCCTCAGTTCTTCATTTTTTTGCTCTAACACATTTATTTGACTCAACATCTAATATTCTCTGTTCTTCTTTTTCTGAGAAATGTTTTCCTTTATATTTCATTTATTCTCTCACTAGATTCTCAGCTTCGTTTCTTTTGTTTCATTTGTTTCTCTAACGCATTTCTTTATCTCCAATACGTATACATTCTGGAGTTCTCCTTTTTTAAGAATCGATTTCCTATATTCTTCATTTATTCTCTTATTAGATTCTCAGATTCGCTTCTTTGTTTCATTTGCTTCTCTGAAACTTCTGTAATTGTATATTATGTCTTCTTTCGTGCAGTTGTGTCTCCTTTTTGCCATGTCTCTGTTTTCTGCAAATAAGCTTCTTGGTTTATTTTTCCGTCCTGATCTGATCCTAAAATTTCTCCAACCCTTAGCCTCGCTTTTTTTGTTTTGTTACTCTGGTGTTTCTTTGTTTTATTCTTAATGGTGTCTTTACTTTTCAATTTATAGCTTTCTTTCTCTTTTTCTTTTTTTGTATTTACATTTTCTCTTCTTTGCTTCTCTTCCTTCATATTTCTTCTCATCCTATCGTATCCTGTGCTTTTCGCGTCACCCACTGTTTTTTGTTTAAATTTCTATTTCATATTTCTAAATTGAGTGTTTATTCTAATTTTCGCTAATTTTGTTTCTCACTGATCCTTCTTCTTCCTATTCTTTTTCTTCTTCTTCTTCTTCCTCTTCACCTTCTACTTCCTCTCCTTTCTCTTTCTCTATCTCTTCTTCTTCTCCTTCTTCTTCTTGACTTTCTTCCTCAAGTCCAGTACATGCTGTGTCAAATGAGCTCTTGTAAAAGCACCAACAAATATAACACAAGTAAAATTTGAAACTTCTGATAGGTTTAGGATATCATTTCGCCTTCATTTTCTATCATCACCAAATGTTTATCGAATAATCGATGATACGAGCACAGGCATCAATATCCCGCGCCTCTCTTAAGTCAAGCACGGAGAAATTTGGCACAGGGTGTAAAGGAACATTTTCACATCCACTCACATCTTTAACGGTCGGGTTGGAATACGAAGCGTTTGTAAATCACAACAAGCTGTCTTGTTTTACGAAATGAGACATGGCCGCCCCACTCCCGTATCTACCTCTACTGCCTTATTGGCTGAACTTGAACTGTCAAGGGCTTCTCTAACGTCGTTTGAAGGACAAATGGGACACGCTGAGCCACAAAAGCTGGCAGTTTTCTCCTGATACTTGATAGGGTAAACATTTTGATACTCCCGAAGCGACGACGAAAAAGATGAAATTGCTTATGTTAAATTGAAATGACGATCATCACTAATATCACTGTATTCCTTTGTTTGTATTGTGTAGTGTGATTCGTAGACTGTTTTTTAGGTTCTGGTGTGGTTCGGTTACGTCTAAATTCACCAGATAATTTCTTGAGTCTTCTCGTCGTCATGTTGCCGAATTGGATACCAAAAGTATTGTTTGGAACCGCATACATCATTTGTTTCAACCATCACTTTATCCAATCACTTAATTTCTCACAACGTATAATGTCATTTATGCGAATTTTCAAGTGTGATTGATTTTATCCGCCACAAGAATGATAATTAAATGGGTTTTCTTACTGTCAACTTAACTACGAGATACATCAGTTTCTAGAATCACTCTTATTTAGGGTATACATAACTCGATATATCTCTAGAATAATTCACATGAAGTCACATATGAACAGTCATTAACTACATAAAATGGAACATCAACCGAATCACGTTTCTGTCAAGAGAAAAGAAATTGCGAAATTAAGAATCCAACAATTCAATTAAAGATGCTCGATACATCAATGCATCACCAGACGTATAGATAGGGCAGAGATGATGTTCACATATTTCACAGTAATATAATTGGTGATTAATAAAACTAAATGGGGAACCAGGGTATCCTCCAGAAAAACCTGACGTAGTCCTCTCTTCACCAAGACCAACAACAAATACGCAGCTGTATTTCGTCCTATTTCCTAATTGCTCTACGAACTAAATCAATCATCTCAGGAAGGAGGTTTTAGAACTGTTTTCGCGTAGTTAACGAGACGAGTTGTATTTTTGGTTTAACTGTGCCCATCTCATCACATTATCAGTCCTTTCGGAAGATTCGTAATATATTCAATTGGGAGTTCACACGACAAATCAATCCATTAATAAGGTCAGTTTAAGTTTGACGAACATATGAAATTGTTCTATAAGTGTCCTTCCGAATCCTTTTCTTTAAAATATATAATTAACCTAATGACTTTTTTTATATTCCAAAATATCCTCTATCTTTAATCATTGGTAAATACAAACCCATGTTGTATTTTACCAGTAAACAATATTTAGACAATTTTAATAAAGTAAAGGTCAAAAAGTATTTGTCGAGTCCCAAAGTAGGACACATTTTTCTTTCAGCCATGTAACTGGTTATTTTTTATTTGATTTTCTAAAATGTATGATTGGAATTGTTTAAATGTTTTAGTACGTTTTAGTAATCATAAGAGACCAGAGGAAGGATATAAATACGTTCCTAAATGTAAATTTGAGAAACTCATGACTAATAAACATTTCTGTGTTGGCTTGATTTTTGAAAACATAAATGAAACATCACAATCCAATCTAAGTGAAATTCAGCGTTCCAGAGGGGGAGAAAACCGAGCAATGGTATGCAACAGTGGGGTCGCGTTCGCTCTGTGTACATATAAAAGTAGATGTAGCATTATCTAGGTTATCTAGTTGGTGTCTGTGACAGTAACTTTAGCTTTAAGGTGCTCGGGTCCCCGTGGCCCAGCCAGTCGCCGAACGATTGGAAAGAACGGTTCTTACCGCGCTGCAGCCGGTTCAGTCGGTTGCGGAGCAGGGGTACCAACTAAATCCAGAAAAACATTCGAAGGTTGAGATCACAAGAGAAATTTGTTTTAACTATACGGAACTTTTCGGGCTTTTCGGTAATGTTATTTTGCTTCGGTCAGTACTACTAACTTGCTTCCGCGATAGGATCTTGGCCTAGTTATTTGAACGCATACGTAAATCCATAACAGATCTCACTATTTAGGAGAAAGAACCGAGAAACTAAAATACTAAAAGTTATATACAATTAAATATTTAAATCATCTGTAGTACGAAATTAAAAGATTTTCTTCCGAGTTTTTTGACGTAGAAAATTAATATTATTCAAAAGGGTCGGAAAAACACTTCCAGAATATGGTTCTAAGAATCTAGGGTTCGTAAATATATTATTCTTGTTTCAAAATATCTCTCCTTTTCATTAACAACTATAACGTGAAACAAATGTTTTGGAACGCCACTCTTGAATTAAAAAAAATAACAACAATGAACGATCGAGTCGTAGGTCGGTGCCCATTGCCCTGTGTCCGATATGTTATTCGGCTGACAGTTGAATGCGGAAGAATTCGTTCATGTATATAAATATTATTACATTAATTTTCATAAATATAGATTATTAGATTTTAAGAAATGAGATTTCGTTGTTCGCCTTTCAACAATTGAACGCACGATACAATTGCAAGACGTTACAGCTTCTTAAAATATGTAGCCATTTGAACCCAGTAGCAAACACATTTCATTAAACACCGCGTAACATTCAATTACAAAATTCTCTGAAAGCGTTGTTACTCAAAAATATACTGAAAGAAACGAAATTAATTTTTCAGCCTATTTCACATTCTACTTGTATTAAATCAGTTTCATTAGTGAAAAACTTGTTTTTTCAAATTACGTTACCATTGAAAATTACATTACTATTTTACGAAAACTTTACTGTTCAACTGTATTGCATTCGAATTATTAGGTTTACAAAATACCGAAACAGCAAGAAAGTATTCTCTAATCTAGTTAAGCCCACTTTGTTTAAAAAGTTATAAGTTGTCTTTTTTAACTTTCCTGGATTTTAAAACGCCGAAACTAGGTTTATAATTTTAAGAAAATTACTCCAATATCAGATGTAATCGGAATTTCAAACTACATATTAATGTATCATGTTAATAAAATTGAATTATTTATTTCCATTGTTGATTGTCGGGCAACCAATCACACAAGATATTGGCAAAGACAGTAACGTTATGCAGAATAGTATTTGAGTGTTACTCAAATTCTAAAGCTTTCTCAGTCTTCACTCTTTAGAGTATGGTAAGATACGAGAAAGATATCTGTTAATAACGTCGAATGTAAATACATTTAGAAATAAGACTTGTTACAATGACTGTAAGACAGTTGGCCATTTCTGCCACAAAACTAGTATTTCTTTGTTTTTAATTCACATGAAATTCAATGATATCATTGATATCAATCATTGATATCATTGATATCAATGATATCATTATGTATAGAAATGTTTGCAAAGAAATATATTGTTTTTTATGTAATCTTAATTAATTATAACGGATATATCGTCTTTGAACCCTCTATGTACATATACATTTTTCCCATAAATTTTAGTTTAGTAGTTGGAATAAACAATGAAAATTGTGTTTTGATTTCGGGAGGAAAACTCCAAATGATTTGGTGCTATTTGTACATAAGTGTATAGTTATAATTTCGTGTGATTCAGAATGTATTAAAACTCAATCGCAAAATTGAAACGGATTCAAATAAAGAGAAGAAAGAAGTACGTACAGAGCAAATGTAGTAATTGAGTCATCTGCTTGGTGCATGCCAACTTACCGTAAGCTACAATCCATAATGTGTGTAAATACAGAAATATATCGTTTAATGTGCTAGCAATCTGGAACTCAACACTGTTACAACCCTAACTGCAACCCCAGCCGGAACCCTTTCTTTGCATATTTAATAAATATTTGAAGTGACGTTTTCCCTTCTCTGATTGATCACACCTGCCTGATGCCGCATGACAGGTCGCCAGGCATGACATGTGCCAGGTATACCATCCTCTCACGAAAGAGTTAGTTCATCATTTACCCCAATGATCGCAATATTATATTCTACTCTTATTTACAGCAGTCAAACACATCACAGACTTGACTTTTCGACAAGTTATATTTTTCCTGATCATTGCTGTAACACCTCGCTTTTCTTCTCTCTAAACGAATCCGTTTCTGAAATTCTGACGTTGATTATAAGTTGAAAATGAGATGAAATATTCCACAATAAAATACAATTGATACCTTTATTGACAAGGAGAAACGGTTTGCATATGCTTTTCTTTGTCCTTAATTGTTTCTAACTGAACGTAATGTGAACACGCTTGATTTAATAAAATATTGCCTGAGGGACACAAGTATCGTGTCAGTTATTTTCTAAATCATGATTGACTGAGCAGTACGCTCTGACGAAAGCCACAATAGCTGGTCCGAAATGTCAGCCTCTATGACCCACAAACGGCTAGACCGGGACATCTAATATCACATTTTATGAATCACTTCCATGATCCAGTTAACAAACCAACCCCAGCTTCATTTGATGTCTGTAAACCTAATATTTTATGAATCAATGAAAGAGACCACTGTAGTTGCAAACCTATGTATGTGGTGAACATACCCCAAACTCATCTAGCATTTGTTAATAAAGTTATCTCTTTTATTTAATTGCAAAATATCTTCAACTTATAGTGAAAATATTTGACTGTAAAAACGAGGGTTTTCTCGTTGAATTTTGACACAACTGTACTTAGTATGTATAGATAGTCTTCCAAATGCGAGAGATTCTCTCCAATGTTATCCCCTTCACACCGCAGCTGAGTTTAAATAACTTAAGATAATATGGCAGAAAATATACACAGTAGAGGGGGTGACCATACAGTTGACAACGTCTGTATCCGTGAGATTAGACAGTCACGAATTCTATGGCTCCTCCAGTAGTTAAATGTGTGTAATTGTGTGGGTGTGTGATAGCACCACTGATTCCTCTATACAAACGCTTAGGGCACTACCAAGTCAATAGTACGAAGTGTACGTCGAAAACTGAAGCCATGACGCAACAGAAATTTAACCATTTTTTAAAGAAAAATTTGAAGGGAAAAATAAGCATATTCTCTAAATAGCATACATTTTTTGTTATGAAAGAGGCAAAAGTTGATATAATTGTCATTGATGGTTTTTAATTATTTACCAAACTATGTTTCAGTTTACTTCACTTGAATCTTAAGTGGTTAGTTTACAATTCGTTCATAATTTACGAACAACGTGAACACAAGTTAAGTTTCAGCTGTGTTCACAGCAGAAGATGCATGACGCTGGTACTTTATTTGTCGTTTCGTTCAAACCTCACAATTTTCCATTTATGAAAAATGGTTGTCAATAAAACATACTTCCTTAAGTTCTCTTCATTTGCGTCACACAGAATGTGATCACGTGATTTGATCACGTTTTGTACCAGCATTGACGGCTTTGAGAACATCACTTTTGTTACCGCAACGCCCCAGTTACATCTAGATATCAGTGGTGTTAAGTAGTCACGTTATGTGACTCGTCTTGTATTTAAGTGTGTGATTTGTAAAATAGGACGCTTTTTCGTAAGATTATGAACTCCGTGTTCCTGTGCCATTGTAAAGCGTCAAATCGTTAGGATAGATCGCCCAGTCCAGTTCATTGAGCACACAATTCCTTCGGTCTGTTTTATCTACATTATAAGTAAGCAAATAGGCGTGCGTGGAACCGTTAACGATAAAAATGGTTCCTCAAAAAGAGATTGTGACGTGAAAGAAAAAGTACGTTCAGTGTCTTCTTGCGGTTTAACCTATTATTTAGGTATTGCGTACGCACTTTCGATTTCCTGACAAAGCTGCGTTCTAAGATGTTAGTATTCCCTCATGCATAATTAATTCACTAAGTTTCCACTAAAGCTGTAAAAATGTAAATTAACAATAAGGTTTCAAATTTCGCTTTTCTATTTCGTACGTATTATTCACTGCTTGCCCTATCAATTAAGAGTGCTTTTGTCAATTGTATTTTCCGCATCTTTTGCAAATCTATAATGTTAATTGAAATAGCCCTTTTTGTCTGTCAATGTTAATTGTTATTAAAATAGGTTTCTTCAAGCAGGCATCTCTGTGCTTTCTAATATTCTATCTAATATTAGCAAATAATGTATACCTCACTACCTCTTCTATCATATCTCATTCACTTCTTTTTTATTTTTATCTTAAATCTTAATCTTGTGAGTTTTCTTAATATTCATAATATTAAATTTAACGTTATTTCAGGCGTATGAAAGTACTAAACACATTATTGAAATTATAGTATTATAATAACGTAGTAATAACGATGTGTGTTTAGGAACACTTGATAGTATAATATGCAATTAGTTTATAACGTTAAGCTTTATTGTAGAAGTACTGGTTTTCAAAACGAGCGACATTAGAAGCGAGTTTTTAAATTTGTACGAATGTAATGAGGTAACATTATAAACGAGTTGCATACGTTTTCTTTGTATAACAGCATTACATATTTATAAAATGTCCAAAATTAGTTTTGGAAACAAATTCCAAAATTAAAGTGATTGAAGGCGTTGTCATTGTCAACAATACTAGTCGTACAAATAGTATTGTTGACAATGACAACGCCTTCAATCATTTCAATTATGTAAATGTCAACCATAACTCACCAACAAATTCCAAAACCAGCTTCGCAGATGGCAACCTAGATGTTGGTATTACGACCTTCCGCAGAGAGGACAGCCGGCGACGGACGTTGAAAACAGACGATAAGGACGGACGATGAGGACATGCGCTGAGGACGGACGCTAAAGGCCACTCCACAATAGCTCGCGACCGGGAGCGGTAGCTCAGTGCATTAACTGATGTCACTGCAGCGCCTCTGACCGAGAGGCCCTAGGTTCGAGTCCCGACAGCAGCAGGATTTTCGACACTAGCTTTCCAGCTAGGTCGAATTCAGTCGCTGTCTGGAGGAGAATTCTAGCGGCCGGCTGCTCTGATCGGTAGTTCTCCGTGGAGACGATGAGGACGGACTCTCAGGACGAACACTTAAGATGGCCGTTGAGGACATGCACTTAGGACGGACGGTAAGGACTGACGGTGAGGACGGACGGTCAGGACGAACGCTTAAGACGGCCGTTGAGGACATGCACTTAGGACGAACGCTGAGGACGGGGGTGCTATGGATGGACGGTGAGGACGGACGACGAGGGTGGACGGTGAGAACTGGCGCTGTGGACAGGCGCTGAGGACTGGCGCTTTGGACGGGCGCTGAGGACGGACAGAGAGGACAAATACTTAGGACGGACGGTGAGGACGGACGGTGGAGACGAACGAGAAAGGAAGTGGAGGAGACTCGGTGGAGACGGACGAAAATGATGGGGAGGAGAGACTGTGCCATAAAATATCGTGTATGCCATAAAAATCTCATGTGTGCCATAAAATATAAATTTATGATCTACTTATTGCAACGGAAAAGGGTAATTTATAATGCTGGTATACAAAAAATAATATTAGTATCAGTGAAGAGAAATTTAATGCACATATTTTTAAGTAACACATGTAACGATGTCTTTATCTATCAAAAAAAGACCACACGGTCCAATGACAGGAAATGGCAACCTAAGAAAACATGGGGAGATTATGCATAACGTGCATCTCTTCAGTGTGTATGTGAGTCGTAAACATTTTGTAACTCATAGTTCTGAAATGATTTCTTCAATGCATATGGCGTATACAAGGCGTTTCTGATAACCTTAACATTTTTCATTATTCTAAACATGTGATTAAAATTCAATAAATTAACAATGCGGATATCAGCGATTCGTAACAAATTCTATTGAATTATGAATTGTTTTCGTGATCTGTGATGTTTAAGCCAAAATTCTTCATAACATGTAGATTCGATAAAATATACTGACGTAGACAAATTGTATTTTTAAGAATCGAAGTCTTCTTTCCTTTTCTTGATAAATACATGTGGCTTGTGGTTGCGAAGCAGAGATACATTTTCATCAAACCCAAGTTACCTCATGGGGGGACAAAGAGGAAAATAAACTCAAATTTACAACTATTACCGAGCATTGTAAGTTATAACGCCATCCCCGATCAGGTTACTAATAAACATCCTCGACAGCTCCCTAGAGTTGCCTTATATCTACTTTTAATAAATTATTAAATCGAAGGATATTTGAATTTTTGAAATAAAATTTCCTGAAAATTTCTGGCAATGAAAATCTCTGAGAAGGAACGGGTGTTTACAAACTGTTAGCGATATGTTTGATTGCAGGTGACCGATTCAGAGAATGAAAGAAGTGTACATAGTTCATGAAACTAGTCTGTAAGAAATGTAGATCAGAAAATGTATATACAGGGAGCCACAAAATAAACATTACAAATTTTGAAGGCATGTAGGGGATCGAAGATTATCAATTTTTTTTAATGAATATTTGGTGGGAAATATCATTTACGAGTAAATAAGTTATTCATATGGCATTTGCCCTTGATTTACGCACAGTTCACTTTGCACTGGTGTTTGGCAGGTCACAAAATCTCTATGCATGAAAACGTGCACCAGACACACTGCACAATGAATAACCAACCAGGGCAAGTGATAACTTCTTTACATGAGATTCCCCAGTACTTGTTTCTTGGCAAAAAGTTATCGTTTTCGATCCCACATACGTCCTAGAAGTCTGTAAAATTTATTGTGAGACATTCTGTATAGAAATGGTCTATAAGCGTTCGCAATATTCGACGTATGTAGGTAAACTGTGTGAGTCGCAGTCCAAAATTGTGTATAACCACCTCAACACATTACCAACCGCATTACTCGTAGAACACTTGAAGCGTTTACACGTAAAATAATTACGTACCTTTGCATTTCTCGTAATTCTCTAATAATTCGATACAAGCACGTAGAAACTGGGTGTGTATAGTATAAACCGAAGCGACAAAAAACTTTTATGAAATCAACATCCCACTAATTTTCATTGTCTAATACCATTTCTGTGTAATTTGTTAATCAAGCAGTTAAAGATCTGAATCCCGAACGTGTATTTCTTGAGGTCTGCTCTCAGAATAACAATAATTTAAAAAAATCTGAATGATGGTAACAAACGTCGAATCAATTGATGGTTGTATCGGCTACTAAGAGGATGCTTATCGGTTTTCATTTTTTTATTTGTATAGCCTTCTGCTTTAAATGCCATTAAATACCTTTAATACCTTTTCAGCTTCCAGCTTAGTTTCTTTACTGCATGCAATTAAATAAAAGACAATTTACTAACTATCGTTGTGTAAGAAACATTTTTTACATTGTTCACAATTTTGAGGAGGATATAATATTGAAAGCAATGAATTGTCTTAGAAAGCATCTCATAACGTTTTGAGTTCCGGGAAAACAAAATTGGACTCACGACTCAAAGAAGCAGCTTAGTATGATGTTTAATAACAATTACTTAGACTTAGTTGCGTGTGAAACTGGGAAAAGAATGATTGATTGAACATAATGAATAGATAGAAAGTGTATATCAATTTCATTTGTGTGATGTGGTATCAACGTAGATATACTTAAATTAAAATTATGTGTTATTAACTTATAAGGTGTGAATAAATCGTGTATGATAATATATTCAGTGAATAGCTTTGTTTATAACCTTAATAGTGTATCCCGGTGTTTCACAATGAATGTTGCAAATTTGTTAGAGCATGTTGGGAGGTCGAAGATCGCAGTTTGTCAAATAAATATGGGAAATATCTTATACTGACGAAAGTGACATTTGTGGTTTGATTGGTGGACAAATTCTTAAACCGATTTCACGAAATCACTTTGCGTGAGAACAAACATCAAACACCAAAGCATTGTTCCACCAATGACGATCAGTCGTGATTGTCCTACCAATCAGGACCAAATGCAGCATATGTTACTTCTTTATACAACACTTCGCACCAGATGTTCATTGGCAAAAAAATATAATCTTCCACCTCAAATATGCCCTAGAAATTTGTAACATTTATATTGAGACACTACGGTTTGTGTATATTGTATACTTGTAAAAATGATGTATGTGTAAAGTTTCCGAAATAACTTGCCAAATATAAGCATTAATCAGAAGAATACCTATGGATCATGTTATGTTGCACAGCACAGATTTTGCAAGCTAGGAAGTGTTCTGCAGAACATGGAGGAGCGTGCGCCTAGAAATGCAACCCACACAACACTATTGCGTTGCATGAATCTACAGCGCAATCTGTTGCACCGTTGGGATTCGATTAGAAAGAACTCTCACCGTTGCAATGATTTCAAGTATATCCAGGGGACTCAAACAATATGTGCTCTTGTGACTTAATCTCCATAAGCCACTACCAATTTTTTCATTCTGTCTTTCGTTAAGTTCAGTTCGAGGAGTATCTCTTATTGAACTTTAAAAGCATGTCTTCTCGTCCTTCTTGGTGCTTTTTCTTGCTATTCTTTTCCTCCTCCTCGTTTTAGATTAATTATTGTTTCCTTACTGTATTTTCACACCTCTTTTAAATTATTCCATTTTATTTTTTGTTTTTCAACATCGGTCTTTTTCAACATCTCTTGCTTGTTATTGCCCGAAGTGAGACTGGTTTCTATCCACCTTTGAATTGTCTGAATGAATATCGATATTCCTCTATCTTTTCCTTCATAAAATATTATCATTTATCTTCATTTTTGTGAGGTCACTTATATTACATTTCACATTTCTAAGACAGGTTCAGTTCATTGTTCTTAAATTTTGCTCACATTTTTTTTCTCTTCTTTTCCTCAAATTTGCTTCCATGGGACATAACGAGAGCAACTATTGTCTATTAAAACTGGAGGTACTTTTAGTATTCCAGATACTCCTAACAACAAAATCAGCTTTTCATTTGGCACGTGTTTTGGAGTTATTCTTTTTTTTTTTCTTTTCGTTGTCTTTTCCCCAAAATGCGCGAGTGCTTCAGCGAGAGTTCAGAATTCAATGTACACCACTCGTGGGGTCCGAACGAGCAAATAGCATGTCAGCGATCTGCCGAGCGCGTGGAAATCGGGCATCGAACTCTGAACTACGAATTTCATGTCTAAGCGTCGGCTGATGCAACATAACGGCGGAAGAAGAATAATTGTATTAATAATATGCGTTTCTGAATAATAATGCTCTTTAGTAATAATATGTGTTTCTGAATTTTATAAAGTCATTATAAAATATTTTGGATATCGATTTTCCTTCTGGTAACATTTATATTAAAATATTTTATGAACTAAAATTAGTACATTTGTAAAGATACTGATTATACTCTAAGATTGTACTCTGTCCATGTTTCTAAGTAAAATTGAATTTTGTGAGAATTGAATTAATTCTATATTAACGGTTTTTTATCTTCATTCTCATGTGTTTTTATATAAAATGTTCATTATATTACAAGGAATTTCATTTAATTACTTTCGTTCAAAAGTCTCTCTGGCATTTCCTAGCATTTCAAACGGCTAGTTGAGCTCCGTGTACTACTGACCGGTTGAATTGGGTATGAGATTGAGACTTGCGTAGCACCAAACCACTGATATGAAAACCAGCTTTTTAAGGGCTCAGTCTGGTATCCAGTGGTTTCCAGCCGTGCGTCGGTTATATCGCACAAGTATCAATACCATTCTCGCTTAGATCAAAACGAACTTCTTTCGTCAAGTTGTGGGTTATGCGTGGTGTTCAGACGAATCGGTGTTTCTCCCAGGAGTGCGGTAATTGCAGGATAGTGTGATCGGCTGTAGATCGAGTAACTGGGGGTGAGACGCGGCGGAGCGATTGGAACTTCTTGCCCTCCACCTCTGGGTACTGGGGTTCAAATCTGGGGCGATCCACAGGAAATGTATTTGGAGTCAAGCTGGTTAGGGGGGTAGGTTTTTCGGGGTCCTCCCGTTTTCCTGCTCTCCCATTCCACCATCATCATCCGGTCGATCCATGTGGAATCTGTAGTGGACAAAGTGGGTTCGCAGCACGTTTTCACGGAGTTCTCCCACTTCGAATGCCGCTTATTCCGACGTTTCTCATTGACGTTTCTCATCATTATTGTCATATCTTTATTATCTCCTACACCTCAATTCATTCATACATTCCAATTGAGGTATAACAAAGAGTGGCATAATGGTGAGGAGAAACGGCGGAATGACAGGCAGGGAAAACGTGAAAACCCCGTGAAAACGTGCCGCGAATCCACATTGTGCTCCACAATTTCCACGTGGAACGACCGCGTGATGTTGGTCGGTAATGATGTTGTACTACAGAGTGAATAATAAATTGTATATCGTGATATTTGACGGATCGGGTCTGAGTGACCGACGAAGACCAGGAAGTTCAAGCAAGTGCTGGACATTTATAGTTCAAACACGTGCGCTTCGAACGCTTGATTTTCGTCGCTGGATCAATCACATCATTCACTCACGGATCACGTCATAACACTCCTTCTTCCTTTCGGTGTGTACCTTTCCCAAACCCATAGCGTCTGAATGACGGATAATCCATAACTATGTGGTCTTTGCCAGTAGTATTTTCATTCCTTTTCAATACAATTTGAGTATGAAATTTAATGTCGTTTTATTCCAAATAAGCTCATAAAATGTTACAATAAATGTTCTTTCAAATTCTTTCAAAATCTATTACTATATATAATGATTTATTTTCCCTCGACTGTTCAATCGTAAATAATTCCAATTTTCAAATTCTCCGCTTGCATTCTATTGTTTTTGATGAACGTATCATTCGTTCTTTCGTGCGTTCTTTATAATTGTTTAGAAATTAATTTCTTCCGTTTTTTATCTGACGATTATAATCCTTTAGTTTCATATTAAAATGATTCTAGAGATGCATGTGTAAATTTATATTCAGTATTCTACACGGCGAGCAGCGATATTTATTTTCTAAATTCAAAGATACATGCAGTAATTCTTTTTTACTGTCTACTGAAATTCTCAATGAAAACAGTAAACTACATGGTTTAATCAACTTGCTTAGGAGGACTTTTTATTAAGATAGTTACCAGTTGGTGAATTGTCAACAGAGATAACTAAAAGTTTTTGTCATAATTCTAGAAAAAGCTCGTACTAAGTGCCTTCTATCATCTGTGTGCTTTTGCAGGCTGATGTTTTTGAAGCTTTTACCTATTTTGTATAACATTTATTCGTCGTTTTGACCCAAAAATATAAAAAAACCTACGAAGCTTACTGGAAAGACAACTGACTTTCATTTGTGAGGGATCCGCCATTTTGTCGAGAGATGTTTGGATGTGTGATGCGTTGTTGTTCAGTTAATTGGTTGCTAATAGACAATTAATTGACTAAAAATAGCGGCGAATCATTTAATAAACTCTTTCTTTGTGTCATCTCTCAGAAAATGTTGGTCGCGACGATACCGCCAAATGATGACTATTCTTGAAAATCCACCTAAACAGGAAATAATAAATATGTTGTTTACTATTTTCTTTTCTTTTGCTATACAAATATTCCACGCAATGGCACAACCACTTTTTAAAATATTTAGCACGCTCTTAAAATAATTTATTAGCCGTGTGAAAATGGCTAATAGTGGACTTATTCTTATTTCTCTTTTTGGCAACATTTCCCAAATCTTAATTTTCTTTTCGATATAAATTATCATTTAAAACAAGGTAAAAATCTCGGAATCAGTAGTCTTTTCTCTAGAACAGGGATAGATTAATGCCAGAGCAGACTTAACGTATGCTTAGAGCCCTTTCAGAATATAATTCTTCATTTTTTAAACAAAATATTATATTCGTTTCGTAAATACGTAAAAATAAATTGTATATTCAGTTGAACGATAGAAAGAATTATTAATAAATTGAATTAAGGTTTCAAAACATGTATAACACAATTTTTGCTTCACAATAATGAGATTAAAATTATTTTAAGTTACTTCATGTGTATAAATTGTATTGTTTATTTTAATCTTCATTTTTTTCATTTCAAGGATTTAATTTCTGTGTTTTTCATTTTCATAACGTGTATTCAATATTTCAATATTATTAATAGTCTCCGTAAATTGGCCACGTTCAGACCCGATAAAACTCCGACCCTACTGTAGAGATATGCGCGGTGTGTACATACACGGATTGGGTCATTTGTGTGAGCCAAGGGTAATAATTAGAAGGCGACATCGTGCTTCTGAAAAGCGGTTAAGATCTTTGCCAACATGCTGCTAGATGTTGACGCAACGCTTTACAGGCACTTGGTGTCCGTCGTGTACAATTATTTTTCGGTAAATGCTGTGAATTACAACACACAATTTTCTGTAATTTTTAGAGAAGGAAAGTTTGTTTCAATTTTTTTGGCTGCAAATATCCAGGCTGCCATGTTTGTATGACTGCTCATTTATTAATACGCTTTCAAATTTGTTATTAATCAGATGGTAGTCGCAAAATATTTCAAAATAAATATAAATATTTTTCATATTTTTCTGCACCTTTTTTTATGTTGGGGCTCTCCATCACTAAACTTGTAACTTTCATTTCACCTATTCTTCTTTAGCGTCATGTGTTATTGGTTTTGTCTCACGATGTAGTTTAGGTACGTTATTCATTTGAGTATAAATTTGTGTTGGAGGTAGATCTTTGGGAGTAAGATCATACTAAACTTTTAAAATCATTAAATAAATATTTTATGAAAACTATTAAAGATAAATATAATTAAGTTCCTTTTTTGATCTTACAAAATCTTTTTCTTTCCCTCCTTTTTTCTTCAGAGAAACTCATAGTTCGGAGAACGACTTCCCGAGGTTGATACGTAATTAAGACTCGGCAGAAAGCGTAGTAGAATATAAGTTAGAGTATATTAGCAGTAACATAGAAGAATGTAAATTATAGAAATATGTAATTCATAATCGGTAGTGTGAGACATCTGCAAGTTAGGTTGTCGAAGAAATGCAAGAAATGTCAAATAACACTTGGACTGTGAAGGAAGGAAATATTTTCCGGTCTTTACAGAATACCAAGTAATTACACACATATGCTCCTAGATCGCCATGACATAAAGGGAGAAATGAAAGATTCCGCTTGTTAAAACGACTGAGACTCCTAAACAACGTTTCTTTCATATTGGCATTAATTACAACTGTACGACATTTCTAAAAACACAATCTCAGAAAACCGATCGTATTATGCAGAATGTCTTAACACTAGATGTTTTCAAATGAATCGCGGCAACGTAAGCTTAAACCTAATAGAATAGTTGTAGTTTATCTCATTCATCAAGAGTAACTAGTTTATGGAGGAGTCTAGTATAGTCTTAATATAGTTCAATTTCACCCTAAATAGTTTGGGTTTCGTTTTGTAAAACATTTATGAATGACTCAAAATTACAACTTATTTGTGATATATCTTTCGTATGTGTATGAGTTTGGTATTTCTCATTTGCTATTTCTTTTGCGTCAAAAGTTTTCTTTATTCCCCGTTCAAGTCCTATTTATTTTCTCTTGTCTTTAAACCTCGTAACATTCTGCATCCAAAGTGTATGCCCTCCCCTACATAGCCTAGTTGCTATAATCATTTGAATGTGTCGAATAAACTGTGATGTGTTTGTAAATGTAGCATTATTTTTTTTTCATTGGACCAACACATGTGAGCATACTCTCTCATGGAGTGTTCAAGTGTTGTTTTTTTGTTGAGAGGTCTGCGTAAGAATACAATTTTTCCATTTGTGGAGTTTCCTAAAAATGAGACGTAGAACTATCGATTTTAGCACAAAATGGCGAAATAAATGAATGAAATGTAGTTATTACATCAGGGATATTTTGAAACGACTGACAGAATGAGAGCCGTCTCTTCTTGCCTAAGTGTTCGTCTTCTGTGCTGTTCATTGAAACCCATTATCGATTTAACCTCTCCCCTTGTTTCACGTTTTCTCTCGAACCTCCACATTTCCAATAGGGTCCTTCAGTCTGCTTGGTAGCAGACGTACTATAAAGAAGCAACCTGGGCAAAACCTCTCTTATGATACCTCAGACTCTAAATTTCAACGTGCGTGTCAATATGATGGAACTCTCTCACAGAGACTCGTGTTGACATGGCATTGGAAAAATCATAAAAGAATCTTAGTTGAAACCACTCTATCGTTGCCTCAAGTGCTTCGTGCAACGTGTATTGTCTTTTTATGTCGCCTCCTAGAAACTTCTCACATTCTCTGTCTTTCTGTACCTCCGTCGCTACTGCACTATTCAAACCTTCCAAGACATCTTGATGATTTTTATTAGTCTATTTTGCTTCTTTTTTACTATCTTCGTTAGTTATAATTGCAGCAACTCCTTCTATGAGTCAGATCGCAATATCCCTATTTAGGTTCTAAGGTTAATTCCATAATAACTATCAGTATATCCAAAGAAAATGCACTATCCATTTTTTTTCTTAAATGGGATATTTCAATACACCTCCAATTGTATTGCATATCCTGGTGGTATTTCTTGCTCTGTTCAAAAGATATAATAACGACTTTAGAAGCAGTCAAAAGAAAATCATGTCTACTTTCATTCAGAAGACATGCCAGGTAGGTTCCATAATTTTCTGCCGTCTTGTTCAACTTCTATTTTTAATACAAAGAAAATGCGTAACTTTTCGACTTAATCCTTTTCTCAAATCAACTTTTCACACCTGTAAATAACATCTCTATCCTTTTGAAAAGAATACTCCGAAGATTTGTTGGCAAAATGGTCAAAAGCAGATTTTTTCACCTCGAGGTCTTGCGTCAGGTTTGACCAGCGGTGGTCTTCACTGGGTGCCCAATCTGTATTGTAAAGTGAATGGTCCAACTCCTTAAAGCTACAGTCCTTCACAACATTCTTTGCAATCTGAGTGGTAATCACAGATGCGTAGTTGTGAAGAAGCTAAACACCATGGGATTTCACGCCCTGCAAACATATAGCATAACAACAAAGCTAAGACTATACCTTGTATACAAGTTATAAGGTTTTCCCATTGATGAGCGCCATAGTCAACCTGGAAACTTATGGAACCGCCTCCACATTTATACTGGTAACCTGTAAAATTAGGTATATGATATAGTGCGATTTTCTTTTGAAGTACAGTGTTGTTAACAATCTAGTGATTTATATAAGTTTTAATAAACAAAATTCAATCTAGGTTCGGTAATAGTCTGCTAGATATTTATTTTAGAATATTTATGGGAATGAATCTGAAGATCCGGTAGTTCTGTGGGTTATATTAATGACAAGTGCTGAATAATTTTTGTGCAAAATTCAAGTTTGAAATATAAGAAAACTAAACATATATTTCGTGTTAGTAAAATTAGAACTTATACTTGAATGTCGCACCATAATTATTGTAATAAGATTTCAACAATTAGTTTTAAGCTCATTCGTGTTTTTAGAATAATTGAAAACTAGATATTAATTCTGTAAATCGCACACAAAGTGGTAATGACGACAAAGACTATTTGTATAAAACATGTATAGATATAAGATAATGTTTGTATTGGAGTGAAAAGGGACACGAATCCAATGCATTGTTTTCAGCAATGGAGGATTACATATTGCAGCTCTCTTAATGAGTAGGTCGTATGGTGTTGCAACTCAAAACACACCAATGGCATTAGTAATTTAGAATTTGAGTATTTAAACTTTCCTGTTAATAATTAAGTATAAAACATGTATGATAGTTGTAATGTTCATATTATACAACTACACTGTACACGGGCACAGGATATTGACGTCGTCTAATGGATTAATGTAGCGATATTTCTGTCCCTAGTACGAATTGGGTGACAGATATCTCGATAGATTTTCCAAGCTCATCAGTCACAATCTCTCAGTACTCAGTGAAGCTTGTAGCGCTTAACTTTATAACTATTAGAACTTATGAGTGTATGCTTGTAAATAAGTGCTAGATACCCAAGTTTTGAAAATATTTTAATATCTTTCACCATCTGCATTCACTGTCTGTAAACACTACTGTTCTGTTCAGTCTTCCGAAAATGAAGTGCGCGAAGGAAATTGCATATTATGTTAGAAAAGTTTGGTAAGGAAAAACATCCATATTCAGTTTCACATTTGTTTCAAATTTAATGTCGGTAAATGAATCAGTTCCCTCGAGTCTTTAGAATGTTACTCAAGAATATAATTTAAGGGTATATTCTGTGTTTAGAGGAAATATTATATGCGAAGCCCTATGTCTTATGAATTTAATAGCATTGCCTACAGTCTAGATATAAATCTTTCATTTCATAGAATAGTAATAAGGCTACAATTGGTCTATTCAGGATCATGCTGTGATCCTCAAGTTGTGTAAAGCCAAGAAATCAACAATATAATACAGAAAAATGATATTAATGTAAGCAAGATATCAATTCATTTTTATCGTTACTAAAATTATTTGTTATTTGTTTGTCCTTGGAGGGCAGCTAGTTTGTAGAAAAGAGTTTCGTCTAAAAATAAAAAGATAGTGTGACATTATTAGTTGCATTGCGTTGACTGTCATAAATCAAACAGAATCAACAAATGCATAAATCGAAATCTCTTTCAAAACATTCTAAAAATTATGCCAAATTTGAAGTATATTAATACATTATCTAATTTTGTAAAATTTACTTATTGTTAAATACAAATAAATTTCGTAATATTTTATCACCACTTCTACTATTCACGAACTTGTTTAACACAAAATATACATTACTTTATTTTAATGAGTACAAAAAAATATGTAAAGACAACACCACAAATTATTGAAAATTAAAAGCATAATTGAAAGGCCAAAAGCCGTAATATAGTTTTACCTTATGTACTTGATAATCTTTCGTCTAGAAAAGTAAAACTAATGTTATATGTACTTTAAACTTGCACTTGTTCAGAAAGACCTCAATGAATTCTAGTCATACTTTTTCGGGAAAAAATTAAACGATTGATATTTGTTGAGTTTTTAGAGAACATTGTACTAAACTCATTTGTAAAATCACTTCAGTAGCATTTATGAATGCGATTGAATTAAAGTATATTAATTTATTTATTATTATTTTTATAACATTTATTCTTGATCATGTACCTAATTATATACTTTCGTGACCTTTTTTTGTTTGTGTTAGATCTATTGTGAATTCTTGTCCATTGCAGATCTCATTGTGTTCTAGTCATTTTTTTAGAAAGTTAATTGATTAAAAGCTATTGAGCTTTTAGAATAGATTGTATTAAATTCATACCTAAAATACTTTAATTGAGTTACATTTCATTAGCATTAATTAATGCTATTAACTTATTTATTTATGTATATAAGTAAACATACATACACATACACACACACAGACACAGACACACACACACACACACACACACACACACACACACACACACACACACATATATATATATATATATATATATATATATATATATATATATATAACTTGTTATCCTTTTTATTGCAGTTATTCAGGTATATTGACCAAAGATGTAATTACTTAACTTATTGTGTAGTATGCATAGTCTCTGAAACGTATATGTCTCTGAAAGTCAGAATGCTGTTAAAAGCCTTCAAAACGAAGCTCATACCGTGCACATGTGTGCGTTTCAAGCGATATGAGCTTCTTCTTAGTATTTAGATACGCGATGTGCCACAAAGTGAAACAGTGGAAGACGCGTCCGAGCGGCCAATGTTGCCAACCGAGCGACGCAGGTTGGAGCCAGGGTCTATATAAAGATGTTATGTTATTAGAAATTAAGTGGAGTTAAGTAAATGGCAGTTGGTGGCGAGTGATCTCTAGTCATAGGCGGTCGAGGCAGTGGAGACAAGCAGCGGTCGAAGACGACGTTCTTTTGTCTCGTACGGTCGAAGCAGAAAACAGGAAAGGATCGAAAAAAACGAAACCTGTCCCTTTGTTTCGTGTTCCTTATTTAGGTGAAAAATAACTTACATGTATCCAAAGTAGCATCAAATTTCGGTCCGTGAATTGAACGTGAGACGACTTGATAATAAATATCAGTAATTCTGAAACTATCGAACCTTCTCATTTTCAACAGTAGTTACTAAAGTCACAGAATTTAGTGACATTCATCTTACTCGTGGCACTGTAAGAAAACTACATCGTATGATATATTTTTATATTTTCTTTGGAATTGCAATAGAAGCTTTTGTTTCAATACGTAAACGCACAGAAATTTAAGGCAAGTGGACAAATTTGATCCGCAGTTTATGATGATAATTAAATAGGAAAACTATTTGAAAAATGTCTTTCGTAAAGCAAACAGTGACTTGTATAAACCCAACCGCCAATATCTGTTTTAAAATCAGGAAACTATAAATTTATAAAACCTAATGTAATCTCAAGAAATATTCAGGAAATTAACCCTTGAAATACACAAAATACCTATATATTTGGAATTAAGAAATATGTTAACTTTCACTCACTTCGTAGTGTTTGAGTCAACTTATTTAGAATCTCATTTACTTGATTCGAAATGTCATTCCAAATCAAGTATGAATGCTTTATTGTACTCACTTGCCAAAACATTCCGTTCTTCAGCAGGTGATTATAACTTCTAAATCGAGGAGTTACTTCCACGAAGCAGTCCCGTACACAAATAAAGATAATTTTGCGGCGGCGATGGTGTAACGGTTAGCGTATCGGACTGTTATACCCAAGTTTGCGGGTTCGAACCCGATCGAAGCCGAGGATTTTTAAGGGCGAAAAAATCCTTCGTACGCCTTCCTTCGGAGGGGAAGTAAAGCCGGCTGTCCCATGTTAGTAGATTTACTGCATGTAAAAGATCCTCAAGCCTAAATGATGCCTCTGAGCTAAATTCAAATCGCCTGTTTTGTCGCCCTAGTAATACCTTCTTTCTCCCATGGTTGGTGAAAGGAGTGTAGCGGAATTTGCGTGGTTAGGCGGAAGAGCAGGCCTCATGGCCTGAGTCTCGCCACGTAAAATAAGGCACATTCAATTCAATTCAATTCAATTTTCTTTCGTTTATCGCACTCTTCTCTCCGCTTTTGTTTCGTGCGTTCGTTTCGGAAGGACTTCGTTCTGTAGGCCCCTTGTCATCTGCTACCCTCGGCCTCCACGCGATGCATCACGCATGTAGCTTAGAAGTAGTTAGTCAATGCAATTAAATCAGGGCGGACCAATTTGTATATACATCTAGTCTTAAGATGACGTTTAGAGGCGCAGGTACCTCTTTCATGGAGTTAAATCACAATTCATGTTGTGTAGATGGTTTGTAACCAAGAAGTTTCGATCCTTGTCATTTTTTACAATAAATAGAGACTACTCTTTCGCCATGTTCAAATTGTTTTTATCCTTTAATTATCTCGTAGTATTTGGTCTGATTTTAGAACTTCCTCAGGGCTGCATAGCACCAAACAAAACTGGAGAATTCATACTCGAATAGCACAAATACCTCGTATATACATTCTTTACTACCGAAATATATTACTTGACTTCCGTGACACACATATTTGCTCTTATACTTCCGTAATTCAAATGAAAATGTGGAATTATAGGATATGGAATATTTGTGTGTGGTCGAAATTCGAGAATATGTGTATGTGATGTGGAAACCATAATACATTAAGTATGTACATGCTAATCATGTCTTCTGTGGTATGTTTTTACAATGAAACCCTGAAGAAGGTGTACGATAAAGGACAAAGTTTCGACAGTAATTAATGAATAAAAATCATATCCCAATAACACAACAATAGTTTATGTTTAGGGAGAATTAAGCATAGTACGTTCTTTTTGTTTTAAGAAGATTGACTTTTGTGTGGCTCACATATATTTTTGTTTGTTTTTGCTGGTTGTTTTTTATTGTATCCTTAAAATGACAATTACAGAGATATATTTACATCGGCGTAAGCAGATAGAACACTAAAATATGATTGCTATTTGAATAATCTATTTGTCATTTTCTTTGCAAGTTCCTCGCCATTACACAGTGTGAAGCGGGCTCGCCTCTACAACGTTATTCTTATCATGTGCATAATGTGAGATAGTAGTCTGAAGTATTTAAGATTTATAAATAGTAATAATATTTAAGAGCGAAAGGCAGAGAGAAAGAATCAGATAAGACAGAGAGAGTATGAGAGAGAAAGAAAATTAGTGTATAGAGTTATAAAGCTGCGACATTCCAATTCACCTGCTTCCAAATATTTGCGGTTTTTTTTACGAAGTGCATCAGAAATTTATGAACGTGACTTTTCGCTTTGGTAAATTTTGAAACGCCTGTAAAAAGAATTTGCGAAATTTATTCAAGTAGGTAGTCAAACATTAATTACTATTTTTCATTGTAGAAAGAGTCATGTCATGTAGTGGAAGTTACGAATGAAAACACAAGCATAAATTGACATGTTCAGTTGGTATGTTTATATCTCACGACGCACGCCTACTTTATTAATAGAACTAAGCATAAACTGCATGTGGCATTGGTATTACAGTAATTATACTTTATTCTTCTCCCACAAAATCCACCTACATTGTGATTTAAATTATTAATATTATAATCAGTATTTTAGTATCAGCAAATTGTACCGCTTATGCTACAAAAAAGTCACTTGTATTAAATAAATGTAAATAGTAGCAAAACGGTCCTTCAAGCTTTCTACAATTATCAATAATAATTATGAACTGACCATGTAATTTTGAATAAATTATATCGAGAGCAGATATCATGGACATAACGGTAGAATTGTTTTAATATCGCTTTCTCTTTGGTGCTTAATGTGTGTATTTAATAAGTATGATAAGCGTACTGATGGGATGCGCTTTATATAATTAAATCTCAAATATCTTTCGGCATCGCACTTAACGGCATACAGTAGCGTAGATCGTTCTGGAAGAACCAATGACTGGACTTCAGAACGTAGAGATAGTCTTATAGTAAATAGGATAGTTGAGGAGCAACTAATCAAAACTCATATTGTCCACTGGTGGGAAAAATTGAGTTTGATATGAAATCGTGTAGTTTTTAATACGTTTTATACGTTCCTGCATTCAGATTTATTCAAATGCATTTTAATATAATTAAAAAATTGAATTAAATGCGCTTTGAAGAAATCTAAAAGCAGGAGCGTGTAGAACATATTAAAAACTACACAATTTCTTATCAAATTCAATTTTTCCCACCAGTGGGCAAAATGCGTTTTGATTAGTAGCTTCTCAGTTGTAGTAGAATGATTGCAAGCAATGCAAGTCAGGATTGTAATAATCATTTTCCGTGGTAATTCATTTTTCTATACTATAATACGAAAATTGACTTTAATCGCGTAACAACGCGGACGGAAGTATAGTTTCATATGAAACATTAAAACAGAAGTGCTTCTCAAGATTTTACTGTACAGCTGCTTCACCAGAATTTTATCACTTCTCCATAGCATAAAATATATTAAAGGCAATTTAAAATATACTGTAAGCGTGATATTCATCGATACAAAAATAAAATCTACAAATGGTCTAAATTATGTTCGTTTTAAGACATTTGGATGTAAAATTCTATTTATGGAAAAATATGTCTTAATGAAGAGTGAAAAACATCATTTGGTTTCAAGTGTTACTTCTTTAATACACTAACAAATATATCTTACTATTGAATTTCAAAATAAGTCATTAAAAACGAAGAAATCATTTACATGCAATGGTAACCAGAGGAATGGCTTCCTTGTTGCTTCAAAAACTTCATTTAGGCAACCTCCAAAGCGTATGAAGATATATTCTGAATGTCTCTCATTGAGAATTGAAGTACTGAGAAAATCGATTATTCGCAAGCCTTTTGAATGAATGTGTGCGTGTTCATACCTATCAACATACAAGGGGCCATGATGCACAATGTTTTTCCTTACGTTTCGTATCAATTTGCCTACTTTTCTAAGGTCGGCCTAGATAATAGAATAAACTATGTAGCCTTCTAGAGTAAGCATTGATGCACAATTTGAAATATAAAGAATTAGGAATGTACATCTCTAAGTAACTGTGACACTATTATATTACAGAGAATGGATGTGTATGTACATAGTACTAAGTATTTCATATAATGAGAAAAATAATTGACATTTGGATTGAATGCAAATTGATAATTATATTTTTTTCTAATTAGATATTTGTAAATATTTTAAAGTATGGTTCAACCAAAAGTTTACTTCTATCGTTTTGGCAATATAATTAAAAAGTTTGCTTATGAGTGAGAACCATACATGTTGAATGTATTTCAGCTCGTATTACTTTAGAATGTTTTCTTATATAAGTGTACTTCTCAAGTCACGAATACAAGGATAACAGTCACTTTTAATGCCCATCTCTATTCTTAATAAGCTTATGTAAGTCATATGTAGATGCCAAGACATTGCGTGTAAATGCAATACTAGCTTTATTGTAGCTTAATCGCGTTGTAGATATCAATATGTATTTTTATTCTAGTCAACGTATGTCCTCCAAATTAAGTACTTATGTTTAATTTTATTTTCTCGTTAGAAATATTCAATTAGTATCTTCTTAAGATACTTCGGTCAGTTCACTATGTGTATCCTGTAAAATATTTCATTATAATAAACTATAAATGAATCAACTTTTGTAACACGGTTACTGAATCGGGTTTTGAATGTTTTCAGGAACTGTGATATTGTTATCTCTTTATAGAGACATTATACCAACTCATCTGTTTCATTGCATCATCAAATAGTTCGAGAGTTACTGTTAATACTCAAAAGTCGGTGTAGAAAAGTATCGTGTTAAGGAAGTCGAATCGAGAAAAAAAAAGTGCGTGCCATGTAAAAACCGTGAATGGTGGGGTGGAGTAAGGTTTAGTTTTGCTTGCAAGCTCCACCTTCAAGGTTGTTTACTAAGCTACATTACAATTTTAGGTATTCCACGCGCAAGTTGTCTCGATACACGAGCACCCTAATCCTCACCCCGCGTTGAATAGCACGGCGATACTTCGGCCGGACTCGGAAAGGCACGTAACAACTCACAATGTCCACCACAACATCCACCTCCACCCTTCAAAATATACTTCGATTAAAACATTAAGTTCGTTGATACTTGATCATCTGTGACACTGTCATCCAATTGGGAACTTATTACATGAGCTTGAACGTCACAAGCTCATGCAATAATTTTTTTTTTCATCTTTCGATAATATTATTTCACACGTTCACTATTTTCATATTTTAATTAGTGAATCAAAAATAGAAATAGTGAACAGTTCACTCAAACAGTCAACATCTAGCAACCCTATTCTACCAGTAGTTGATACGCCCGTAATTTTTACCATCACGTAAACCTAAGCCTTCCTCTCCCCGCAGTCCCTCCCTGATGTAAAACCAAGAAAACTTGCGCGTATAGTATAAGCTACTAAACTCCATGTCATTGTGGAGAGATATAGGTGAGTTACTCCGGCGCAACGATTTTTGCTCGTTCTGTGCAGTGCCAGTTTACGTCGTGAACCACGTGACCACAACCCGGGTACTTCGTTTGAAAACGCAGACCAGACGCTGGCCGCCATATTGTTTTGAGAGGGAGAAGTGTTGAGAAACATTTTGAAAGTAGCAAAAAGTAACAATTTTCAATGAAAAATATCCCGATGAAGGTGTAATTGAAATAAAAGGTGAAATATTTTTTTAAAATGTTTCATATATCTGTTTTAATGACTTTTAATAAATTCTGTAGTGGCAGCAGAGATTTTGTAGTAATCCATGATAAACTATCCGGGTTATAAGAGATAGCAACCACTTTCATTAAGTTGTCACTGTCACAGACTTTTAATAAGTTAATAATTTTGGTATCTGGCAACATTTAAAATTCCCGCGACTATGTTATCGCAAACTGGTGTCTGAAGCTCATTTGGCAGACGTCGGATACGGTGCTCAGATACGGATCAGTAGGTCACCCATGTCTTTCCATCATGCTTCATGCTACCCCAAGTTATTTAATTAACGAGCTGAACCTCCCTTACGTATAAGTAGGTATATATTGTGTACATAGCGATCTATGGTCTTGGTGCTTAACTGTGGCTCACATGCAAGTGTGTGGGTTACCACACATGCCACTTAGCGAGGAAAAAGTAGAACGTCGTGCGTGAACACCACAAGGCTGAAAAAGTCTTTGGTTTACAGTTCACACACACGTAGTAGTCTGTAGAATTTCGTAGAAACTTAATTTAATTCAGAGCAACAAACATGAAAGACTAAGTAGCTGTAGTATACTCAGTATCAGGAGTTTGGAAGTTAGTTCATTTACTATCGATATTTTTTATTAATCTGTAAGTTCCATATAGTTTAGTTCCATGTAAGTTTTTATGTGTTAACTACTGAAACTAAAAACTGATGACAACGTGGTATTCAACAGAAAATCACCAACTTAGCCAGTGTAATAAAAGACAAAAGAAGAAAGAAAATAATGTAATATTTATTGTTTTCATATTAGTTTGTCATATTTATATTTTTTAAACTTAGTCGTGAATTAATGTATTGCCTCGATTTGAGGTTGATGAAATAACTAATAAATAACATCAAACAATACATTTACCATAATTTGAGGGATAGAGAGCTGGACGATATTGGACATGATCTAAACAATTATGTTAAAATGAGAGAGTTTGATTTGTTTAAAATTCCTTTCTTTCTAGAATAAAAACTTATCAGATTTCAGTGTAATTTTATTCCTTAGAGATTTTACACAGTAGAACTGAACGAAGCTTACTTACTCCTGATGAGTACAGATCAATGTAAATTGGTGAACTTAAGCGCACATGAGTATGTCTGGGTGCATGTATGATATGATTCCGTGTAAATGTAACACGGACGTGGAGGTGAGCGCTCGTGTCTGTAAATAAGTGTGTGTGTGTGTATGTATTTATGTATTTATGTATGTATTTATTTATGCGCGCGCGCGCGATTCCATGTAAAATTGCAGAGAGATATAAAGGTGTCCCGGGCGTAATCGCTTACATTTCGTTAAAAACAAAAACTTTTCAGACAATTTTAAGCATATTTTTTCTAATAAACTTCTTGGATATTCTGCATGTCTGAGCCACAATGAGCACTCAAAAGTTGGATTGAAAAAATTCTTTCTATGCAAAAATGTACATTGTAGAAGCATATAAACACTCCAGCTTCAACTAAATTGTTTATTATTTACAAAATAAATTAATATATTCGTTTAGAAAGAAAAATTAACCGAGAAATAAAAAAAGCAGTCGAATCGTGTAAATTGGGTGCTTTTTTATTTCAGGCTTAATTTTTTTTTCTGAACAAATATATTCATCTCTTTTTTAAATAATAAACAATTTACACGATGCTGGAGTGATGCGGAAGCTTTATGTGCTTTTGCAATGTACATTTTCCCATAAAAAGTACTTTTTCAATCCAACTTTTGAGCGCTTATTGCGGCTCAGCAATTCGAATATCCAAGGGGTTTATTAGACAAAATATACTTAAAATTTCGTTAAGAGCTTATTTTCAAAGTTTCGGCGTTTCTTCCCAGGACATCCCGTATTTATGTAGATAAACTTGTATATAAGGTAGGATGAGGAAATTTGATACATCAAGTATCAAGGAAAGTAAAGGCAGGTCTCTTATTAAAGACAGTAGTTTGTAAATAGATGCACGTATATAGACTCGTTTGTATAATGTACAGTAATAAAATTGGTACATCAAGTATCAAAGGCAGGGCTAGGATTAGCACACATTAGAGTAGAATACTAACTCACCAAAACCATAGGGTCAAGGGAGATATCAGCATTTAGCTAAAGGAAGTAGATTTAGCTTTAAAATAAAAGGCGTTATCCCCACGTTCATCTTTTGAGATGTTGGGACTGGCAGCGTTCCTCGATTCCCTCAAGTAAAGTAGATTGCACTACTGGTATGCAAACACTAGTAGTGTAATATAGATTATTCGTTACTGTGTTGGTGTACGTGTGTGAATGAATTTTTTGTGGCGCGTGTGTGTACGGTTATGAGTCGGAACTCAGCGACGAAATTCGGGAATTCTCTCGTCATATCGTGAGATGAATAAGGTGAATTAAAGCACGGTTCTGAAAATACTTGACATTGCAAAGTTGTCGATAGAAAAATATACTCGGCGAGAAATTACAGTTATTTTAACTACATTAATTTAACAACGTGGTTTTAACAAAGTTATTTTAAAAACGTTATTTTAACAACGTTATTTTAACTACATTATTTGAGCAACGTTATTTTCACAACGTTATTTTAACACCGACTCTTCTAACACTAGTAGTGTTATCGGCTGCAATAGCTCAGTGACAGCACAGGACAGCTGTTCGAGAGATCCCAGCGCTCGCGGGCGTCACTAGCTATCTTAAACGGCTAGTCCGAACTCAACCACCACCTGAAAGAGACTTCTAGCGGCCGGCTGCTATCATCAGTAGTTTTTCGTGACATCTCCGATCAGCACCAGGTGAATACCGGAGCAGTACATGACAAAATCACGAATTCTGTTTTTTATGTTGAAGTTATTTACATCACACGTTTTTTAATTATTTTAGGTTATAAAATCGCTGTAGTCGTAAAGTTTGAGTGTACTAAATTATCAATACATTGTTTACATCTTTCAATCAATCTTTTTTAACTAATTGACATAATAGTGAAAATGTACGGGAAAAATTCCACCTGATTTTTCCCTGAAAAGCAATATTACATAGTATTATAATTTGTGTAAAATAAAATTAGTTTTAACTTCTCTCTGGCCAAAAGCATATTGAGTACACATATTTAAGAGAATCACATTCAGCTAAGTTTATTTAAAAGCAGTGTTTTTGGAACAAGTGAATTTCACTTGTATATCAACGATATGATCCACTTCCAAAAGTTTGCCGTTGAGTTCTGATGATCTCTTTGTGATGTACATTCCAGAAATACGGTTCAGAATTTCTGTATCGGAAATATCGTGAATAGGAAAGAAGATAACATACAATTAGAATAGAAAAAATAACTGAGCTTGACTGTCAGTGAGGGAACTTACTTAAAGACTAGATGTATAATATTTATAAGCACAAACAGCACGGACAACACTCTTGTAAGCGCTGCCAGGGTAACGAACTCATCCCTTATCACGAGCAGTGGCATTGCAAGTGATCATTAGAATAGCAGTAGTGTGTAATAATAAGTATAGTAAGGTATGATAATGCGAATGTGTGTGTGTATGTGCGTGTGTGTGTTTGCGTTTTCTGATTGTACGTGTAAACTAAAACGACATTCGGAAAGAAAGGAGCTAAAGCCCATGACATACGGTTAGCATAGGAAAGACACTTACTTCGTTGGCCCCACATCAGAGGGACCAAGTTGTAAATTAGACGTAGATTAGTTACGACAGTTCACGGGTCTGCATTACTGGTTGCGTGAAGTCCCATCTCCAAACTTTCTATAAGATTGAAGAAAATGTTAAATAGAATTGAAAACAAAATACTAGTGATGACGCTTACAATTTATTTGTTTTAATACCCGCTAAATGAATGTTCTATTATTGCGGGAGAGAATTGCATTGTTGTACGAATCGCTCAACTATGTCCTTTCCCCTTAGCGTCTAGTATTAATATTAAGTTTATATACAATATTACTATAAGAAAACTTCACTGTCTCTCGAATGGTACTGAATTGCACATTCCATTGTATGTGTGTAGTGAATCTGTAAATATGCTGTACATAGAAAAATTTACATTATTATGTGTGCTCTTTTTTAAGATTCCATGTACTTTAAATATCTCGTGAGTGATTTTCTGATAGCCCATTATTGCACTGCCTAATTTCGCGAAATAATTAATGAAAACACTGCAGAAACTAATTTCCAATTCTTTTATAAATCATTTTCAATGAAAAAATTAAGTGTCACATCTCGTATCCTCTCTTGAAAGTAGGTAATTTGCTGCCCAAAAAGAAATAACATACTTTGAAACAAGGTAACTTGCACCAAACGAAAAATAATTGCGGGCACTAAGAGTTGGCTCGTTTCAATAGAAATATAATGTAGAGATTATAACTGTGTGGTACATATTAAATTGTTAGATCACACTGTAATCCACAGAGTCGATTCAGTAATTATTACACACAATTTTTAAAAGTTCCCTGAAATTCAAAATGAATCTCTCAAGCAGATGACAATGTCATATCTAAGGCAGGCTCTATCTATTATGATTGTCTCCGTAGTGTGCAAAGTAGGGGGCGAACTCGTGTCAAAATTGTGTCACGATTGAAATTCTCGGGTCCAATAATAAAAAATGCAACTTCGCGATTTATCGATGCTAAATTAAATGAAAGCATAATGTGGTGTTTTCGAAAAAACAGTTACACTGTTTAAATTGTGTCTAACTTCAATAAATGGTTGAATAAAATGTAATTAAAATATTGAAGTTAACACAAACTAAGTTCTTGCAAACCGTTGGGTTCGATGGTTCTTGCAGAATTAGAAAGTTTTCAAGTTTTGACTTACAAAAAACAAATTCTTACCATCGGTTAAATCACAAAACCATTTACTCATTTAAAATGAAAGTATATTGTACATACTTCTTCTAGACCGAAATCAGTAGGGAAAATAATTATTTTGTATTCTTTTGTTGCATTAACAAGGAATCACACATAACCTAACATGAAACTCGTATATAGTAGTCATTCTCTTGTACATTCATGTGTGATTCCTGAGTGTAAATATTTCTTGCGGGTGATACGATTGTGTATCTCCGTATAACATATTCAAAATAAAGAACTAGTTGCTCCATAAACCGGCTCCACAGTATTCCACTGAGGTTCTGAAATGTCGGCTTATGCAGTATTTTAGTATGTAGGTTACAATTGCGTCGTTAATATTTTTTCGAATTTAATTTGGAATTTCTAACACTTGTTTAAAAGTAAATAATTCATTTTTCAGAGACAAACAAGTTAGATCATAGTTAATATCAGTAATTAAATAGTAATTAAAAAATAAAATTTAAGTTTTTGTCAAACAAATGTCTTTTGCATAAATTAATTTTACTTTGTAATTTATTATGGACGTGAAGTTCTATACATGATTAAATTATTTAACAGTAGTGGTCAATACATTTTCCCTTTTTAATTACAATTTTTATATTTTAGCTCTGAAGAAATTAGTTCCATGTCAGTAGTTTCGCACTATTACAAATAATTTTGTCTTTGATATAATTATTTTGATATTT
Organism: Teleogryllus occipitalis; assembly: GCA_011170035.1. NCBI lineage: Eukaryota > Metazoa > Arthropoda > Insecta > Orthoptera > Gryllidae > Teleogryllus > Teleogryllus occipitalis. The sequence goes on from BLKR01002488.1 coordinate 63,886, forward strand.
TGGCTTGTACTTATAAATTTTCATAGCATTAATGAAAATGGAATGCAGGAATTGGTTTTTCAGTTTGCTCACACCATCAGCTTCGAAACCAGTTCATTTAATTACATAGTGGAAAAGAAATATGATTATCACATTCAAAATGCAATATATTGGTACTAGAGTTTTCACTATATTCACATGTGTTCACATCTTTCATTTCTTTGTATTGCGGCTTTAATGTATGAATGTTTCTTAAAGAAAATGTAGATTTTTTTCGTGAAATCTTAAAAGAGAATATATCCAAAACATATAGTCTCTAGGTTACACGTATAGGTTCCGACTAAAATAAGTTTTCGTTAGTTCCTTGCACCATGAAGTTGCAAGTTTATCTATAATAATTGCAAATCAGGAATATCGGTCATAATGTGTATCATCCAGGAGTATTACTGGTTTGATACTTCATTTGACGTCTTAATGTAACGCAAAAGTACATCTTAATCTTTTTTTAATCGGAATTTGATTTGCTGTTGTATCGTGTTATTAGCTTTGTAGCTTGTAAATAAACATGTCTCGCGAAATATAGCAACATAATCTTTGGTCAAAGTTCGTAAAGTTGGCAGAAACGTGTTCCGCTATAAAATTAACATTAGAGAGTAACATTGTTTATACAATGAAGGCGTGAAAATTAGTGTTCATCGTAGGGAAATATTAAAATTATTCAACAGCATTAATGATTTATTTTCTGGTGATGGACATGATTTAAAATTAGTATATTAAGATATCTTTATCAGATTTAGAATATACCCAACGTCTACTCTTTTATCCCAAACATTGGAACGTATCACATTCTCATTAATAAAATCACTTTCTGAAGTTTTTGAAAATAACAACCTCGGAAACAATTTTTTACAAAAGCATTCGTTCCTTTGTGGAAAATAAAACGCAATAACGAAGAAGCTTTAACTCACCTCTTATTTCGAAAACAATTGTAAATGAGTTATCTTCCACCAAAAATGCAGAAATTTTACTTGAAGCATCAATTGTTTCCATTCAAAACGTAAGCACTTTAATCTCTAACGTGCCAAAAACATCCGTCAATAAAACTCAATCTGACAAACTGCGAAATTGTTCCTGCCAACTCGAATATATTGTCAGAGTATGTATGCTCATTAATCCGGGAATAATCAAAGTTTGTATCTTAAAGTAGAGGTCGCTATGTGGAGTTTAAAAGTCGAGGGGTACCGTCACGAGATATCACACAGTCAACATTTCATTGTAGCTCAAACAAGTTGATGAGTATTACGTGCTAGATCATATTTAAAAAAGTAAAATGAAAAAAAAATCACGGGCGTTGGACGTTCAATACAACCGAAAAAAAGATAGTTACATAAATAATAATCATTAAATAACAAACATATTTAAATCATGTAAAGTTCATAGGGTGGATTTCCCGATAGAATTATGAATTAATTCACGTGATGAATTTTTTTAAATTTTGTTTTTTAATAACAAGACATGGCAAGGCAAACGATATCGGGAAATGAGATTATTTCGTGGGTATGTAACCGAATGTATTCGTTCGGATCCGGTTGTTCACCTACGTTCGTAGGTATTTCCAACTTCGTTCTTGCATTGACCCCTTTTTAAAGAATTGTTTCATCAGCCTCTTTACTTTTCTCTTTAATACTCACCGTACAAAAAATCACAACAAAAATAATTGTACATGCATGACTTAATAACAATTGGAGAATATGAATAAACTTTTTCAAAAATATTGTTTATTAGGTCTTATTTTTTTTGTACTATTATAATTTTCAATTTTTCGAATGTAAACTAGTTTTTGTATCCTGTATACAATAAACTTATCTTCATATTTTAATCAATAGGATAATGATTTCCCAAAATAGTTGCCCGTAACTATCAAATTTCAATCGATCCATTGAAAATTTCATCAACCTTTAAAATTTTATCGACCCCGAGGGGATCGACACCGACACCGACACCGACACCGACACCGACACCGACACCGACACCGACACCGACACCGACACCGACACCGACACCGACACCGACACCGACACCGACACCGACACCGACACCGACACCGACACCGACACCGACACCGACACCGACACCGACACCGACACCGACACCGACACCGACACCGACACCGACACCTACACCGACACCGACACCGACACCGACACCGACACCGACACCGACACCGACACCGACACCGACACCGACACCGACACCGACACCGACACCGACACCGACACCGACACCGACACCGACACCGACACCGACACCGACGCCGACACCGACACCGACACCGACACCGACACCGACACCGACACCGACACCGACACCGACACCGACACCGACACCGACACCGACACCGACACCGACACCGACACCGACACCGACACCGACACCGACACCAATGACTTCGTGTGTTGGCAGCGCGATACCGCACGGCTTACACCTTGTCGACTGTATGTTTTCTCTTGGCGGATGATCGCACCGTAAACTCCCTTGCGTAAGCTCACCACTCACTCACACATTCCAGGGGGCGGGGCCCGTGCAAAGAGCCCAACAGATGGCGCTGAAGATAGTCGCTACAGACTCTCGGGGGCATTGGATTGGACTCGGTTCTTATTAAAGCTTTTAAATTTCCAATTAGCTCTTTCTATATTCCGATTAATGTTAAAGCCGAGACATATTGAGTTCTATTGAATGGAATTCAATGAGCGTGGTTCAATTTCATTAGACTGAGTTCATTTGTGATCATTAAAGAATTCAACTCATTTGAATTCAGAACAGTTAAATTTAATTCGATTAATAGTCCAGTTTAATTCGAATTGACTCAGTTGAGTTCCCTTGCATCTGAGTTGAGAAGAACCATGCAATGTTATGATTGCCTCTTTTTTTCTGTCCTTCCTTCCTTCTTTCTTGCTTTCTTTCTTTCCTTCCTTCATTCTTATCATTCTTTCAGCCTTTCTTTTCCATTCTTCTCTTTGTATTATTCTTCTTCAACCTCTTCAATTTTGTCATCATAACTTTTGACTCTTCATCGTTTTCTTTTCATCACTTTCTTTCTCTTCATCATTTCTACAATCACTTCGTTGTTATCTTATTTCTCTCCGAGAGAATCTTCCCTCGCTATTCTTCATCCCGTTTAACCTCATTCTTTTTATCAAAATCCTGGATGTACTATCTGTTTGCGTTTCTCTCCTCTTAATATTCTCCTTCCGGTGGTCTTCGGCCACTTAGTTTTTTCTCGTTCATGACTTCCTTTTTGTCTTTCATCCCAGACTTACGCTTGCGCTTCTCCTTTTCTCTTGCACATTATCTCACACGATATTAAATTAAACAATTAACAAAGTGAACGTTTAGGATAATCTCAAATTCTATCGCATTTCTCTTTAAAAGCTGATCATTCATTTGCGGATTCGGTGGTATAACGGTCAGCGTACTGGGCTGTTGTACCCAATTTTGCGGGTTCAAACTCGATCGAATCCTTGAATTTTTAAGGGCGAAAAAATCCTTCGTACGCCTTCCTTCGGAGGGGAAGTAAAGCTGGCTGTACCATGTAGTAGATTTACTGCATGTAACCTCAAGCCTAAAAGAAGCCTCTGAGTAAAATTGAGATTCACCTGTTTCGTCGCCCAAGATAATACCTCCTTTCTCCGCTAGGTGGTGAAAGGAGCGTAGCAAAATTTACGTGGTTAGACGGAAGAGCGGGCCTAATGGCCAGAGTCTCACCACGTAAAATAAGGCATTAACTAACTAATCATTCATGGAAGCCATACATTCAAGTGGTCCGAAATCCAATGTTCCCGAACGCTCGAGTAATTGGCTGCTGAAGTGCTATTCTGTGGCGTGCCGGGTCTCAAACGCTCTTTCCACAAAGCACGCATTATGTAGGCGTGTTTTGTTAGTCACTAGGTTTAAGGGTGTAGATACGTGAAGGATGTAGATGAATGAAGGGTGTACACGTGTGAATACTGTATACGTGTGAGGGGTGTGTATAAGTGTGAAGAGAATAGATGTGTGAATACTGTAGGTGTGAACAGTATGTGCGTCTGTTTTTGCAGAATGTAAGAAAGAACAAATGAAAGTAGTAAATTAATATAGTAACGAATGAGACATTAGCCATATTGTTTTGTATGAAGTAACACAATTTTCGCCCTCTCTGGCATATGATGTTTGCGGTCATAAACGGTAAATGCATCTGACTGAGAGAGATATTAAGTCTTTAATTTTGTTTCTGGATTATATTCAGAGACTGCAAAATATGTTCTCTTGCGATCAATGTGTTAATAAAGAGTGTATTGATTTCACAATTGTTTTTCTAACTCCATCGTAATGAAGGTTTGCAATTTGGAGTAATCTATCAGAAAGTTGCACAGTTTTTGTTTAAACCAATGTTTGTTACTTTTTATGTAAATTAATTTCCAGGTATATATTTTCAAACCAGTTCAATTGAAAGCACATAATGTCGAAGTTCATGCGTAAAGTTGATTTCCCATATTCTGCAGTAATATAGAAAACCCCAAACCGGGTAATATCTGAAACACATTTATACGAATTGGTAAATTGTAAGTAGGAACTTATGTATATTACGAAGTTAAACTGACGATATGTCCTCACATGCCAGCACGAAAATTGTAGATCATTGTCGTCTAATAAATATCGTCTAAGTGAAACCAACGGCAGCACTAACCATGGAATGTATAAGTGTATCATGCCTGTAAGACGACTCAGTATATGTTGTAATATAAGTGTTTTATATACGACAACGCACTAAATCGAATAGAAGAAAGTATTACGTATTGTATACTTTCTAAATGAAAAACTTAAGAACTGAATGGATAGTTACATTAGTTGAATTTGAACAAAGGGAGGTGTATTTTTGTGCTGAAATAAATCATTTCATAACGGATGCAGTCAACAAATGAAATTTGTTGATCGAGTTAAAGAAACTCGTTATTTTATTTTGACCTTTTAATATGTCGTTCCTAAAAAGTTTGATTAATGGAGCAAAAACTGTAAAAATATAAAGTGCAACATATAATCAACGAATACTGAAACTCAAGCACAGTAGACTGTCAGATATTCTGAGTGAAATGTAAGGTGTAATTTTGTGATAGCTACAAATTTTAGACAATTTTAGATGTAAGCACTCTAACATGACAATGTGACAAATTCAATTGATAAAACCCCCAATTGTGTCTTCAATTTTTGAAAACGAAGAAAAATCGTCATCAAATCTGAGTAAAATGCAGTGGATGGGAAGGGCGAAATCAAACCGAGGTGATCTTAAGTGAAACACGGAAAGAGAAGACGAAGAAGAGGAATATATGTTGTATAAAGCTGAACTGTTCTTCGTAATCCATTCAGACTAGTACTCTCGCATTGTAGCAATACAGATCCTTTTTATTAATATTAAATTATCTACACAGGGTGAACATATTAACAAACGGCCCAGAAATGAATACAGGGTTCTTTAATGATTTAAGATGACTGAGATGACTCAATATCAGCGCAATAAAGATGCTTATGGCAAAATGGTCAGCAACTGTCATATGTCTTAAATATAATCACTAGTTGTAGTTTCCTTGGTGTCGTGAGAACAAATGTGCTAGTCCGAATGGTGCATGAAGAATTCATTCATGCGCTGAAATGGAGTTTTATCTCGCGTGTGATGTCAGATACATATTCACTTCTGAAATGAAATTTGCCTCTCAGAACTATTTATTCAACACAATTTAAACTATTTTGTGATTTATAATAACCTCTTTTGCATTATGTGGACCAATATTAACACGTACAAATGATTCAAGATAAATACTGATTGATAAATACACAATTATCATCTCAAACATAAGCGCGGTTTTTTCCTCATTGTTCAAATATATCTTCAGACGCATATGAAAAGTTCGCGAAAGTTTTCATATCAATATTCTGTGTAAAAACTAATACTTTACTACGAAAAACAGGATGAATTTCAAATCCTAAAAAATGGTTTTCCCTTTTTCGATTTATGTCAACAGAGGCAGTTTAACCTCAAAAGCAATCTGTCAACAAGACGTGAATATGAATGACACACACCCTACCATGATTACGTGAAATTTCAATGAATCCGAATTAATAAGTTTCTTGTGTGATTGTGAAAATTTAATGCTTATGCAACAGTTCGTATTCATTGTATTTTCACAAATCAAAGATTTGTGACTCTATTATCACTCTGATTTGTCACTATTATCTGTTGCATGAAAATCCATACCAGGTTATACCGAAAAATATTGTCTCCAAGCTTTCGTTGTAATGCATATGAAAACCCAAAATGGTTGAATTTAAACTCTTCCTTCTGCATTGTTCTGGTCTATACGCCGATCTCTGCCAGTTGACAAAAACGTTGCTGTACTGAACTGTCGCTTGGTTACATCAAGGAACAACTTTCCTCTTAAAAGCCGTTTCTTGTCCACTGGCGAGAAAGCACACGGCGACCAGATTGAATTTTCAGGTGGTGTTCACTGGCTGTCCTATAATATGTATTTGTTCTGCCTGTAACCATGTATGAGCCTGCTGTTCAATGCTTGTGATTGTCGGTGAGTATACAAAACGACCATTAGCAGTTTGATTCAAGAATTAATCTCTTCAAACATACACGAAAATACAGTATGTCTGAAATGAGTCGCAAAAACATTGTAAGGGGATAAATGAACGCCTAACGGTCGTTTTCAGGAGCGGAATGTTCGGAAACTCCAAAACATACCAAAAGAGATATGTGTTGGGGAGTTGAATAGTACGTGTGGAAACCTGCCGCGTCACTTTAGTTTTGCTTAAGCTCATCCGTCCATCGGGAGCCATTTTCTTCGAGGGCACTGAAAACTATCTATGGGTCTGTTCCTATTTCCCGGCATAAATTTACCTAACGGCATAAATTTACCTTAATTCTTTCAGAGGCATCCTTTTTATATCTTAGTCAATTTCTTCGCCATCCATTTGTAGTTCACGTGTTTCCCACGAGATTCATGCAGCAAGTGTTCTTGAATACAAAGATTACAATTCTTGAACTTCGTCATTTTTAGTTGTGTATCGCGCCTCGAGTTTTTATTATTATTGCGGTGGGTACATTGTGTTCCTAATTGTTTAAACAATAGAGAAGTATACATACTGTTCATTCGCGAATAAAATTAAGTTTCTTCTTCTTGCTTTTCGAAATCAACCTACGCTTCTTTTGTGTAAAATGCAAGTACAATAAAAACTATTACCCAAAGGATAGTTGCAATCCGGGGGAGACAAGAGCACGGACAGGTTGTGTCATAATCGGGACACACCCTGCGCTAGAAAAAACAGATTTCTCGAAATATTTCCGTTTTCATGTCGATTATCACATTTTATCTACTTCCTTTCCACTTTCTCTACCTCCTGTCTCTAGTAATATGGCTCTTGTTGCTGGCTGTCCATATTTTTCTACCGGTTTGGTAGCATGAACTTCAGCGCAAATCTTCTTCTTTCTTGGCTTGCTCCTCTTCGTAATGTATCTTTCTTCTTCCTCGTCTATGCTATTGTAGCCTTAAGCCCTCACCGACTTAGTTATGCGAATGCATAATGTAAAAGCCAGACTCGCCAGACCGGGTTATGTTATTTTCAGAAACATGGTCTGGTTGCCGCTTAGGTTGGATTCTGGATTAAATAAACTCAGCATAATAATATAATAATATGCTGATGTTTTTCAAATATGTCCCCTCCAATGTAAAATTTGCTATAATGAAAAATAAGTCAGAAGTAAAGAAATTATAGGACTTCATAATCGATTTTTATGAAATTTTGATTTACATATATTCAAATGCTATCGGTCGCACAAATGGTTCTTGATCACAAATATATATACAAATTAGTCACTTCCAATCATTGCCGTTCTCTCGGAAATGTTAATTTGTTTCAAAAGTATGTAATTAGACTGTCCTGTCTTATAATTATATATATATATATATATATATATATATATATATATATATATATATATATAATTATATAATATAATATATAATTATATATATATACACTTGTTATAAAAATACTTTTTGAACAAATAAAATAACTTAGAAAATGGTACCTTCGCAGGTAGACAATATCTTAAATAGTTTCCATACTGCCAAAACTGGAAACATTCGATACTGAGGTTTCATTTGAATCTGATCGAATAGAAAACGTAAAATTGTAGACGTTGGAGGGAAAACATATGCTACAAAAATGCAAGGTGCAAATGGGATATAAGACGGGTGGCAAAGATAAATGGGTTTTTCCAAAATACCGTTTTTCTTCTTTCAATATACCTTTGTATTGATATCAAAATTTTGTTTGTAGTTATTCAGTATATATAAAAATACTGATTTTAATTCAGAGACCTTCAATAATATTCACTCAAACTATTCCACTATTGTATTTAAATCTCAATGCATTCATTAATTTCACAGGCGAGTGAGTGTTACTGGCAATACAGCAATTTTATATCAGAAGAGTTCTGAATCAGACTCAACGTTGGCCACTAATATTTTATAGTTTGGAAGGCGAAAGTGAATTGTTCAAATAACACCTTCCATTTACGTTTTTTTCGGTTCCTTAGTGTCGAAATTCCAATGACTTTTACTTTCGGTTATTGTAATATCGGTATTTTAGAACCTTTTGTCGCCCCATTCTAAGAATTCAACGCAAGAAGCAAAACGTCTTGATAAGTATGATATCAGGGCAATCTTTCTCTTTCTTGGGGTTCAGTTTGTCTCTTGAGCGCAATTCTCTTAAGCGAAACGGATTAAAACAACTGAACCAGTATTCTTGTCAACGATGGGTATGCCACATACGAGTAAATTACATGATTTCGTATGTAGTGCGTTTCACTGGCCATAAATTCGTATGAAGATCACATAATTGATAATAGAAATTAAATTTATTTTTTTATCATGGAAATTATTAACTACCTCTGATAACTTAATTTTATTATGTCAAAACATTATTATATACAAAAACTCGAAATTATGCTTCACTTTCTCTCATGCAAGCGTTTCTCTCTTTCTTTCTTTCTTTCTTTCTTTCTTTCTTTCTTTCTTTCTTTCTTAACATTTGAAGTAATAATGCAGTATTTTATATTTTTCACTATCTCCTTCATTTTCATTCCATTATTCTCGTTCTCTCTTCTTTCTCTTATTTCTGCATGCGATTAGAAAATCGTTCTTTTTCTTCTTCTCCCTCTTCTTGTTCTTTCTTCCCATATTGCTCTTTTTCTCTTGATTTTTGTCTTTTTGCTTATCTTCTCTTCTGTCCTATCTTTTCTTAACTTTCGTTTCCCCTTCTCATCTTGCACCTCTCTTCTAAACTTTCGTCTTTTGTCTTCAACTTTCTTTTTTTTTGTCTCGATCTTCTCTGTCCCTTTTATTCTCGTTTCTCATATTTATATATCTTTACATCTTCTTCTCACATTGTTCTAAGAAAATGTGAGGTAATTGTGTGTACCACATCTTTATTCAGAGCTCCTCTTCTTATTTTTCAAGTTGCTTGCGTCTTTGTATTCTTACACTCCCACTCTTCTTTCACTGCTAATTCCATTAGATACTATATCTTCTTTCATCCTCCCTGCTTTTTTTTAATCACGTGTACACATAATGTTTGGCGTACTCTGCGGCCACAGATATTACTCTCTCTACAAGAACTGACTTCTGTGATTTAGTGGTTATACGTAGCTGCATATCTCGACCTATGCCTTTACGACCGCAAGGCGCCTAGTTTATAGAACAAGTATTGCAATTGTGTGTCACTGCGTATTTACTTTATTGTTGCTTACCAGACTTTTCTGTGAATGAAACACCGAAGTAATGAGTTCATAATTTATTACTGCAAATCAAGTGGCAGACCAAGTGATAAAGAATGAAATCGATTAATTGAACTGCGAATTAACGGTCTGAATCGATTAATTGGGCTGCGAAAACGAGACAAACTGAATCCTAGGGGTAGGCAGCAACATTATGTTTGCTGGATGGGAAATCAGTGGTTTGATGATGATGGAAATTCATCTGTTTTACTTGTGCACCAAATTTGTAATTCATCTAATATACCTCAAAAACACCTGGAGCGCTATTGTCCCAATCATCCCTGAAGCGCTCACAATTGTCATTGAGATTAATGGTGGTTTTCTCTCTAGCTATCCAGGAGAAATAACTGAAAATTTGTTGTATAATCTCAGAAAGAAACGAATGCCGAAAACAAACTCATTTTTTACACAATTTTTAAATATGTGCTGAAAAAGTACGAATGTTCGTGTAAAAATACGTAAATTAGAAAATAATACGAACTGTTTAGAAAAAAAGGAGAACTTGTTTGCCGGCAGTCGATTGTTATAGAAGGAGCATAGCACTTTTTATTAGGTGAGACTATGGGAAATGAAATTAAAATCAGCTATATTTACTTACGCGGTTTGAGTGAAACTTTTGTGATATTGGTAACGACAAGAATTTAATTTTTTTGTGGCATAAATGAACAACATTGAATTGGCCAGATCCGTCGGCTACGGTTTCCCATGTCGTGCCTACCTCGTCATTTGTGTGTGAACAACCTGTCATATGCTACTCATGGGACCTGTCCAGCTACCCTGTGCCAGGGAGCAATCCTTCCCGATGTGGTACTTGCTGTTGTTTCTTCCGCTGTAGACATTTCACTGTCCACGTGAATAGTGAAGGATGTCCGTTGTTTTGAGGAAATTCAAAAACATAGGTTTGTTAGGGGGACGGAAGCTCCTACAATTGTGACAAAGCGAACGACGGGCAAAGAGCGCGCTAAACATGAATATTGAAATGAATTTAAAATGCGTATTGTGTTTAAATTTGAAAAATACAAAATTTTTATCTCGTTCAAATTAAGGTTTTGTTCAGCTCACAAAGAGAGAGCGGCAGGTTTTGAAATAAAACGTTCTTTCGTCTGGAAAAAGCTTGAGTTAAAAATCGTTTAAAATACAAACTTTTATGGGCGCATTTTTTAACGGCCCAATAACAGAAGTCAAAATTTGTTGGATCGTTACCGCTAGCTTCATTTCTAACGATATAAAAAAACCTTAAGAAAGTTACCTATGAGATATTGATTTTAAAAAAACGTACTGTAGAGAACACCGTTCCAAATTGGCAACCTGAAACAAATATTAACGAGAAAAAGAAATCACTTAATGCAAGTACCTGTACGTAACATTAAAGTAATAATTAAATCGAGTACAACAAATTATTTCTACAATAAATAAATTGGTTTTGATTGTTATTACAATAAATACACATCTCGCAATTCTTGTGGGAAACAAAAGTGCATTCACGAGAATTACAATACATCAATTTACTGTAGTGAAAACAATTTCTTTGAACCTAAGGGTAATAATATTAGCAAAACTGATGGCGAAGAAAAAAATCCAAACGAAACAAAATTAAGAAACGTTAAAAATAATTATAAGTAAATTTACAAAAGAAAGAGGTAACAAAACACAATCTGCTTTTGTTGTCGTTTTGTTTCTCACCGATGCACATCCTGCCCTCAACAAACATACCCTCGCCTCCAAATCTCCCGTAGTTGAAATGACCAGTATTAAAAGATTATACTTCATGTTACACCCTCCTTCAGTACCCAAACTGAAAGAAAAAACATATACCCCGTGTACATGTATTGTACTCATGTATTGTTTGTAAAATAGTGTTGTTATGTAGAACGGATGTGCGTCATCTGGAGTTGTGGGTGAAGATAAGGCAGGGTTGATGAAAGCCTTTGCCTTGTGGAACACCCAAGACTCCCTTGCCGCCTCCGCAGAGTTGTCTAAGGCAGATGCACTTCGCAGCTGTCATGTTCAATAAATGTACTCAATAAAATAATCCCACGTGTTTTTATTTCAAACATCCACTATCCTCTTCTCCCAAGATGTGACTGTGAACTAGGGATGTGCCCTTAACAGCTAAACTGTTCTTTCTTAACCGTTAACGTTTCGTAACTGTTACGCGAAATAACAGTTATTTCGTTTATCCTGTTATTGGCTGTTATTGGTTGAAATGCATAGAATTGCAACCTACTGGGCCTAATTCGAACTACTACAAGTTTTTTTTGCCAACCATTTTGTACGATAACAGCTTCACTGCAGCTAATTAATCATGATTTGCCAGTATTCAAATTATAGATTCATTAATACATAATTCGTCATTATTACACACCATGTGCCACACTATTTTTATATTTTATTGTATACACTACAACAAGATGTTTGTGCTTTAAATTAAGTCCGTTCAATATGTTTCAATTCAACTTATTTCTGTCCCATTGCTGCTTATGTGAGATCAACTAATATTTCCCTAGGTCCAATAAAATAAAATGAGTTACGGTCAAATAACTCACGTTATAATATTTGATATTCGATAGCCATTAACACTTTAGCTATACGTAAGCAAAAACACTGTTTCTCCTCATTATTTTTGGCACTCGTCACTTCACTGTGCACAAGTTGCATTTTTGAAAGAATATTTGCAATCTGAACCCGAATCACTTTCATTTTAGTAATATTCTATATTCTATACACATTCGCAACACATTATATGAATTACTATTCATCCTTGGCAGTTAATCCAGTCTCGTTCATATCAGCTGCTTCTCTGTCCAAACATGTTAGGGAATATATAATATATTATACAATCATGGGCAATCGGAATACTAGGTTACCTATACTTGTATGAATAATTTATTATAGTCTGACAAATAGGTAAATGTCTAAATATCAGGTTAAAAGTATTTTGTTTTAAAACAAAGAATTCATATTATTAGTGGCTATTTTCTAACTTTGAATGGCGAATGCAATAAAGTCACTTTTTCTTTATTTGAAGTCTTATACCACTTTAGAAACAATCAGAAGCTGCACATTCCTCTACCCTGCCAACAGTTGCCGCAAATTCATCTGGCGGTCTGGTGGTCGTCGATTGACACAGGTACGTACTACATGTGTACTTTCAGAATTGCCAAGACGCCAAATCAAGAAGCCCAACGTAGCCAAACTTATTTCGATCCAAACAAAATTATACTTCAGACAACAATATATCATGACACCGAAAAAACCCTACAATTCATAATCTCCTAATTTAATACGAAACAATTCGTTTCGTAATCGAATCATCTCAAAAAGAGACAATTCAAGGAAGCTGAAAATTATAACCAATAAACGTGATCTTAACCGATAATGTAAAAGCAATTGTTTTCAACGCACGCAATTCTAGGCACAAGGAATTTTTTTTTAAATTTGTTGCGTCCATTTTGACGCAACGCGTCTCGAAGACCCTTACGGGTCGTTGAGCGCTTTGCGCTGTGGAGTAATTCTCCATTACTTTGCGCGCTTTTTGGAGTAATTCTGCATTATCACTTTTCGGTCTTGTCGCGTCACGTCGCAGTCAGTTGTCAAGAGGACCGCCAGGTAGCATCTCCGCGTACGCGCCTCCTGCGTCACTACCCAGCGCCCAGAATTGGGAAGGAGTAAGGATAGGGGCAGGGTTTAGGACACTTCACAAGGGTTGGACTAGCCCTTGTGAAGCAGCCAAACTCGTTTTGTTGGAACAAATTTCACATGAGATTCGACGGGAATCGAACCCGGACCTCAGTGGTGAAAGGCTAGCGACTTCGCTATGTGCAACGAGCGTAGCTTTTTCTCAATTATGTTCCAAATGCGTAAGCAAGCATGTTTGTTAAATGAGAACAATTAGTCATTCAGCAGACATTGTAAATTGCTTACTTTGAGGGTAAGTCTGGAGGTTTGAGGGAGGAGTCTGGAGGGGAATTCTAGCTGCCGGGAGCTTTGATAGTTTTCCGTGGTTTCTCCGATCAATACCAGGCAAACCCCAGAGCAGTATCTTACATTAGTGGATCTAAAACAGCACATAGTTTTTCGCATTATTTCCAAATTTGCAATTTTCGAAAATTTATAATATTCAATGAAAATCAGATCTGCGCCATTCTTTTAACCATCCCTTTTATTTGTGAAAAAATTGGAGAAAAATTTGGGAGTGGTTTCTGGATTTTTTAAAATAAATTACATTAAATTCAATCATAAAGTACGCGCTTGCTATTCACTTCTTCATAAAAAAACGTACGTAGTCTTTTTTAAAGAGCTGATTTTTACACCAGACATTGTCTAAGACAAAAATCTTTATCTTCAATTTTGTACTTTTGAAATGTTAACTTTTTGTAACTTTTTAAAATTTCAACTAAAAGAAGACTAGTACCACACTTTTTACCATTCCTTGATACATCCGAGGAAAAAAATTAAAGGGAATAATTGTTGCGGATTTTGAGAAAAAATTGTTTAAAAATTAAAATTTGCCAATATTTCGCGCAAAATTACACGAAAACTGCCCAAATTTAGAAAAGTTGAACATGACTTTATTTCAAAATCTGTATTTAAAGAACAGATTTCATTATGGGAAAAAATCTCAATCTTCAATATTGTAGCTATAGGAAGACGCCAAAAAGTTGCACTTTTATAATTCTCAAAAAACTATAGATTTCAACGGACATAAAAACTAAACCTAGCGTTCTTTACGTTATGCGTAGACAAAGTATAATACAAAATTTTGGAGCCTTTTTTGAGAAAATTTTGAAAATGTTCTTGAGGCTTCATGAAAAGTACTGTCAAATGTAAATATCGATTTGAAACTCTCAAAGCCTCGAGTTCGTTCAGCTCGATCGGTAAATATCGATTTTTGAGAAAATCGACTGAACGGTTTACGCGCTAGTACTGACTACAGATAGACATTTTACCGTGAATCGATTTTTCGGTATCAAGAACCCGCAAAACATGCATTCAATCTACACCACGTGTAAGAGAATAGTATATTCTGCAACGAGCGTAGAATGATGGCTATTATTCACGAGTGGATGTTTCCGACGCGAGCGACGTAGGAGCGAGTGTCGGAATTTCCACGAGTGAATAATAGCCATTCTACGCAAGTAGAAGACTATACTTTCTCTACAACTTTCATATTGAAGTAATCTTCATCACTATTACTGCTGGAAGAATCCATAATTATAAATCAATGTGAGCGTTTTAACCTTACAAAGTGGCCACAATTATGTGAACTCGCATACTATGTCGTGGTTCACCTGTCTAACGATAGTTGCGGAAGAGCACGCAGCGCCTCTGTAGGCGACTGCGAGAACCCTAAGTCGTTGTGTAATGAACTAGGACGAATGCGATTGGTCGACAGGTGTGTTAGAATAATATTCTCGCACGGCTTGTGGAATTGGCATGATTACTGCATCCGATAACATGGAGAAATGAATACATTCTGCTAAAGTCGTAGAGAAAGAAACTTACTATATATACGAGCAAGATTTATCCATTTTTTCGTTACCACGGTCCGACAAGAAAAGTTTTTCTGACAAAAATTCTTCCTTTTCCAGCGCAGGTTCACAATATTTTTCCTTCTTACATTCGTATGGTCGTGAAAGTAAAAACGTATCAAAGATAATGACAAACGTACCTTCCCCATCCCTGTTCCCTCCTCTCCCCTGACACATGCACACATTTACATCCACTACACTACCATACACGTTGGAAGACCAGTCGGGAGCTTAGAGCTTTTCCTGACTGAGGAGGTACCCCGCTGGGGGAGATACCTCGAGGCGGGAAATTCCTCTCCACTGGCGAGTAGTTCGATTGATTGATTTTTTCGTGTTTCCGGGCGCGTCAACTGCTCTGGTCATTAGTCCCGTTAGTGTAGTACATGTTTTTTCTCGGGAGATGGCGGTGATCATCCCCCGCTGGATGGCGAGATCCGGCGCCGACCTACCGTCGGCTAGAGGGGCTTCCCCCTAACCAGGACTCTCCTACCAGCGGGGCACCGCCCCAGCCGGGACAAGCACTAAGCTCCCGGCCGGTCTCCCGGAATATATGGTAGTGTAGTGCTTGTTAGCGTAAGTTTGTGTGTAAGGGGAGAGGATAGGACAAGGAAGAGGAAGGACAGATCGCGCGGGCTCCGTGGCCCGTTTGGTAAGGTATTGCTCCGGCATTCGCCTGGTGTTGATCGGAGAAACCACGGAAAACTACCGATCAGAGCAACCGGCCGCTAGAATTCTCCTCCAGACAGCAGCTGAATTCGACCTAGCTGAACAGCTAGTGTCGAAAATCCTGCCGCCGTCAGGACTCGAACCTAGGACCTCTCGGTTAGAGGCGCTGCAGAGACATCAGTTGATGTACTGAGCTACCGCTACCGGTGCGAGTAGTTCGAATCCTTATCTCACCATCTAGAGGGCAATGAATGACCACCGCATCCCGGTATAAAAAAATGCACTACCCTAATGGGACTAATATCCGTAGCAGTTGACGTGCTCGGAAACATCAATCAATCAATCAATCAACTAATCATTCGGGTACATCATTACGCTACGCATTGCTTCCGATTTTCGAATGTAAAAAAGTGCCGTTTAATTAATAGTACCTATAAAACATCAACTGATAATGCTAACAAACGTTAGTGTAAAATGCCATTAAATAAAATGTATTCTGAAAAATTGATATCATCACAATTTAAACTACCTGCTTAAGAATTTATGACGCATAATTTTGCCTCTTAAAATCGTATTTTATTCGCATAAAATGGACTATAAAATATCGATTTTATGTCAATTGATGCATCATTTACGTTCCACAATTCGTTTCATCTGAGTTGGTAGATAAAGAAATATTTGTGGATTCTTCCCTCTTTCAATTCCTATTTAATTTCCTTGTTCAGCCATTACATAATGGCTGATAAATACATACCATATAATGTGACGTAAATTTCGAAGAATTACCTAATGCTGTGTATTGATGCATTCTCGAAAGCGATGCGGATGGAATTAGGAAACTCAGCGATAACATCATAAACAAGCCTATAACCCATCAAATCTATCACGCCATCTATCAAGCCAAATTAACAAATCTGTACCACATTATGCAGCTCATTAATATGAAGGAAAGATATTATGATATAACTGTTATAAAATATACTTATCAATTCATAGTATGCCAATAAATCTTCATCTAAATCGTCTCTTGTACACCAAAAAAGAAGCATTACAAATTTAGATTGTAAATTTGTAATTTCATAAAGACGTTTCCACGGCAAATATTTTATAATTTACCGTACGGAGATGATTCAGTAATACTCACTGTCAAAAGCCACATTCTAAACGGTATCTCAGGTATCAAAAGATACAATTCTTCGCCCCCTCAAATCACGCTTAAGTACCATCAGGGCATCAATTGATGTTACTGCAGGGCATCTCACGGGGAGGTCCTAAGGTTCAACTCCCGGCGGTGGTAGGATTTTCGACCCTAGCTACAGGGATAGGTCTACTCGTAATTCATCCGCTGCCTGGAGGACAATTCTAGAAACCGGCTGCTCTAATCGGTAGTCTTCTGCGATTTTTCCGATAAATACCAGGCGAATGCCGTAGCCTACCATTTACTTTCTTTTAAAAATTAAATTATCTCTACCTAAATAGCTCTTCTTTGTTCTATCCTAATGCCGTTCGGGATCCAGTCGAGACCAGTCGGGATCCTAGCACTAGTCCCAGCTGGGATATATCCCGCTTGAGAAGGTATCTGAAGAGGGAAATATCTCGCATGCCGATGTGTACAAGACGCTGGAAATCACCATATAATGGGGGAGGAACACCATCACCTCTGGCATTAAAAAAATCGCTATATTAATGGAACTACTAACCACAGCAATTGATGCGCCCGGGAACATCAATCGAAAAAAATATTTTTTCTGTTTTTTCCATTTTTGTTCATGCTTTCATAATTAGTAAATATGACGCATTTTACACGAAACAGCAGGCATCTTACACACAGGCATTTTACACGAACATTTTACACGAAAAACAAAACTCCTCCGCGGCCACACACAACTTGATATAGAGCGATTTTCCAAACGATGAGCCAAAGCGACAGCTAGTGCTGGCAACATAACTGAAGGTTCTGTGGTCGTCGTGCCCTTGAGCCCATTACACTCCCTTCCCGCATTCGTTCGTTTGCAGTTGGCTAACTTGTAAATGGCTTCCACACTTCCTTTGCTGGTGTTCTTGTCCGACAAAAATATAGTGCGCTGCGAGAAATAATTGATATTAGGAAGAGCAGTGTAACGTGCTATTCTGTAAAAGTTATTTTTTCCTTTAAATATTACATCGAATTTCCTTTTTGTGTGATAAATACTATATTTATTTTAAAACCGAGACTTGAATGTGAGATGCGAACCGGTGCACGTGTTTCCGGCTTAAAATCATTTTTCTTTCTATTTACATTCGTAGCAGTTTTCTTTTACTGATTGTGAGAGCATGTTAGGAGATTTTCCACGTACGTAATTAAATTTAAATATTTCCCCGACTCACGTACGTGCATATACCTCAGCAAAACTCTTAGACTTCTTCATAGGGATGTTTTCACAGGAGCCATTAGCACTTTACGAAGGGGTGTGGCTGAACAGCTGTCGCGGCGGAGGGATACTTCTCTGAAATAATGTGATGTTCTCTTCTTTTCGCGAACTGTCACTTTGGCTCATCCTTAGGAAAATCGTTCTATATAAACGGGATACGTTATAGTCATATTTTAGATGGAAATAATCTGGATTTGAGATATATTTCTTCGAATGTGAATATGTAGTGTAGCGAGTTACGCGGAGCGTTGTCTATTGATTGATTGATTTTTTCGTGTTTCCGGACGCGTCAACTGTTTTGGTCATTAGTCCCGTTAGTGTAATGCTTGTTTTTCTCGGGAGATGGCGGTGATCTTCCCCCGCTGGATGGCGAGATCCGGCACCGACCTACCGTCGGCTAGTGGGGTTTCCCCTTATCTATGACTCTCCCACCAGCGGGGCACCACCCCAGCCGGGACAAGCTCTAAGCTCCCGACCGGTCTCCTGGAATATGTGGTAGTGTAGTATATGCTAGTGTAAGTGTGTGTATAAGGGGAGACGATAGGACAAGGAAGAGGTAGGGAAGATCGCGCGCGGTCTGTGGCCCGTTTGTTAGGGTACTGCTACGGCATTCGCCTGGTGTTGATTGGAGAAACCACGGAAAACTACTGATCAGAACAGCAGGCCGCTAGAATTCTCTTTCAGACAGCGACTGAATTCGATCTAGCTGACAGGCCAGTGTCGAAAATCCTGTCACCGTCGGGACTCGAATCTAGGACCTGCCGGTCAGAGGCACTGCAGTGACATCAGTTGATACGTGAGCCATCTTTCCATGTCTGGTATTGATAGGAGAAATCACTGATACTTACCCATTACTCAGCTGCTATAATTCTCCTCCACACTATGGCTGTGTATTGTCGCGAAGCCTCGGCCATCGGGACTCAAACTAGACAGGGCTACCAGAATTCTTTTTCCCAGCGGAGATCATTTTACCAAGAAAAGGAGGATGTTTCAATGAAAAGAGGACATTTTACATTTTTTATAGTCCACGATGTGTAGACAATGTACTCAACTGTTCCAAACCATAATAGTCTTTGAAAAAAACATTAGACTTTGCTTCATTAAAAATGGAAGCTTCCGACAGCATAACATCGCCCCCTCACTCACCTTCGTTATCCACCACACAATAAGAATAAATACATTTTATATCACAATAACCCTAATGATCTATTATTAAAGTCATTTATTTGAGGAAAACTTTAGGTATTTAAGACATCAAGTCCCTTTAATTAATTGAATTACTTTAAAATTTTGCCAGTATTATTTTCAGTTCAACAGAACAAAAAGGTCATTCCATGTAATTTTAAAAAAGGAGAGAGTACATGAGGACAATGTTAAAAAAGGAGGGCAAGTCCTCCAAAAGAAGGACAGATGGTAATCCTAACCGTAGGGCCTGCCTGTTAGCAACTCTGCATTGGCAAAGAATGTTATGAATTGGTCATTACAAACAGTAATGTGTGATGCTTTTAAAGACCTAAATTTAACACAATTCAATAATGTTGATTTTTAATAATATTTTAATATTACCCTTTTATTGCGAAGGGTGTCTCGGTTGTATCATAATGTTTTCCATAAACGCATTCTAACGATTTAAGAATGAACTGTTTTATATATGTACACGTTTATGTACACGAGATGTACATAATGCATTTATGTCCCTCCGCGCATTGTGAGGTGGTAAACGCAATAAGATAACGAGATAAAGTGATAGTAATCTAGTGGCGTCGAGAATCGGAACTTCCTGGTAACACACACTGTTTCCGTATAGCAGAAACGAAACGTTTTTAGGAAAATAATTAAAATAAAATTCGAATAATACTTATTTTATTCACTTGCTTGATACTTATTTTATCACATAAGCGATTTGAAAACAATTTTTTTAAAATTGTGAAATATTTTAATCGTGTAATATTTTATTTTAATCGTGAATATATTTTGTTGGAGGGGTAACACAATTTAGTTTTGTGTTTTTTCTCGAAAATATGTACCTCTGAATATTTTTATTATTTTATTTTCAATTTTATATTAAATTTATAGTGTTCTGAGATGGCTCATGGGCAGCGTACTAGCTTCCCGTGCTGTAGTCTCGGGTTCGATTCCCGGTCGAGGCAAAAATAGAGTTGTAGCTTTCCTTTAAAATCGTCCTTTCCTTTGAAAGTTTCTGTAGCTGTGTGACGAAGAAAAGCTCAAGCAGGCGGATCTTGCTAGTTACGATGGAGAGAATACGTCATGTTCGGCTCATGTCGCTCTAACCCCCAAACATGGGAATTTAACTAGGCCCAGGCATGGGGGACATCGAGAGCTGGCCGGCGAAGTCGAACTACTGACCCAATAACGCCAAATGCCGTACATTGAAATTAAAACAAATAAATGTAATGAAAAGTAATTATTGCAAGTAAAAAGTAAATATCATGTAATAAAGGGTTAGAATGGGCTGGTTTTGATAGCAAACACCTCTTCTGCTGGTGACACCCCTCTGATGGTACCATTCGGGTCGGACCTTCCACTCCGCCCCATGTAGCGACGGCATGACCGAAGCTAAGATGTCGTTATCAGCGATCGCTGGTGAGGACGATATGACCAGTGCGTGGTGACCTCGTGCTCGCCCGCCAGGAGCGCTGTAAGCGACAATGGCTCGTAGGATGGTAAGCTTCGTGATCTCTCTCGACATCAATTCAAACTAACTTACAGGCTTCTATCTTCATTTCTAACTTTCGAGATATATTTCGTTTCGCTTATGATGATCATCACATGGAAGTTGGATTGATTAATTGATTTTTTCGTGTTTCCGGGCGCGTCAACTGCTTTGGTCATTAGTCCTGTTAGTGTAGTGCATGTTTTTTCTCGGGAGACGGCGGTGATCTTCCACTCCTGGATGGCGAGATCCGGCGCCGACCTAGTGGGGTTTCCCCCTAACCAGGACTCTCCCACCAGCGGGGCACCGCCCCAGCCGGGACAAGCTCTAAGGTCCCGACCGGTCTCTCGGAATATGTAGTAGTGTAGTGAATGTTAGTGTAAGTGTGTATGTGTAAGGGGAGAGGATAGGACAGGGAAGAGGAAGGACAGATCGTGCGCGGGCCGTGGCCCGTTTGTTAGGGTATTGCCCCGGTATTCACCTTGTGCCGATCGGAGAAACTAAGGAAAACTACCGATCAGAACAGCCGGCCGCCAGAATTCTCCTCCAGACAGCGACTGAATTCGACCTATCTGAAAAGCTTCCGCCGTCAGGACTCGAACCTAGGACCTCCCGGTCAGAGGCGCTGCAGTGATATCAGTTGATACACTGCGTTACCGCTCCCGGTATGGAAGTTGGAATTTGGATGATGTTTTCCTTCATCGATATCCACCAAATTCGATATCCACCAAAAATGTACCTTTTGGTCCATTACGTTTTTACTTTCTAGTTACGGAGGTGAGAGAAAGTTATGTAAAGATGCACGAAAAAATGGCGAATTTCCGGCAGAAAAACTCTTATTACGAAAAAGTTGATAAATCCAGTTGCAAAATTTAGAAAAAATTCTCTTACACGTGGTGTAGCCAAAATTCATGTTTTGTGGGTCCTTGATACCGAAAAATCGAATGACGGCATAACGTCTGTCTGTCCGTCCGCGGTTATGCCTGTCCGTTTGGCTGTGAACACGCTGGCGGTTAAACTGTTCACCCGATTTTCTCCAAAATTAATATTCCCCAATCGATCTAAATGATGTTGCGGCCCCTTTCGAATATGAAGCCGATATTTTAATCTTGGGGGAACTTTACATGAAGAGCCTGGATCATTTTCAAACTTTTCAAAAATTGGCTCCGTTTTTGATTACATTTTGTTGTTGGATAGTGTGAAGAATGTTTAAGAGAATGTTACTTGTCTCATATACATTGAAATCCATGATTTTTCGAAAAATGCAAAAATTCAAAATGTTTTCGGTGTCGACCTATAACTAAGATATTATAGATAGATATTTTTTCCTTGATGAAATCTGTTCTTTCAAAATAGAGTTTGAAATAAGATCATGTACAATGTTTCGACAATTTGAGTACTTTTCGTGTAATTTTGCGTGAAATGAGGACGAAAAAGTACATGCGGTTTTAGCACCACTAGTTAGGGTGAACAGCAGGATTTCTTACTCTTAGTTCCCATCAAAACCTTGGTAAATATGAAAGAATTAATTATATTTTGAGAAACATGTTCAACGCTGTGTTCGCAGTGATAGTAATTCCATGATTTATAAACCTCCCTTTCATTAATATTCGATACTTCATACTGAACCACATGAAACAATGTTTTTTGGTTTTTTCTATTTTTTTATATGTATAACTTTTCTAACTTTCCTACAGCCACATTCTATACATATCTTATTTTCAGCGTCTATCCTTGCTGCTTGGAAGTTTAATACAAGTCCCGTCTTTCCAATACATTCTTTAACCATATTGATTCTTGGGGCTTAATCCTACACCTTGTAATTAAATGACTTGTTAAGTGGTATATTAAAATTGAGGGGTTTCTTACAAGAACCAAGTAAGTCTAAGATTCCTTATTATGCGATATTTCACCAAGTTATTCCCTACAACTGGCCCTGAGATATTTCCCTTCGGCAAGTGCAAAATACATTCAAACACATAAGGTGGAGAGAAAATGTTTGTACAAGAGTCAAACTAATTTTTTAATAAACGATAATATATTTGTCTTAATGAGTCACATTTGATGTAAACAGGCTTCAATCAAATTATAGACAACGGATAATACAAGGACAATTTATTTCATATTGCACAACGTTTCAAAATCACATTGATTTCATCTTCAGGCTCTAATTGACAAACATACAAAGAATGAAATACGTAACATTTTACATTAAAGGAAATACAATAGTAAGGAACACTAACATCACATAAGATACCATTATGGGGTATATATAACATAATCGTACATATTTCTAAAGAGAGACTACAAACAAACTTGGATTGATCAATGTGATTTCGAAACGTTGTGCAATATGAAATAAATTGTCCTTGTATTATTCGTTGTTTATAATTTGATTGAAGCATGTTTACATCAAGAGTCAAACTAGTTCATCAAATTCAAGAGTTCATGAAAACTTTTTCATTAAAAACAATCAAAACCAGGACTTGGAGGATAGCAAGATCTATGTCAGGCCCGCCTTGAGACCAGCTAAAATTAAGAACTTCTTTAATCTTATTCAGAATCGCACACAACCAGATTATCGAAAGTTTTTTGAAGATTTGCTGAAGAGGATTAATCTGTCCCACGGAATTCTTACTGACAATGAACAGAATATTGAATTAGAAGATGACAATAGAGATAGATGTGATGAATAGTAGTTATTTTCAATAATTCAATAAAGACGACTGAACTTTGTTACTGATTTTTTTGTCATTTGTGCATTTCTCTCGGTATGTCATGTATCACCATTGGTGATTTTTTGTTATCATTTTATTCCCAATAATTTGTTTGTCCAAAAAAATAAATATTTCATATATTAATTCCGCAAAAACCAAACAAGTTGAGAATGCTTTTCTTATTTATTTATTTATAAATCTATTATAATCTATTAATTTATCATAAAATTTATTATTCAATTATCATATTTTGTTTAGAACACTATTCCCAAACACATACAGCAACCAAATACAAAAAATCATCAATTTATCACTATGCACCTCTATGATATGTAGTTTATTGTGCATCCTAAAAAAGTTCGGATTTGGACTAGTTGGGTTCTTGTAAAAAAGCCCTTCAATTACCACAATTAGGGGGTATACTGCTCGTTACATGGTGCAATTGTTCTTATTCTAGTTATACTAACTTGTTATTTTAGTGTTAATGTTTTGCTTTTTCAGTTGTTAAAATTTACAATTCGAAGAACACTAGATTTGAAAGTTCTCCGAATGTCATTCCACTTCTTTTGCATTGATTCTTCAACGTTATTCCATGAGTATTTAATTGTACGAGATATTATGAATATTTTTTGTTTTCATTGGTAGGCAAAAATGCCATGAAAATAAAAGTGCCATTCTATGGTCTCCTGGTGGGGAACAAATATTTACTTTTTGCGTATCCATTAAGAAGATTCAATAAATTTCACTAAAAAAAGTATTTTTTATGTTTTCTAAGAAACTAATGCGTTTTGCTTTGCATTATGTACGGACGCTTATTCGATTCCTCTAGACAAGACAAATTGATAGGCACAATTCTCAGCCAGTGTAGGGAACTTTGCAATAATTCTAGAAAATCATATTTTTATTACTTCATTGCATCATTATTTCATTATTAGTACATTGGTGGGAAGGCAGTGAATTACTGTACACTTTCAGACATTTACAAGAGTAGTTACGACTTGACTCATCAGATTGAAGATAATTAAACCATTAGGCTCATGTAATGAAATAAAATCGTTACTTTACCAACAAACATTTCGTGTCCGGAAATGGATGAGCCCGGCTACTGCAATATGCTTAAAATTTAATTTTATAATGTACTTATAGTAGTATACCTTCAGTAAATAAAAATGTTCGACTTGAATTCGAAATACCCCCCGGTAACATCAAGCGAAGTATTACAATTACTTTTCTTCTATTCAACCTCAGACCCAGTTTAGATTCACCTGTGAAAGAGGGTTTCAGCCACGGTGTAAGATATATAGGTGTGTTCACTCCCAGTCCCAAGTTGAAGCTAGTGTGAGGCTAGTTCTCGCATATAAGCGCTGCGATCTGTTTGGGTATGACGTATGACAAAATCGATATTGTGTGAAAATATGATTTGTAAGTAATCATCAGTAATAGGATAAAATGTATTATTATTAAACAATCTCAACAGAATGTGTAAAATTATTATTGCAAATGACTATTTCTTATTATAAAATTATTAATTATATTGAAATTGTCTTCACAAATGATCCAGTACACTGCAATTAAGTACAATCCTCTTGACTGATTGCTGACATTATGCGTTGCAAAGCAACGTGACCGTCACTTGATTAATAGTAAATCACAGTTGAAGTGTTTTTCGTAAAAGTAATCCCTGTTTATCATTATTATATTATTTTTGTTTTTCTCTTTAGAATAACCTCACCTCCTGATTTAAAATGCAAATCTTCAATCGGTGGTAAATTTTAAAAAAATAACACCTCCGACGCACATTGTAATACGTCTAAATAGGCTTTAATACATTTACGTTAGCGTTTCTCCGATTGACAAAAATACTACGCTGGAAATGTGAGAGACACCATGCCGACCATCACCTGGCCGGCCATTTTGCCCAAACCGATCGTGCGCACCGTACGGACGAGTTACGAACTAGCCTCAAACTGGCTTCAGAAAATCTGCCCAAAAGGCGGCTAGTTGACACACCTATATATCTTACACCGTGGTTTCAGCATTATCCTTCGCTATTTTTGTGGATTCTTAATTCTGCTCTCACTCATAGAATGTGTGTATTGTGGCTTAGGAGTGCAAGGAGGGAGTTTGGTACAGAAGGAGCACGTGATTTCATAATTTATGGTGGGTAGAAGAGGCGTGGTTATGTATGTGCCTGGTTAATCGAAACATCTTTACTAGGCAAAAGAAAGCCCGTGACGACATTGAACTCTAGGGAAGGCTATCTACAGAAGAAAGTAGTTGATAGTTTAGCCTCGTATCGTTGTTACATCATGTAGAGTTCTTCTTTCGATAAGGCTTAAAGCAGAGGAAGCTCAAAATAGCTTCTTCAATGTTCCCAAGATTCAGATTTACCACGGAAAACGAATGCCAACTGATATTTTAAATATACGGCAAAATGTCGTGAAAAAGTATTAACTTTCTCTTGTGACAGATTTAAACAAAAGGATCTGATCAGGAACAACTTATCATGAGTCGCAACCTGTTTTATATTGTAAGTCAGTTGTTCATTCATAATGTAAAATTTAGTGGCATGCAGCAGCAAAAAATCCTGCTGGACAAAACCATACGATAAGGTTTTCCAAAAAGCATCACTCTGCTCAAGAACAAAGAATTAAATACTCTCGATAACACGGTAATAAATTAAATATTTTAATAAAAACAGATTACATGAATACTGCAATAACATTGTATAGTGAATATACAGTACGACATTACTTTACGTATCAAGAAGAATATAAAATAATGGGGCTAAAACGGCATGTACTTTCTCGCATGTATTTTCACGTCAAATTACCCAAAAAGTACTCAAATTTTCGACGAATTGTACATGACCTTATTTCAAAATCTATCTTTAAGGAGAATTTTTCATTAAGGTAAAAACCTCTGTGCCGACCTGGATGGCCGAGGTGGCTAAGAGCGAGTACCGACTCAGCGCTTCGATCCGAAGGGTCGCGGGTTCGAGTCCCGCCTTGGGCATGGCTGTTTGTCCCTTGACTTTGTATGTATGTGTTGTCGCGGAGGGTCTCGCGTTCTGCTGACGCCAGATCAGAGGAGCCCGCAAATGTTTGTCTAGTGTATGGTCGAATATGCGTCCCATCGGGACGTAAAGGGTAACAGGCTGTCGGCTGGATAAAAACCCTAGATAAAAAAAAAACACAGTTCTCTCCGAGCAGCAGTAGGGTACACATCGCGTTAAGCTCTGCTCAGTAACAGCGAAAGAAAAGTACTGTTTCAACAAGTTTATTTAGTTTAACGTACTAAAGTATTAGTGTCAGTGTGAATTGTGGTGTACAGTGCGCCGCACACAGCAAATTTTATTATCCAATAATTAGTGGCAGGGCAACGCCGCCCAGCCCTGGCTTAGACCAGAGCATCGCCGGAGCCATGGCGACCGTGTACGGCACGAACGCCATGGACACATCACCCAGCAAAACACAGATTTATCAAGAGGAACATCTGGAAGAGGAAGAACAACAAAGAATCTGTGACCTGCAGCTACCTTCGGCCGGCCATATCATGGCTAGAGGCGGGTGTCAGCTGGGAACTGAAGCACCACTCGTGAGCAATACCCGAGGTTTGTAACTATGACTTAGACAGCGCCTCGCCCTAGGCCAAAATGCCAAGTGCTCCTAAGTAGCGGTAGCAGCAATGTAAACTTTAAGAACAACAGTGGAAAAAGAAATTTTAATGATACCAATGATGAATCATTACCGAACAAAACATCATCAATTAGCACAGACTATGTAAACTCAGTGCCTATTAAAAACATATATACACTACTAGAGAAACTAAATGAAGATCCTAGGTTCATCTACAGAACCGGGAGCGGTAGCTCAGTGCGTCAACTAATGACACTGCAGGGCCTCTGACCGGGAGGTCCTAGGTTGGAGACCTGACGGCGGCAGGATTTTCGACACTGGCTTTTCAGCTGGGTCGAATTCACTCGCTGCCTGGAGGAGAATTCTAGAGACCGGCTGCTCTGATCGGTAGTTTTCCGTGGTTTCTCCGATCAACACCAGTCAAATGCCGGGGCAGTACCCTAACAAACGGACCGCGCGATCTTTCCTTCCTCTTCCTGGCCCTATCCTCTCCCCTTACACTCACACTAACACTAACATGCACTACACTACCACATATTCTGGGAGACCGGTCGGGAGCTTAGAGCTTGTCCCGTCTGGGGCGGTGCCCCGTTGGTGGGAGAGTCCCTGTCAGGGGGAAACCCCCACTAGCCGACGGTAGGTCGGCACCGAATCTCGCCATCCAGGGAAGATCACCGCCATCACCCGAGAAAAACCATACACTACACTTACGGGACTAATGACTGACGAGTGCTTGAATCGGAGCTCGCGATTACACCGCTCCGGTTATCTCCGGTTCAACCGATGGAGGTAAAAACGGAATCGGAGGAATCGGAGATCCGGTTCCACTCGTTCACACGGCGAGACCCGCTCAGTTTACTGGGCCAATCAGAATGTGCTTACGTATCAGTTGCCCACTGGGCTTTGCTTGACGTATGGCGCGCAGGGAATAAAATGCCGAGCAATTTAGACGTAGAATTAGTGTGCTTCCCTTCTCCATTTTACATATTTTATTAGAATATAATAATAATAATAATAATAATAATAATAATAATAATAATAATAATAATAATAATAATAATAATAATAATAATTGTACGGTACAGTAATGGTACAGCACATTTCATGAATAACAAGTTTAATTACATACTCTTACTTCCCTTAACTAATTGTTATTTTTACATACATATTGTTATATAGCCACCGCGCTAGAAATCATATCCTGGGAAAGTTGGATAAAGGCCGTGGACATGTGTAGGAGTCAATATTCCGGGTGACAACGGGAGGGTATTCCGGGTGACACAGGTAACCAGAGCCACATCGTCTCAGAAGGGTATTTTTCCTCATACATGGAATGTGTTGGTTAGAAATCCCTCCCCATTTATGAGCCTGTCGCGTTGCGAACATACTTGTATCACCGTCTGGTTCAAAAAAATACACGAGATTGGAAAATGTGAGATATTTGAATTTCGCGGCCAAGGACCAACCGGAGGTCACACCGACGCTCCAATTGAAAAGGCCGGAACAATCGGAAGGAAACCTATTATACGCGCACGTTTTCTTGGACCCCGGAATGCCTACCCCCACTCCTTTCTCGACGCTAGTTGAATCAAGAATAAATGACAGCAACGAGCGTTGTAGATAAAATCTGCTAACCGGAAATGTTTGCTCCCTATGTAATAGAAACTATTTTTCAACGAAAAACGAACTACAAATTTGATATGAAATTCCTTTTGTCAAAGTAGACAAGCTCGTAGCACATAGCGAAGTCGCTAGCCTTTCGCCTCTAGAGGTCCGGGTTTGTTTCCCGTCGAATCTCATGTGAAATTTGTTCCAACAAAACGAGTTTGGTTGCTCCATAAGGGCTAGTCCAACCCCTGTGAAATGTCCTAAACCCTACCCCTGTCGTTATTCCTTCCCAATTCTGGCTGCTGGGTAGTGACGCAGGAGCGCGTAGCAGGAGGCGC
The DNA here is from genome assembly GCA_011170035.1 of Teleogryllus occipitalis. Taxonomy (NCBI): domain Eukaryota; kingdom Metazoa; phylum Arthropoda; class Insecta; order Orthoptera; family Gryllidae; genus Teleogryllus; species Teleogryllus occipitalis. The sequence continues at coordinate 93,325 of BLKR01002488.1, forward strand.
GTACGCAGAGATGCTACCTGGCGGTCCTCTTGACTGCGACGTGACGTGACATGACAGAAAGTCAATGGATGGTTAACTCCCTAATAACGCACATTAATGAAGGATTACTCCCCAGCAAAACGCTCAACGCCCCTTAATGGGCTTGAAGACGCGTTGCGTCAAGTTGTAGACGCAACAATTTTTTTTAAAAAGTAACCAAATCACCTCTCCTCTTGCAACGAGCCAAGCTAGGGCTCAAGAGAACGTGCGCGGCTAATATCAGTTACTGTGCCAGATTACCGAACAGGCTGAGTAGGCTGCAGCCTGGGGCGCGGAATTTTTGGGGGTGAAGGAATTTCATCGGATACAAAATTTCTTAAGGCGAACTTTTAAATGTTTTTATAGAAATATTTCTTTCCAAATTTGTAACATAAGGTGCTAATTAATCAAATATATATTCATTGATATACAGATAAAATGAATACAAAAATATCGTATATTTATTTAATCAATGTCGTGGTGAGAATTATTTATACGAATACGTATAATCAATTATTCATACGTACACAATATTTGCGTCGGTTACAAATATCGTACAATGATATTTTATCCCAAATAAAAATAGCTTTCATGTTTTAAAAAAAGCTAGTTAAAAGGGCGCTAAAACATTTGACAGCCTAGGGCGCACATAAGTCACAGTCAGGCACTGCTCAGTTGCCAGCACTGATGAGACGCGTGTGCCAAGTGGAAGTTGATCGATTCCCGCGAGGCGGCCGCTGGCCGGCGGCTGTTGGCGGCGTGGGGGAGCACGTGGTGCCCACTGACTCACCCGTCGGCCACGGCGAGGCGCCACGCGCGCTGCACGCCTGACCTCCAGCCCCGCGCCGTCTCCCGCCCGCCCCCTGGCGGTCAGACGAGGCAGCTTTCCCAGGCCCTGACTAAATTGTGACCCCAATTTGTTTTCGTTCAAAAGATTGATTGATTTATTGATTTTTTCGGGTTTCCGGGCACGTCAACTGCTGTGGTCATTAGTTCCGTTAGTGCAGTGCATGTTTTTCTCGGAAGATGGTGGTGATCTTCCCTCGCTGGATGGCGAGATCCGGCACCGACCTACCGTCGGCTAGGGGGGTTTCCCCCTAACCAGGACTCTCCCACCAGCGGGGCACCGCCCCAGCCGAGACAAGATCTAAGCTCCCGACCGGTCTTCCGGAATATGTGGTAGTGTAGTGCATGTTAGTGTAAGTGTGTGTGTAAGGGGAGAGGATAGGACAAGGAAGAGGAAGGAAAGATCGCGCGCGGACCGGTCGAGAGCTTAGAGCTTGTCCCGGCTGGGGCGGTGCCCCGCTGGTGGGAGAGTCCTAATAAGGGGGAAATCCTGCTAGCCGACAGTAGGTCGGCACCTGATTTCGCCATCTAGCGGGGGAATTTCACCGCCATCTCCCAAGTAAAAACATGCAATACACTTACGGGACTAGTGACCTAAGCTGTTGACGCGCCCGGAATCACCAACCAACCAACTAAATAATTGAAATAATTCAAGGCGTTGTCATCGCCAACAATATTGTTTACTTCTTGTTTACTTTTTATTAGCTATTGACTTCAAGATCAAATTAACCGCTGTAACTTAATGCCTGGTGCATAAAATCAGATATTTTATGAAACGAGTTTATCATAATTTATTTAGAAACTGGATATATCCTCTTTTTCAATACCAGGACCCTGTAATACGAATTTTTCCGCCGAGAATTCACCGTTTTTTCGCGCAGTATTACATGACTTTCTCTCTAATCCTCAGCGAGGAAATAAATATCAATTTTGTAAATATAAAATAGAAATCCAAAAATTGTTATAGAATGGCGTCCAGGTATGAAGGAGAGAAGAAGGATACAACTTATCTGCTTGAATAAAATAAATCAAATTATGGAAAAGAAACCGGTAGTGGTAGCTCAGTGCATCAACTGATATCACTGCAGCGCCTCTAACCGGGAGGTCCTAGGTTCGAGTCCTGACGGTGGCAAGATTTTCGACACTAGCTTTTCAGCTAGATTGAATTCAGTGGCTGTCTGGAGGAGAATTCTAGCGGCCGGCTGCTCTGATCGGTAGTTTTCCGTGGTTTCTCCGATCAACACCAGGCGAATGCCGGAGCAGTACCCTACCAAACGGGCCACGGACCGCGCGCGATCTGTCCTTCCTCTTCCTTGTCCTATCCTCTTCCCTTACACACACACTTACACTAACATGCACTACACTACCGCATATTCCGGGAGACCGGTCGGGAGCTTAGAGCTTGTCCCGAATGGGGCGGTGTCCCGCTGGTGGGAGAGTCCTGGTTAGGGGGAGACCCCGCTAGCCGACGGTAGGTCGGCGCCGGATCTCGCCATCCAGCGGGGGGAAGATCACCGCATCTCCCGAGAAAAAACATGCACTACACTAACGGGACTAATGACCGAAGCAGTTGACGCGCCCGGAAACACGAAAAAATCAATCAATCAATCAATGAAAAAGAAGAATTTAATGGATTACAATAGGGAAGACCATGATAGCCGTAAGAAGAATATAATTACAAAACATGTTAAGTTTTGAAAAAAGAAGATGTTTGAGAAAATACACCTGAGAAGCAAATAAAAAGATTGATGTGATTTTGGTTGGGTATGCAATGGTATTGATATAGTATAGTGATACGGTATGATCAAAAAGCTTTACAATGTTTGATTCCATTCGACATTTATTTAAGAAACTAGTTTGGATAAGATGTTTGATTACGAATTTTATTACCTGTTTCTTCACTCTTTCCGTAGAATATTTAATTGTGAAACTCGATTTGATACAATATCCGATTGCAATTCTTAATTGTAATCAAATATCATTCTTGATTGCGTTAGTGAATTGTCACGACATATGAGGAGCAAACATTCAAATGGTGACATATCCATCTGGCAAAAATTGAATTCTGTTGTTTGGACCTAGAATTTTATTTCTAGGGGAAAATGTGAAATTTCTTACAGTACATTAAGTAGAACTCTATTCACTGAGTAAAATATAGTGTTGAAACGTGTAATATTTGGGCTAACTTTTTTTGAAGGAGTAAAGTGAACGTGTGATGTTTCGAATGTTTGCTCCTCATCTGTTTGCAATTAAATTAATTACCCCCTCCCCCGGCCCTTCCTAGGTTCTCCACTATCTAAGGCAATACTTCAACGTTGCTATAACATCGTGCTGTAAGAAAATACAAAGAACTCCTGTTCAGTTTCCAGTCCCCCTTATGACGTCATGAAATCTCGACCACACTGCTTGATGGCAGAAAATCTGGACAGTTACAGCTTGTTTCAGTCTTAATTGAAGATGGGCTGTTACATTCGCCGACTACACATCACAAGGAATATAGCCTTATTTTTTGCTGGGACTTCTAGTGTAGTATTCCAGTTTGTTGTCAATTTGTATTCTGGATGTTTATCAAGAGAATTATGAACATGGTAATTGTTGCGGTGTGCCTGGTAGTTAATAATTTTTACTCCCGAAATAATACGCGACTGGACATCGATTGCTAAGCCTATGTTGGCACGATTACAATCTGAGATCACTCATACTAGCTTCAAACTCAGTCACAACTCCCCCAAAAAAACTAGTATTTTGTAATTATTTTTACGCGAAACGAAAGTTTTGCAGATTTCTGTCATAAGATGGAATATTACTTACAACACAAGAAGATGCATATACTTAGATTGGACGTATTTCTCCACCTAAAGGCAACACATTTTCAATACCACCAGCAAAATATTCCTCTGATAATCAACTTCCATCTCATTCTCAGTAATTAATTAACTAAATACAAATAAAAATAAATAAAAAATAGCAAAAGTATGACAAATGATTCGCAGAGATAATATTAAACTGATTAAAAATACTCCAAATTTATTGTGGACATCTGAAAAAAAATTTCCACTCAAGCTCAGTATCTAGTTCTACAACAAAATTTTTCGGAAAAATCGAAAGAAAGAAAGGAAAGAAGACGGCAATGTCGATGAGGATAGGGAACAAATAGTATTGTGGGGTGGCAAGTGAAGAAAACGATAAATAATGAAAGAAAATTAGAGACAAGAAAAAATGATGAAAGAACTAATTTCAAGTGTTTTTATCGGACCGCAATAACAATAAATTGTATAGACACATTTCATATCGACGGGGATAACATGAATATTGTTCTTTCTGAATGTTACGCAACATTTTAAGCTAAATCTAACACAAAAAGAAATCTATAAATCACGGTACACCAAACACTTCCTCGTGGTCTTAAAATGATTTATTTCATGTCTTTATGGCTACTTTGCCCTTTCCTTAGTGCCAGGGTTGCAAAGGTGACCAATTACGTAACAGTCTTCGACTGTTCAAGAGAATATTCATAACTAACTTCAAGCATTGACCTCTCATACTAATGGAAGTACCGTGAATTTGAAGAGAAATCTGTAAGTTTATTATACGAAAATATTTGGAAATTAATATTAATGTCTTTGTCAAATGCCAAAGAACCCAGTAAACGAAAAATCTAAAATAATAATAAAGTTGTTCACTTTTTCATGAAAACAATCTTTTAAAACTTTTAAATTAAGCTGTCGCATAAATAAAATTACTTGCAATGATTTTGTTTACAAAATGCAAAAATTTCAATAGCGTTCAATTTTCGTAAAGTAAAATAAGCTGTGAAATAAATATAAAAACTGGTTGTGCTAAAACAACAAGTACATTCTCTCCATTAGTACTGGAAATTAAATAATTTCAATTATAATTATTTAATTGAAAAATTAAATAGTTTCAAGCAATAGATTTTTTTATTCAAAACTTTAAATGCAAATATATTTCTGGCATTCGAATCATTGTATATGATATGAAATGTATTCAGGAACATATGGGATGAGTTTTTATTACTATATTCAATACTTACAATATTCCTTACAATATTCTTCGTAAGTAGCATGCGAGAAAGTAAAATAATTAAAAGTTAAAAAATAATGGGATACTAATAGCAATGGCAAACGAATGCAAAGAGATCGAAAAATATATAACAGTAATTATTAAACATTATGATATTGTAATATTCTACAAATATTTACAAATATTAGTTTATATTACCGCAAACGAAAAGTAGCCGTCATTATCGCCTTCTGATAACAATGCGGCGTTAATACAATAGGTTACAACAACAAACAATGAACGCTAATCCATTTGTTTTCACGTTTAACAAAATGGACGCATTTTAAAATTAAAGAACATAAATATAATAAAAATAAAATTAATGTTTATAATAATAATGATAATAATAATAATAATTATAATAATTATAATAATTATAATAATAATAATAATAATAATAATAATAATAATAATAATAATAATAATAATAATAATAATAATAATAATAATAATAATAATAATAATAATAATGAAATATGAAACAATATACAATTCTAACATACGTAGCATCCAACTGCGTGTATTGGGAGCTGGTGGCTGGGGACATATTTATTTCAAAGAGGTTTTAAACAATTTCTAAAAGATTAATTTGTAAACGTATAACAAAATCTCCAATGTAAGAAACGAACAAAGAAATATGAAATCATATACACATTCTAACTTACGTAACATCCAACTGCCACGAAACACTTCTAAAATTACGATCACAAAACGCAGAATTTTCAGAGAGGGCAATTAAGTTTTACGCCCAATTACTCAAAAAATACTCATATTTTCGAAAAATTCAACATGACCTTCTTTGAAGATCTGTTATTGATGAACACATTTTAATAAGAAAAAATTGTATCTTCTTAAATTGTAGTTTTAGGAAGACGCCGGAAAATTTGGAATTCTTTTAATTTTCGAAAAATTAAGGTTTTCAACCAACATGAGAACTGCGCCATTCTCTTAAATGTCCTTTAGACTATCCAAATTTTCTCAAATTCGATGGTGGCATTTTTTGAAAATTTTGAAAATGTCCTAGAAGCTTCATGTAAAGTACCGCCAAAATTAAAATATCGGTTCCAAATTCAAGGGACCCCAACATCATCCATATCGATTGAGGAATATTAATTTTGGAGAAATTCAGCTGAACGATTTAGCCGATAGCGTTGTTCACTGACAGACTGAAAAACGTTTCGCCGTCAATCGATTTTTCGGTATCAAGGTCCCACATAACATAGATTCTGGCTACACCAAGTGTGAGAGGACTTTTTTCTAAATTTAGCAATTGGATTTATGCACATTTTCGTTGACAGGGCCGTGTAAAAATAGTTTTTCGGACGAAAATGTGTCATTTTTTTCGTACAGCATTACATAACTTTTTCTTCTTAAGAAGTTCCTTATTAGGCGCGAGAAAGTAATATCAATACAAACTAGTAAAATAATCCTTAAATGTGTTCTCCTTTATTAGTTTTACCAATTATATAGCGAGATTTGTGATATATATTTATTTGTGCACGTCTTGTGATGGAATTTGAGGTTACCACTTCTTTTTAAATTTTTCATTTTAAAATTGTTCCGTTTTTCATTTTAAAATTGTTTCAAAGCTTGTCCTTTTTTTAATAGGTATCATTTAAGCTAAACTTTGAAATCAACTACATCTACTATCCACTTTCTCGCATACTACTTCCGTAATAGAAAGTAATGCTATGTATAAAGTAATGAAAAGTATTGCAAAGCTGCTGCAAAAGAAAAGCGACGGTTTTTTGACAGATAATAGCTTATTGTCTTTTGTGGGTCCCTGATATCGAAAAAGTAATTCATTCTTTTGTTCCTTTGTATGTAGTAAATAACTTACTCTATTACACTGTGTAGTCAGAATCGACTTTTTGCAGGTTCTTAATGATAATGAAATAATGATATTAAAATTGAAATGGATCCATTGAGGTTTTGAGATTCTTTTCATGACGTCTACCCAAAATTTTCTCAAAAATCGCTTTAAATTTTGGATTCTTTTTTCTCGGATAGGGCACAGTAAGCGTATAAAAATGGCGCCGGTGACATTTCAATCTCTGGATTTTCCAAAATTGCATCAGTTTAGACCTTTTCAGTTTCGTCCTACAACTACAATATTGAAGAGAGAAGTCAGAATGAAATATTTTTGTTTTTCAGAGTTCCCAAAATATTTCATTCTGACACATTGTAACCGCATTGAAATAATTTTAATGTCAGGGGTCTGGAGACTGACAGGAACCAACAATGACTGATCCGTAGGTTGACGTTCAACTTTAGATTGTCGTCAGATTGTCGGAACCATTTTGAATGTTGGTTGAGAATGTCATGGCTCTATAAATACGTTATTAATAGTAGATTTACATTTTGACTTCTAGTATACATTCATTTTAATTTCTTGTTTATATTTATAAATTATTTGTAGTTAAGTAATTAGAAGTAGTAGATTGGATTAGATTTCCAGCATATTAAGAGATATTTTAATTGTTTTAATTTATGCAATTTTTATTAGTTAAGTATATTTATTACTTTTATGATAATTTCTCTTCTGGATTTTGAAATATCTATCAGTTACAAAGATGAAACTATTTGGAGGTGGAAAAGATATGAAGTATAAAATTCAGACATTAAATTTCTCAAAGAAAGACATTAACCCTACCTGTCTCAATGACAACATCGTTATTTGTGGAAATATCAGTCAAGGGAGGGAACATTTTTTGACGAAAGTGTTAGCAACATGCAGTGCACTAATAGTTGTGTTATTTCATTATGTTACGCATTTATTAAGGGTATTACAACTTGGACACGCAAAGATACTGTCAATATCAATCAAAAAATGAAATTCATAAGCTTTCTTTGGAAATATTGCTTTTGCAAATGGAATGTTAAAAAAGCTTTCCTTAGTGCGCTGCTGGATAGCACAGCACTAAACTAAGCCTCAAGTACAGTAGCTGCCTTGGTTTGAAAGGTCGCAGGTTGGAATCCCGCCTGGGGCATGGATGTTTGTGTGTCCGTATGCGAAAAAGCATTTCCCCTACCGTTATATCAAAGTTACAAAACCAATCTTAATTACAGCGGTCGCTGTATGGCCTTAATGGCTCAAAAGCGACCTTAAAAAAGTGTAAAAAGAACTTACTAGCGCCTGATGATATCACAAGATTCGTACTAAAATAAAATAGTTTTCGTATAACATATGAGATTCATCCAATAATTCAAGGAAGAATGGCAAGATGTTATGTAATCTTAAAATTCAAAAAATTATTCTTTTTAGGTTTTGTGAAAATGACGTGTTAACTGCCAAATGCTTGGTAACATTTTACTTCATGAAAAATACAGGTAATTTGATTCGCACAATCGCAACAAAAAATGCAAGAAATGTTGAATTGTGTTTGCTGTAGCTTGTCTTTTTCATAATATTGTTGAAAATTTGGAATATAATTTTCTCATTCATTTTTTTCTTTTCCTTTACTTCAATAGATTTCTTGTTTGAGCCTGTAATTTTTGTAAACATGTTGTTTTGCCTTGTAACCAACTTGTAAACATTTTTGCTGTCTTGTGAAAACATTGAAAATGTGTTTATTTGCAGCAACAATACTAACTGAAAACGAGAGACAATTTCCGCAGACTAAAATTTTGTTTGAAAACCAATGTTCCGAAAATGAAGAAATACTATCTGATTAAAGTATTTTCGTTCAATTCAAAAAGTTTTAAAAGAATTAGTTTTCGCACATCTTGTGCAACGGTAATAAATTGTCAGAAATTGTCAGAAATTGCGTTATTATATTACGTAACCAATGCGAGAAAGTGCGTGATGAAGCGCCACTAATTTATTATTTCTGACCATTGCCGTTTCTTCTCCTTTCCTATTCCTGTACAGTTATTTTCATCTTCTCCTCTTTCCTTTCTTTCTTTCTTTTCTCTTCTCCTTTCCTCTTCGATTACACTTGTTTTCATCTTCCTGCTCGCATTAATTTATTCTCCCCTTTACACCTCTCTTTTGCGAACCTTCCTTTCATTTCCTTATCCTCCCATTCACATCTTCCACCCGTTGACTTCCCTCTCTTCCCCTAACCTTTCTTTTATTCCGTGCACCGACTCCCGCCACATGTGCCTCTATAAATATTCTCGCGACACGCGCGGCCCCTGGCGTGCGTTTTCTCAACCCCTGCCCCCCTCCCCTGCGCCGCACACGGGTCACGTGACCTTCCCCCTCTCCCCGCGCTCCCCTGTCTGCGGGCGCGGCGACTGTCTGTGAGCCGGCGGCGCGGGCAGGCAGAGTTCAGTTGTTCAGTGAGTGCGAGCGACCGAGCGAGGCGGACGTGTACGCGCTGCAGCGAGCAACCACGGTGAGTGTGCCCGGTGTGTTTCACGGTGCGTGCTGGTGTTTCCGTTGGCTCACCCTTGGGTGAGTCTAGCGGTGCATGGAAGAAAATGTTGCACCGCGAATGTTCGTTCGTTCGTTGTACGGTGGGTGTGTTGTCAGGATTAGGTTATGGTTGTAATTTTAGAAGTGGTGACCTGAATGGTTGATGGTTGTCGAGGCGTGGGACGTGACTGTTGGTGTGGTGCTGAATAGAAATAGTTCAGAAGAGAAGAGTAACGCTAGTAAATGCTGGACTAAGAGTGTGTCGTGTCTTGCTTAGATAATTACTGTTATTTTGGAAAGTTTTTGTTACTAGTGACATTTGCCAGGTGTTGTTTCAGGATAGCTACATTCGGTTCTGCATGAAAAGATAGGAATAGAGTTACACTTTGATTTTCTACTTCATAGTAGTGTGTTGTGTATCGCGTAGATTCGGGGTGTATTGTAGAAGTGATGTAAATGTTCCGGAAATAATTATTTATTAAGGTGTGGAATTGATTCTGAATGAATGAAGAAAGAGTGGAGCTAGAAGAAAATAATTAGTGTCGTTTTAGCAGTGAGTTGTCTTCAGTACTGGTATAGATCAAATAATCTTACTCAGAGTAGTGCCCGGCGGCTTGTGTCATGAACGTTTTAACCTCATCTAGAGCGTGAGATAGAATTAAGAGCAATAAAGATTAGTTAACATCAATTAATCTGTCAGTTGTGATTTTTAAGCTGCCACTCGTCCAATTTTAAACTGAAATTTCTATTGATATTCCTCTGGACGAAATTGCGTAGATTAACATTTAACTATTCTGTAGTCAGTTGTATAGTAAGTTTTAAATGTTGTAAATGTAATCATTTAAAAACTCAATAGATAGAATTAGGTAGACTAAAATCTCATTTTAGACGACTGTGTAGGTTAACACGTGTGTAGTGTTGAGACCAGCTTGCTATCATACAAGAGGTGATAATGTATCTACCACTGTCCTCGTGAAGTGATGAGAATAGCAGGTGAAACATTTTGTCTTAAAATCGAGTGATAAGTAGCTGACAAGTTTGCAGGGTAGTCTTCTTCTGCTATCCGTCTGAACTTTGGATTAATCAGAAAATGAATAAAGGTGATCGCTTATTTCATAATTTGATTTTCGTTATTGCCAGTCAGGTAAACATGGTTCTGTATAATTTTATGGAAAAAATATGCAGTCGCTCTTGGGGTAAATATGGATTGAATATTTTTGAAAATGTGAAATTTTGAGCTAATTTTCACAAAAAAGTTTTAAGTTGTCGAGATACTTCTTAAGAAAATATAAATATTAGCGATGTGAGAGATTTAAAAAATAACATTGCATTCTACTGGTCATTCATCATATACTAAAAAATGGCATTACACATGACATTCTACTGGCATAAAAAGGTTAAAGACAAAATTTAGATTGGTTTTTGAGAAAAATCATGTTTTTGAAATTGCCTTTATTTCATGCAAAATTACGCGAAAACAACTTTATCTTAAGAAAAAATTGTTCACGAACTAATTTAAAGATTAATTTTAAAGAGAAGATTTCATCATGAAAAACTAGTGGTGCTAAAAAAGCACGTACTTTCTCGTCCGTATTTTCAAACAAAATTGCACGAAAAGTACCCAAATCACGCAAAATTACGCGAATATCAACGATGCGTACTTTAGCCGTAAATAAAACTATTAGTTTGCAATGAAGCGAAAAAAGGCAGCAGGCACTATCGCTTTCTGTTATCAGTGCGGCGTTAAAACAGTGGGTTGCAACAAGTAACAAAGAACGCCAATTCGTATGGGACACACAATTTTGGGAGTTAGCGTTGTTTGTACCGCTAGCAAGAAAATAAAAACTGATAGAAAAATGTAATTAAATATATATTTATATTCAAAATTACTTGGTTTTTACTTGTTTTACTTTTTATTCCCACATCTTATGTAGCAAAGCGAAATCATTTATTCGTTTTCACATTTAACTCTATTAAAGGACGCAGTTTAAAATAGGTTTTAAATAATTTCTAAAAGATTAATTTTAAAACATATAACAAAATCTCGAAGGAGAAATGTACAAAGAAATATGAAATAATATACAAATTCTAACTTACGTAGCATTCAACAGCTTAGCATCACTACTCAATTTACTTTCAGGAAGTGCAGTAAATTGGGAGCGGCTCACTATTATTGTCGCCAAATTACTCAAAATATACTCAAATTTTCGTAAAATTTAACTTTACCTTATTTGAAGTTCATTTTTTGATGAACACGTTTCATTAAGAAAAAAATTGTATCCTCATAATTGTAGTTGTAGGAAGGCAGCGAACAAATTTTGAATTTTTTCCATTTTCGAAGTATCATGGTTGCCAATCAACACGAGTTCTACTCCATTCTTTTAAACGTCCTTCAGCCTATTCAGCAACAAAATGTCATGGAAAACGAAAGAGCCGTTTTTTGAGAAAAAAGTGTTTAAACAAAAATTGCCTATATTTCACGCAAAATTTTCGAAAAATTTTACGTAAATATTTCGTAAAATTTCAAATTATTTAAAAATCTATTTTTAAGGAATAGATTTTATTAATGGGAAAAATCCCGAGTTAATAGTTTAGTTGTGGGCCGAAAAAAAATGAATTTTTTCAATTTTCGAAAAATCAGAGTTATCAACCAACATGAGACCTTCACCATTCTCGTAAACATCTTTCAGACTATCCAACAACAAAACGTAATCCAAATTGATGAGGCTATTTTTTTTTATTTGGAAAATGTCCTAGGGGGATTCACGTAAAGTACCCCCTCCCCAGAAACAGAAATGAAAATATCGGTATCAAATTCAAGGGGACGTGATATCAGCCTCATGAAGGAGAGAATATCAATTTTGGAGAAAATTGGCAGAACCGTTTAGCCGCTAGCATTGTTGACAAACGGACGGACAGACTGACGTTTTGCCGTCAATCTCTTTGTAGGTATCAAGGACCCACAAAACGGATTCTGGCTACAACATGTGTTAGAGGATTTTTTTTCTGAATTTAACAATGGGATTTATCAACTTTTTCGTTACCAGGTCTCTGTAATACGTTTTTCTGCCGAAAATACGCAGTTTTTCCGCGCAGCATTATATAACTTTCTCTTCTTAAGAAGTACCTTAAGCACGAGAAAGTAAAATGTCTTCATTATTATAGTTGTGGGAAGATGAAGAAATTTTAAACACTTACAATGTTTGTAAATTCAAAGAATTTAACGAAAGTTGGTCGTGAAGCATTTTTTAAGGGTTCTTTCCTCTTTCCTGTAAAAACATTAATATAGTAAGTTTTCGTTGTCTTCAAATTGTATTTTTTTTACCACTTTAACTCTTGTTTACAACCTTTAACTCATTGTTCATTTTGCATGTGTTAATCTTTTTGACTTGAAGTGACTTATTAATTTGTTTATTGTGTCCGGCAAATACGGCTATGTTATTCGGTTGATTTTATTACTAATGTAATCAACTGTATTAATTACAGTGACACTTGGCGATGGAGAAAAGGAGGATCCCGTAACGTTTAGAAGTACAAGTTTTTTTTTCAATAAACAATGGTACTTTCTTTTGTAAACAATGTATGGCTGTCTAGTAAAACTAATTTTAGGACGTACTAGAAGGAAGAAATTAAGGTAGCTGGTGAAGCAGAATACTTGACTTCCGAAGGTCACGCGACCAGTTTCCGTTGTATTTTTCAGTCGTGCAGGAGGTTCGAGAAGCCCAGTGTGACCCCCCCCCCCTGTTTTCATAGGTTTTCAAATTTCATAGGTATTGCAGGGATTTAAGGCAAACAACACACGCTAATGACGTACTGTACGCGCAAGTTTTCTTGATATTCCACAGCGGGAGGTGCGGGGAGAGGAGGGCACCGGCTACGTCACGGCTTAAAAGAGCATACCAACTGTAGGCATGAACTTAACGCGCCAAAGCAGGCTTCCAGAAATGTACGATTGTTTTGAAAGTACGATATGGTTGTTGCCAGTATTGTAAATTGGTACGTGCCGTTCCGAGTCGAACCTTAGTACCTCAACGGGCCGTGCTAGTCAGCGCTGGACGAGTACTAGGGAGCTCGTGTATCACGAAAACTTGCCCAAGCAAGTTACACACGTTCACAGATGACGGCAAAGAACTTAAAAAAAGAGATAATAATTAAACTGGTATACACTTCGACAAAAGAACCGAAATAACGTTAAAAATTAAAAATTATTTGATTTATAGTCTAATTTCGATCACTGGGCAACCATTAGTAATAATAATGTCGAAAAGTTCCCCCAAAAGACGTAATGCTGATTCAAAGCATTGGTTCAGAAAAGCCATCCTACGGACTGAGAAGGGGTTCAGAAATTGGACAAGGTGTTAAATTACCACGAGAGACATCTGAAATATTACATTTATAGATACTGTAATGGAGTAAACAAAAAAACAAAAACAAAAGTAAAGCTGCATATGAAAATCTTGGATCGTAAGTAAAGAAGCCACTGCATGTGTAGTGTTTCTTGCCAGTTAACGGATGACAGTGTCATCAGTTATATGTAAACACATGCCAATTAACTGTGACTGTGTTACCTGGCCAGTGTAAACACTCGACTGAAGACCACATTCAGCAACTGGCAAGGAACTCTGCCGGTGTAAAGGCAGAGTACATTTATTCCTTTTGTAGCCTTCGTGTTGTTATTGTGGTTCGTGTTTGTTCTTTGCCTTCTTTCGTTTTCTATGCGACTCAATATGTCTTCGGACTTTATAGTATCTGAAGAGTAATGCAAAAGTTGACCAAGTGTAAACCCATTTTTAATTTATTCTAGAAGTTTGTTTTGTGCATAGTGTTTTGTTCGTCTTCAGAATATTAACCCTTTATAACGTATGAATTGAATCGGTGCCTTTTTCCGTGAGGCATGCTTATCGCAAGACTAGATATTTGCACTGGAATAGGACAAAACCGACATTAAAAAGAGGGTCCAAATGAAAGGATCGTAAGTATGATGCCCATCCGGTTGAGTACCATTAAAACTAAAAGTTAAGGAGGCCACATTGAAATCGGTAACCATTTTAGATCAAGTGCAATTTGCAAATAATGCAGAGTTTGGAATTGTTGTAATAATAATAATAATAATAATAATAATAATAATAATAAATATTTTTTATTAATAGAAATGTAATTTAATTCATTTAATGTTCAGACTAGTGTCATAATAACAACAGATAAACATTATCCTAAAAAAACTACCACTTTTTGAAAAAAAGTATAGGTTTTGGTATGTTTCAAGTAAAACGTTAATTACATTAAAAGCCTATTATCAGCAGATATTATGTAATATACTAAGCTACTTCGTGTTGAGAAACATTTTGAAAGTGGCATAGTGTGATAGGTTTTTAACGATAAGTAACACGATGCCGGTGTAATTGAAATAAAAGCTGCAATATTAAAAAATGCTTCATGTATCTATTTCAATGTCTTGGAACGATGTGATAATTTTGCTAGCTGTCTGCACTTAAAAATGTAGCTATTGTAACGTAAACCAAGGTTTCTGTCTGTCTTCCTTTTGGAGGACATGTCCTCCTTTTATAACATTGCCCTCTCTCCTTTCTTAAATTTACATAAAATGCCCTCCTTTTTGTTCTGTTGAATTGTAAAAATCCTGGCATGTTTTTAAAGTAATTTAATGAATTACAGGGGCTTCATGTTTTGAATATAAACATTTTTGTAAATAAATGGCTTAATAATAGATCATTAGGCTTGTTGTAATATACAACTTATTTATGCTTATTGTTTGGTGAATAACGAAGGTGAGTGCGGGGGCGAACTTATTTAGCCAGAAGCTTTCATTTTTAATGACGAAAAGTCTAATATAATTTTCAAAGACTTGGTTAGGAATTGTTGAGTACATTGTCTCTACATCGTGGACTATAGAAATGTAAAATGTTCTCCTTTTGATTGAAATGGCCTCCTTTTTTTTTTTTTGAAAAATGTTCTCCGTTGGGAAAATGTTTCTGGTAGCCCTGCGTAAACTGGTGCCTGAAGCTCATTGGCTGAACGGCATTGACCTGAAGCTCATTGGGTGAAGTAAGATACGATGCGCAAGAGCGCCCCCTGGTTGGTACGTTTCTGGAAAGGGAAATTGTACTTGGGTTTTCGTAACGTGGCGGATGATATTAGGTCATTTGTACACCTCCCGCCTTATAAAATGAATCTTTCGATAGTTTTCGATTCTCTGAAATTTAATTAATTCGGGAACGTCCTTCTCAACGGGGGTCATGGCCTCAAACATATGCTTATCACTGTTATAAAGATTGGTTGAAGTCTGGAACACGGTACAACCTAAGCAAGCCGTTCAAACGGGCACTTCGCGCCTCTGTGGCGAGGGGTAAATCCACGGGGGAGGACATGAGGGGTGATTATCACAATCTGTCACAAACCTGATGTCCTAAGTTAGGGGAGGCAATTTCACCCTAGGGTCTAGTCGGAGCTCCATTAGAAAATAGTGCTGCCTGCGATCGCGATGTGTCTGTGATAAAGCTTTCATCGTTCGAATTCGTTTCAGCAGTTTGAATTCGAGGTTTTCTTATAAAGTGCTTTCGTATAAAAGTGAATTGGTAATTATGCGGTGAATAGACTCAAGAATGTTTATAGTAAACGCGAGTGCCGAAGGCACGAACCTCGCCGCGACTTGAATCCGGGCAAGACAAGCGAGAAAACTCGCCTTTTAAAGTAATTTGGGCATTAAAATGCGGCAGAGACAAAGTGTATGAAGGGCGAGCAATGAAAATCGCCTGTAGGTAAGATTTTTATTTCTGTCGGAGCGCTTAGCGGAATTTGAGGGAGGGCTTAAGGAGACTCCCCTCCTCTACCCCCTCCCCTCCCCTTCCCATCGCTCTCCCCCACCCCCGCCCCAGCGCTTCTCTAAGGGTGTACCGTGTTTCGAACTTTAACCTTAAGATTCATTTTATAAGGCAGGAGGTGTAAAAATTAACTAGTGTCATCCGCCACGTTACGAAAACCAAAGTATACACCGATGTGGTCGACAAGGTCACTGCTCTGCCCAAAGCTTTGCGGCCTGGTGAAAGCCGTTCTTCCTGGCGCCTACGGTGACAGGTACTTCCGTGTACTATAGTCTTATAACTAGAGCTGGGAAGATCACGGAAGATTGAATGTTTTTTGTTAATGCACGAGACACGCAATGTTTCAGTCTTCCTTCAAATATTTAATTTTCATGGCAAAATATTGAAAATGAAGTAAATGTTTTGCATATAATGCATATTTTGCATATTTAGATGTTTTTGGCATATACGTGTAAATTAATGTTGTTACATATTTTTCGACATTTTTCCTAAAATAACACATTTGTAAAAAACAAATTGTAAAAAAGCATAAACTTACTCGCAGTTTTAGCGATGCAGGAATGGAGAATGCGATCATTCTTTGCCGCTGATATATTGTAATGTAAATTATCATGAATTATATTGAATGTTATTTTATTGGATGATTATTATGGTTATTAATGAAAATTGTGATTTAATGGCTATTACATTATAATGAGTCATTTACAGAGCGGTTGTTTACAAATTTAGAAAATAAAAATCTGCATAAAGTTGTTTTATTTGACCTATGTATTCTCACTGAACACACACTGTTACTGGAGATAATTTGCCTCCGTTGATAGAAGGTTGTTAATCTGTGGAGTGGAAGTAGCAAGTCACGTTTTTTATTAGTGAAGTCAGGAGAGCAACTTGGAATATTACATTTGTGACACTATTTTGATTATTTTTTCTGTACCAAGAAATAGTGAGTGGTTATCTATCTACGGTTTATAAATAAATTTTGTAGTTATCTAACGATTATTTAACTGTAGATACGAACAGTTTTAACTTCAAAATTGAATCCATTTCTACTGCTACTGTAGGTTATACGCTTTTATTGCTTATAAATGCCTATTAAATGATTGGAATATGTGTTTCATAATCTCAGTGCAATATGTGTTCCCTATCATAGTGACAAAGTGTCGTAAGAAAATTAATACATGTCGGTGTCATTAACCATTAGTATATCTGAAGTCCAAAGAATTTATCCGTTTTTACAATGAGAAGCCAGTTCTGAGCATTTTGTTAATTTGCGTGATTCTTTTTTTTTTAACCTACGTAAAAAAAGCGAATCGTATGTTTTCTTTTAAATAAACCACTGAAATGTAAGGTGAGAAGTCATGACATTTACGTAATGGGTATGTGTGCGTTGGTTAAAATATGAAAATACGGAATTTTCATCTTCGTACTTAGAAGACGTACTCGAGACACACAATGTTTCAGTTTCAAATGAGAGACGGAGTAAAATTGAAGTATGTTAGGCTTGTAATGTTATTCTTAAATAGTATAACGTATATAGCTTTAATAAATCGAGAAGGGATGTTCGCGGAAATAATTCGAAACAAAAATGGAGAAGACATTAGGAGGTAATGTGCGGCATTTGCTTCCCCGATTGAGCGACAGTCACAAACCTCGAGGGGTCATCAAAGAAATACTCTTTTACTTTTAGAAGTTACAATGGAAATAAAGAAAAATTGATCAGTTTTAGGAATGGAATCGTGAAAATAATTAAAGATGATTAATTTGTTTTTGTGTCATATTTCTTAACTTGGTTCATTGGTAAAAATAGTTCTTTTTAGGGTAATCCCTTTGTTGAAATGATTGAAGGCGTTGTCATTGTCAACAATAATCATTCATTCATTTCAATTATGTAAATGTCAACTACAACTCACCACTGAATCAATATACAAAATCCCTTTGTCAAATCACAGGTCAAACACTGCAACTACAGAAATTTTACATCAGAAAGAAGATTATTTAATTTATTAAAACAGTTTCGGTGCACGGCTAAAACACTCTTAACAAATAATTCTTTCATCAGATGAAGGCAAAGTGCGCGTGTCAGGTGAATGACAGGAAATAATATTGTCAGTGGAGCTGTTAACTTTGATGGGTTCCGAAGAAACAGTATTTTAACTCTTCAGTCATTGGTTCACTAATTTTCCTCTCGCAAATTCGTCTAGATAGTAATGTACTCAAGTTGTATTTGAATATAGTACTGGATTTTATTTTGGAAAAATGCAGAACTTCCTTTGTAGTGTTTTCGCATTGAAACGTTCAAGTGAGTACACCTTTATGCTTGGGTTTTCTTAACGTGGCAGCTGAAGGTATTATCTTAAACATGGAATATGGCACGACTTTTCGCGTCTTTCTCGGTCGTGCCGCTATAGTCGATCTGCAGCACTGCTTGACACGGGCGCGTTCATGCGACATCTTACGGCAGGACCGAGAAAGACGCAAAATGTCCTGCCATATTCCATCTTGAAGATAATACCCTCAGTCGTCACGTTACGAAAACCCTAGTATAGTGACCCCCTCCAAGGTTGTCACGACACTGTCTCGAACAAACCTACCGGCTTACATTTTCCAGTGTCTTCTGTTCTGTGTTAAAAGCTTCTGAAAAGTTAAAAAATGTTAATTTTGTTATTGATAAGTTATTGCTTGTTTTTGTCTTCAAACGGAGATCGATGGACGCATAACTTACCCGGATCGAGATAATCGCGTTTAGGAGGGAAATACAATAACGGTTGAAATTTGCTGCATGTTCTCTTATGGATGGAAATATGATAATACAAACCCAGTTCATGATTATATAAGTAAATCTAATTCCTTAAAATGAGGTACAAATAAGACCACGGGCGTTAACTTATTCTAATTATCAACCGGTGTCAAAAAGCCGGAGGTTCTTACGCCCGAGCGCTTATAACGTCCTTGGTACGTAAATAACCATTTTCCTTCGGGGGCAAGTTCCTGCAAAGTAGTAGCTAAATTCTTCACAACTTGTTTGTAATGTTTTGAATGTTACTCGCTCAGTACAATTTCGATTCGGAGTTCAGCGGAGTTCAGTCAAGTATTCGAAACCGCGAATTCAGCGAGATACAGTGACATTAGTTAACGCAGAATCGTTTACAGTTTTATGAGGGTTACATAAGAATTAAATAATGTAAAATAAATGTTCTTTAAAATTAATTGAACACTATATCTGGGATCCTTTGGCATTCCGCACTGATCCATTTTGTTTCATAATGCCAATTTAGTGGCATTTCATGGATTGTTCGAGTATGTGCATTTTGTCAGCGTATTTGAAGCCAAATAAGTGTGTTCCCATCCGGATAATTGTATGCTATTTGGGAAGCCTAATTGAAATTTAGTGAATGATATTAGACGAAATAACCGGTCTAATTTCAAACTTCCCCTAAATCTGACAGTACTTGGAAGTAGTTTCCAAGAAATTCTAATATAAATGTAACTTCATTATCTGTGCACGTCTTCTAGAATTCAGTGGGAAATGTAAGTTATTGAAATTATCGTTTTCATGTTGTTGCGGCAGGAAGTATTATTCTTTGACGAAGAACATGATGGATAAGAGCCCAAAATTTATTGCTGATTTATCATTGGAAATATATTTTATTTCATATTTTTTCTTTCTGTATTCAAAATTCAAGTAGTATATGGCTTAGTGTAGGGATCACATAATTTTGAAAACTCACAGTATTCACTTCTCCCCATAGCACGTCATACACAGTTTTTAACTGTTTTTGACGTAAATAAATAAATAAAAAGTAAATTTAAAAAAATGAATAAATAAAAAAATGAATAAATAAAAAAATGAATAAATAAAAAAATGAATAAATAAAAAAATGAATAAATAAAAAAATGAATAAATAAAAAAATGAATAAATAAAAAAATGAATAAATAAAAAAAATGAATAAATAAAAAAATGAATAAATAAAAAAATGAATAAATAAAAAAATGAATAAATAAAAAAATGAATAAATAAAAAAATGAATAAATAAAAAACTGAATAAATAAAAAAGAAATAAATGTGATGTGGTCGTGGATATTTCAATTCTGTCGGTCCTTGAAACCCCCCACGCGTTGCGGGCAAATACATTTGCTCGTCGATCTGAATATTACGTTCGGTGTTTGCGCAAACGCGTAATATGAATGGCGCTCGTGTATGTGTTGTCGCGGAGGGCCTTGCGTTCTCAGATCAGAGGAGCCCGCAAGTGAATTGGTGTTTGGTGTAAGGTTGGTAAAAAATGGCTTGAGGTTGTAAATGCGACGCCATTCCGCTCGCCAATCCCTGTCTCATCGGTGATTGTCCTGTCGTGGGCATTTTGATTCTAGAAGTGATTGACGCGTCATGGGTATTTTGTTCTGTTAACGACGCGTTGACAAATTTAGGTCGTTGGCCGATTTTAGTGTGTTCGAGTACACTTACATTAACGCACAGCATTCCAACGTGTTAAAAGCAGCAATGCTTTCTATCGCCGGACAGTATTTTACATGTCATCTGTCAGTATAATTTATTTATGGTATCAAAACGACGGTAATTTCCAAATTTCTTATCGCAGAAATGACTTCATTACCGATTAGCGAAATCCATTCATCACGGGTCCGAAAGCAATTTCCAAATAATAAGTAGCAACTCCTATCGTCGACGCTGCTTTTCCCTAAGAACATCGATGCAACCCGATTATTGTTAAGTTTACTGAATTCCTTAAGCTGACCCAATATAGAGTCGCAACAGTGGCTCTAAGGATAAATAATTGCGGCGGCGATGGTGTAACGGTTAGCGTATCGGACTGTTATACCCAAGTTTGCGGGTTCGAACCCGATCGAAGCCGTAGATATTTAAGGGCGAAAAAATCCTTCGTACGCCTTCCTTCGGAGGGGAAGTAAAGCCGGCTGTCCCATGTTAGTAGATTTACTGCATGTAAAAGATCCTCAAGCCTAAATGATGCCTCTGAGCTAAATTCGAATCGCCTGTATCGTCGCCCAAGTAATACCTTCTTTCTCCCATGGTTGGTGAAAGGAGCGTAGCGGAATTTGCGTGGTCAGGCGGAAGAGCAGGCCTCATGGCCTGAGTCTCGCTACGTAAAATAAGGCACATTCAATTCAATTATTTCATTTTCTGATCTACACCCATGAATACTGCATTAATTTAAACAGGGATTTAGCACAACTATACAAATCATGCTAAAATGTTATTGTTACATCATTTTCTGAACACTTTAAAAGGACAGACTGCGCAGATGTGATGCCGAAGAAATCCTATTTCTGCCTCCGAATGAGAAGTCAAGTATTCAAGGGGGAAGTTATGTAATCATTGTGTTCGTTCCGAGCGGTTGAACGCTGTGGAAGAGTCGCTGTCGTGGCGGACTTCGGACTTTGTCTGGCGCGCGAGCACGTGCGAAAGATACGTAGCGAAGAGGACGTAAGACGATATTTTTGCGGAGGCTGAAAAATTCGACAGAAATGCAAATTGACTCGAAGGACATTGAACTGAACGTGAAATTCATAGTATTTCCTGATGGATGATACAAGATTTGAGGTAAGAGGCTTGCAATTTATTTCGTTCATGTCCGCTGTACAGCCACGTTTTAAGGTTTTCAAACTGAATCCGCTTCTATATTTTTGTAGTAAGTGTGTGGGCTTAATTTTTGTTTTATGCTTCGTTTGTTGAAAAGACCTGACGTTTATTAAAATAAAAAACGATGATTCCAGTCAAGTTTTTAAAAATTTGTATTTTGAAGACATTTCAACCTCATGACATTCAACATATGGGAGGTCCTCTTCAGTTTCTATCGTAGTATGAGGTTATGTAAACATGTTGAAACTCTAAACCTAAACACAAGGGTTAGGATTCAAGATGATCACTTCCAATTATGTACAATTCTCGGGATTTGATGTTTCGTAACATAGTTTGGTAGACTACGATCACCTACAATGTGCAATGGTTGTGTTTACGTTCAGAGTTTTAACATGTATACATAACCTCATTCTAAGAAATGAATGAAACGAAGTATCCAGAGTATTTTTTTTTCACTTTTCTCCTCTCCAGTTGCCCTGGAGAGGAGGGAATTTATTTAAATCATGGGGGTACATTTAACTCTTTCGATTAGGCTTTGGCAGTAAGGTCATCTTAAAAAATGCCAATTTAAACTTATATTTTATTATAATAACTAATTATAGGGGCCTCTTTAGGCTTGCTTTAGTTCAGTATCAAATTATCAGAACAGCCGGCCTTGACAGGTAATTCCAAATCGTATAGGGACCTTAGGGGTTCTGATACATCACGATGCGCTAAACCACGTGTGACGTTCTTGCGAAATCATTCGCATGTCCCTGCAAGCGGAGAATAATGATGGGTAGAAATCGGAAAAATATGTAGTATGAAACCTCAAAATATGTACATAAATATGTAATGAAAACATTAAGAACATATAATAAATATGTAGAATCGGATAAAATATGTAATATTAAAATTAACTTATTATAAAACACATTTACATAATACGAAATTACATTTATAAAAAATTCCTAAACAAATTTTAAAAACAATACAAACGTCCTAAAAATCATTTGGAGAGCATAAATGAATGCATACTTTGCACCATACAACTTTCCCATCGATAGTAAAAGCTTCATCTATTGCTATTGAAGACTGGCTGCAAAACTACAGACTAGACGCAATAGACGACCAGCAAACATCACTGCGAAGTGAAGCACTCTAATTGAATGTTAAACGTCAGCGATCGCCAATGTTTCTCCAAAATTAAGGTTAAAGGTCACGATTCGCGACGTCAGTGATACTTTTCACACCTAAAGATGAGTCGGGTCAGTCCCTGACGCGCACTTTCCCCCCCTCAGATAAATGGATCAGACTGTGAGAACATCACGCGTCTTCACATTGGGTACTTGGAGGAGACAGCACGCAATAATAATGTTGGAAAAAATGCTTATTTTTTTAAAAAATATTTCTTTTCATAAAAAATACGTAATAAAATTGAAGAAAATTAATATAATAAAAAATATTTTGTAAAAATACCAAAATATGTAAAATATGTAATATTGTACCAAATACGTAAAAATATGTAACAAAAAAATTGAATATTGTGTTAGGACGGGGCCGATTCGCCGAGTTTACAAATTTGAGAACGGTAAGTAGAATGACAAAAAATGTGTAATTACTAGACCTCGGATGTTTAGGCACTAAAAAATCGTCGTTTAGGCGCCTAAAAAGGCACTGAAAAGTCAAGAACAAGGTCAAAAAAGGCACTGTCATAAGTTATATACACAATGAAATAAAAAATTGTAATTTTTGTCTATATTATTTTGTAAACTTAAGTGCACAAAACAAGTCCGTGCATTTTAATGTAAAACTAGATTTACATATCTATAACTCTTCTACATTTTATTCTTAATAATTTGCATTGCAGTATATTACCAGTAACTTTTCAAGGATCACACTTTCAAATTTGCGAGGGTTGGGAGACAAAATCAGTTTGAATTCAGAGAAGGATCTCTCAACATCTAAAGATGTGAGTGGTATATATTTTTGAAGTCCAACTCTAGCAACACTGAAACTTCCTGGAAATTTATTTCCACTTAAAATGTCGGTCCTCTCGGTGTACTCGTATACCTCTCGTATTCTCTCGTATACCAAGACGTGAATTGGAGATTTCGAAATGAATGGTCACGTTGGACCATGACCGATTTTCCGTTTTATTAGCATTGTATATAAAAATAACAAATAAAAGAGAAAAAAGTCCTAAAAAAGGTATTTATGTAAAAAAAAGACATTTATGCTAAAAAGAAAGCAAAAATGAGCATTATAAAACTTAGTCATATGTCATCATTTCTCAAGATTCGTGCACATATGTTATCAGCCTTTAAATGTGCTCGCTAGAATAAAATAGGCATTTCCTTGAACATCCGATGTCTAGTAAATACATAAAAACCCGGTCTCTAATGATAGGATCCATTAATACAAAACTTTCGATACACACGACCAGAAATCATCAGCTCAGCGCTACCATGACTTTCCTCATTCCAAATCGATGACCCTGAGGAAAGGGTGAAAGTTGTGCGCTTCCCGCTGTGACTGACCGTTTCATAATTTCGTCAGCTTCTTCCTGCTATTGACGTCTAAATATCCCACGTTCTATCTTGTGCGTAAATTAACGTACAGTAATGAAACGTCAGCTTAATGAGGAATATCTATCAAAGGCAGCATTTCAAAAGCATCCGATTCTTTGAGTAGTGAAAATAAACTTCCTTTGATAGTTTTAAAACGGCGGTGATTTCCAAATTTGTTTTTGCAGAAGTGGCAACCCGAATATCGGAAGTCCCATTGCGTATCCCAAAGCAGTTTTGAATAACTCTCAGAATTCCGAGCTACGAACAGACAGTTGCGAATTCGTAAATGTACACACAGTTGAGGGAATTTGACTCTTCGATTATACGTACAGATAAAAAAATTAAACCAAAGAGTTTCTCAAAATCTGTAGTAATGGTTTTAGCTTATTCTGGGAATTGACAAAATATGGCCATGAATTGCCACGTGAGTTTTAGGAATTAATTCCTTTTTTCGTTAAGATCATTCGAATCGAAAAGCCTGCCATGAAGTCTTCCATTTTTTCTGGCAATATCTGACTGTCGAATAATAATTTCTTTACTTCTTAAATTTCTTCCCGTAGAATTTGCAGGAGTTAACTGATCCTGGGAAGATGTACTTCCTGTACGAAATACTTCCTGTTTCCGGACACATCAACGGCTGTGGCCATGAATCCAGGTAATTTTAGTACGTGTTTTATCATGGTACGTGGCACCGCTGAACGGTGACATCGGACGCCGTCCTACACGTCGGCTAACGGGGTTTTTCCCCACCTAGGTATCTCCCACCACCGGGCACCGCCCCATCTAGGACAAGCTCCAAGATCCCGGCTGGTCTCGCGACACATGCTGTAGTGGGGTGCATATAAGGTCCAACAATAGGAAAAGCACGTGGAAGGAAAGATCGCGCACGGTTTGAGGCCAGTTTGTTAGGATACTGCTCCGGCATTCCCCTGGTGTTGATTGGAAAAAAGCACCGAAAATTACTGAACAGAGCAACCGGTCGCTGGAATTCTCCTTCAGACGGTGTGCACTGGACCATTAAAATAAGAGTGTTAGTTTGCACTTGAATAGTCTTAAGAGAATTCTACCGCTAATTTCCTTCTTTGAATTTTACAAGAAATTATAAAAGTTCCAAGGAGATTTCTAAGAAATAATAAATAAAATCGAATATGAATCTAAACTTTACGAATGTTGAATGAATTAAATATTATTTTAAACTGATTTAATAATAGTTTATGCAATTAGTTTACAATGTTAAGCTTTATTGCAAGAGTACGTTTTGAAAACGAGTGACGTTAGGAGCGAGTTTTCAAATTTGTACGAATGCGATAAAGCAACACTTCAAACGAGTTGCATACGCTATATTTTGTAACATTATAATTTTTTAAGAGAATTAAACCTAATTTTGCGAAACAACTTAGTTGTGACGTCTCCGGTATTTGACGTCTGTGCGAGAAAACGGTTGTCAGCTGTTCCATTTACCGCTACCTCCCAAGATTCTCTCGTTGCGATTGGCTGAATGGGTGATGTCGCAATCATTCGTGCCGTAAAATCTAATACGTCATCATTTGTGCCGTAAAAGGCCATTTATGAAAGATTTCATGCAACAGAAAATGTCGTTTATAATGCTAGTATACGAAAAAAAATCCTAGCAGAATTAGGCATCGTTGTGTTATAGTGCAGGGCGTTGGTTATTCGTCAGACAGTGAACTTCTTGACTTACGGCGCTTTAGTTTCTTAGCTTTTTTTGGACGAGTAGATAACCTACTTCATACTCGTTATCTTCTTATTCACATTTACAGAAGTCTACTTTGTTACATAAACTTTGCTGATATGCCTTAAACGTTTTCCATCACGAGAGACATTTCAATAATATAATTACGGGTTGGACATGTAAGAATGAAGGAAGAGAGGCAGTAAACAAGATATAAGTAGGGAGCATGGCCGGTAGGAGTAGAGGCATAGTAGTAAGAATGAAGGAAGAGAGGGCAGTAAAGAAGATATAAGTAGGGAGCATGGCCGGTAGGAGTAGAAGCAGGCCTTGGTTAAGATGAAATGACAAGGAGGAAGATGATCTGCGGAGCCTAAGAGTGAAAAGATGAAGAAAAGCAGAAGACCGAAGAGATTGAGCTACGGTAAAAAAAGAAACCAAACTGGCAAAACTATACGTGCCGGAGAGCTGACAGAAGAAGAGAAGAATTATGTCTTCGTTTGTTCATTAAAGTACCTTGCTCACGAATTACTAAAACTGGCTGAGGTGGCTCAGGGCATCAACTGATGTCACTGCATTTCCTCTAGCCGGGAGCTTCTAGGGTTCGAGTTCCGACTGTGACAGGATTTTCGACATTAGCTTGTCAGCTAGGTCGGAATTCAGCCGTCGTCTGAAGAAGAATTCTAGCGGCCGGCTGCTCTGATCGGTAGCTTTCCGTGCTTTTTGCGATCAACCCGAGACGAATGCCGGAGCGGTACCCTACCAAACAGTTCGAGGGTTCGAGTACCGATGGTGGCAGGATTTTCCACACTCGCTTTTCAGCTGGGTCTAATTCAGTCGCTGTCTGGAGGAGAATTCTAGCGGCCGGCTGCTCTGATCGGCAGTTTTCCGTGGTTTCTCCGATCAACACCAGGCGAATGCCGGAGCAGTACCCTAACAAACGGGCCACGGATCGCGCGCGATCTGTCCTTCCTCTTCCTTGTCCTATCGTCTCCCCTTATACACACACTTACACTAACATGCACTACGCTACCACATATCCCGGGAGATCGGTCGGGAGCTTAGAGCTTGTCCCGGCTGGGGTGGTGCCCCGCTGGTGGGAGAGTCCTGGTTAGGGGGAAACCCCACTAGCCGTCGGTAGGTCGGCGCCGAATCTCGCCATCCAGCAGGGGATGATCACCGCCATCGCCCGAGAAAAAAACAGGCACTACACTAACGGGACTAATTACCAAAGCAGGTGACGTGCCCGGAAACACGAAAAAATCAATCAATCAATCAATCAATCAATCGAGTACCCATGGTGGCAGGATTTTCCACACCATCTTTTCAACTAGGTCGAATTCAGTCGCTATCTGTAGGAGAATTCTAGCGGCCGGCTGCTATGATCGGTAGTTTTCCCTGGTTTCTCCGATCAACACCAGGTGAATGCCGGAGCAATTCCGTAACAAACGGGCCACGGACCGCGCGCGATCTTTCCTTCCTCTTTCTTGTCCTAACCTCACCCCTTACACACACTTACGTGCATTACGTTAACACACATGCCGGGAGACCGGTTGGGGACGTAGAACTTGTTTGGGATGAGGCGAGGCCCGTTGGTGGGAGATACCTGGTTGCGAAATTCCGCAAGCCGACGTGCAATTCGGCGTATGATCTCACCATCCAGAGCACCGCCACATCCCGTGAAAAATATGCACTACACTTACGGAACTAACCATAGTAGTTGACGCAGCCAGCAGCACGAAATAACGATTTACTGAGTGCTTCAGTGCTGAGTAAAAGAGTATGTTGTAAAATTACGTTACAAAATACACCGGACTTGAATTCCTTAGCTTTGTAATATAGCTTCTAAAGATGACGTGCATTTCCTTGATGAGCGTAGAATTTCAGTATTGTTTTTGTAGTGATTGCAACACAATCGGGTATTGTTCACTATTCACAGATTTGACAACTGATACCCCTAACATCAGATACCTATATTGTTTCTGAATTGCGTTACAGGAAAAGTATTGTGTAAATTGATATTGAAAGTTCCTCGAGACTTACTCAAATTTCATAATTAAAAAAACGAAACAAATTTCCTTTCTTTTTCAGAAGCTTTCCTGTCACGATAGGCAAATCGCTGCGTGGACTTAGTAATTTAGCCTGTCTGTTGTTATGAGAAAGGAAGAGGAATCAGTTTTCATTTCATTTGGAAATCTTCAAAATATAGTTCGTTTACTAAATGTCAACGTTATGAATTGTCGATAAGAAACAAGGTATTTCCGGAAATTGTCATACGTCATAGTTTTAACTGTTCATCGTTAAGGAAATAATAAATTGAAGGATATTCAAGAAATGACCAGGAAATACTTTTACGTAAACCTTGCTGACGTAGGAGCACTTCGCAAACATTCATCAAAAAAATTCAGAATTCGAACAATTCACTTCAAAATGACATGCCGTTGTTTTAATTGTGTGTGTGTGTGTGTGTGTGTGTGTATGTGTGTGTGTGTGTTGCTTTTGAATTTAAATCTAAAAAATGCTTCTAAGCACAGTGGCCCGGGCGGGGTGGGGTGGGGGTCAGTGCATCAACTGATGTCACTGCAATGCCTCTGACCGGAGGCCCTAGGTTCGAGTCCCGACGGCCGGCAGGATTTTCGACACTGGCTTGTGAGCTAGGTCGAATTCAGACGCTGTCAGGAGGAGAATTCTAGTGGGCGGTTGCTCTGGTTGATAGTTTTCCGTGGTTTCTCCGATCAACACCAGGCGAATGCCGGAGCAGTACCCTAACAAACGGGCCACGGACCGAGCTCGATCCTTCCTTCCTCTTCCTTGTCCTATCTTCACCACTTACACAATCATGCACTACATTACCACACATGCCGGGAGACCTGTAGGGGACTTAGAACTTCACCCGGCTGGGGCGGTGCCCCGCTGGTGGAAGATACCTGGTTGGGGAAAACCCCACTAGTCCACGGTAGGTCTCGTCATCCAGTGGGGGAAGATCATTGCCACCTCCCGAAGAAAAACAATGCACTGCACTTACGGGACTAATGACCTCGGTAGTTGACGCACCTGGAATCACTAACAAACAATTCACAATAAGTCGACAAAGAAAAAAGCGTTTCATATTCAGTACAAATGAAAAATTCATCAGAAAGCGTCAAGTCGGCTAGAACCTAAACTTAAACTTCCCCCTAATCCATGCGAGAAAAATCATGGTTGCGCCTCTATCACAAATGTTGGGAACTTCGAGTTGGGCCGGATGAAGCTTGTTCCAGTTGAGAGATATCTTAGGAATGTAGCCAATGTAATCGTAGCCAATGTTTTCAAAATATCGATGTTCCTAAAAAATATCGATTTTTTTTAAAAGTAGCTGTTGGTTGTTATTGATGTAATCGAAGCTTCTTCCTTTCGTTCAAGTGAACTCAGCTTGCAAAGTTTTGGTTTGGACTGTTCTTTACAAGGAAATTTCTATCCTTATTTATTTATTTATTTAGTCAAAAACAGTAAAAACTGTATGAGACGTATGAGGGAGAAAATCATTAGTTATCCTTATTATTCATTAGCTAATTATATTCATTCAATAATTATATTCATTCAATAATTATATTCATTCAATAATTATATTCATTCAATAAATATATTCATTCAATAAATATATTCATTCAATAAATATATTCATTCAATAAATATATTCATTCAATAAATATATTCATTCAATAAATATATTCATTCAATAATCATTCATAAATATATTCATAAATATATTCATTCAATAATTATATTCATTCATTAATTATATTCAATATTCATTAATCAATAGTTATCCTTAAAATTATTAGTTAACCTTAGTTATCACAAAACCGGCCGAAGCGTCAATGGCGAAGATAGGCGTCAGAGGAACCTTGGATTTCATACTCACAACATCTACTTAACAATTTTTTAGTGAAGAAATCCAATAGGCTACTCTGGAATGCTGTGGAGATCATTTGTTGCATCGGGTAAAGATTATTTGAAGCAAGTACCAACAATATTTGAAGCAAGTATAACAATTACTTTAAAATCGATTAAATTGGTTGAAAATGCTTTAAAAATGCTGGAAAATGGTAAAGAATGACTTATTAGTTGAAATCGACGAAGTGAAAAAATGTCGAATGAAAATGGGTCATTTCCTTTTGTCGTAATATAAAATTAATGTCTGTAATAAAACTAAACGACTTTGTATTAAAGTGATATGTAAAAATGTCATTACATTAAAGTCAGCTCCTACTAATGACCTTAGTACCTGACGCGCCCTGAAACGCGATCAAAAAATCTTCAAAAACGAAGAGTAAATTATACTGGTTCCCCAACCGCATGCTTGCTTAGCGGGGGTAGACTTTTAATTGCCTACTCTACGGAAGTATTTTTTATGAGCAGGGTGTTGTAGACGTTAACCTTGAACTTGAGTTGTAAGCCCGGGTTGCCAAACAGTCAATCAAAGGTTTAGTCGTAACGTTTCAACGTTCGTCCTTCTCTGGTTGTCTGACGTGTTGGCCTTGCACATAGCTGCAGCGCTGACCTGCTCCACTGCAGTTTCTCAATGGGACAAGGCCTCTCCTCTGAACTCGGCAAGGTCGTCCTCTTGTCGGCTTCTGTGAATGGAGAGTTTTACGGAGAACGTTAAACGCTTCGAGGGACGGGAAAATGATACGTTCTTGAAACAGATTCTGCCACTAGCGAATTTGTTGAAATCGTTATATTATTGTGCGATTTAATTATAGTGACTTCTAGCGTTTGGTGAGCTGGACGCGGTTATCCAGTCGGGAGCTTTGTTACGACTGAATTTTTGGTATTGAAGCTCCCGATTGGATAATCCCATCCCAGCTGATCAAACCCTAAAAGTAATTGATTAATTCGTGATTAAATCGAAGAATAAATAAGATTTTGGTGCAGACTTGTAGTATTAAACGCATTGGCAGTGGAGTTACAATTTTTTTTCTACGATCGTATAAAAATGTGGTTTTCTACGTACTGCTACACATGCGTGAAGTTTCTATTTTCTGAAAATACTGAAACATATCGTCACCGTACGTAAGACTTTCACAGTGATGTAACAGTGCAAAAAAGATTTTTACGCACGGTATGTAGGTTACAAGAGAAGAAAGTAAAACGCTTATCAGAGGGAAAACAACGTTGATGTCGCTATTATTAAGCTCGTGCGAATAACTATTAACACATAATTAGTACGTAACTATTAACACGTGGTATATTGTTCGTGGGGTGAAATAGTGGCACCACTCAAAAAATCAGGTGTTGAGATAAAGGAGTTCGAATTTCCATCTTTTATTGAAATGCGTCATTCTTGCATTCACACTTCCACCGTTTGTTGGTGGGATACTGTACTGTTAAGATACGCTGCTGTTGTTGCTGGAAGGTTGACCAATCTGTAATTCTGGAGAGTGCTTTAACTCGAAATACGTATTTTTGGAGTTGTGCCAGCTATTGCAGCCCACCAGTGATATTATGAAACGTGTAGAAAGTCTCTTAAATGTACACCAATTTCTCGGCTGATGGCAAGTAAATACCTTACGCATTGTGAGTAATCAGTTAGATACTGCAGCGTTCTCAGATTCGAACCATCAGGCCCCGATGCTGTTTTTTTTGTCGTCCTTGACCATACAAACCTACACACACACACACACACACGCACTCACTCACTCACACACACGCACGCACGCACGCACGCACGCACGCGCACACACACACACGCGCGCGCGCACACACGCGCGCGCACACACACGCGCGCGCACACACACGCGCGCGCACACACACGCGCGCGCACACACACGCGCGCGCACACACACGCGCGCGCACACACACGCGCGCGCACACACACGCGCGCGCACACACACGCGCGCACACACACACGCGCGCACACACACACGCGCGCACACACACACGCGCGCACACACACACGCGCGCACACGCGCGCGCGCACACGCGCGCGCACACACACACACACACACACACACACACACACACACACATACGCGCGCGTATAGAGTTCGTCCCCACTAGGAAGGATACCTAGAGCAGAAAAATATCCGCGAACTGACATATAGGTCGGCTGTGTTTCCATGTCCAGTAGAAAGATGTATAAAAAATTACTGAAAAATATAAGTCCCAAATTGTGTATAAATTTAAATACAAAATCTGAAAGTGATTCCGAAGTTATTTATTACCACCAATAAATTCAATTACTTAAATAATTCAGTTCACTGTATTTTTTTTTAAATGCCTCCCGTGGAATTTTTTCGGATGACTTCTATGTCTCAAGACAGAACTCTCGTCACACGAACTAAGAGCCCTCCTGTAGGCTTTCAGTCGCTTGGCGAGCAACAAAAGGAACTTTTTTCCTCCTTTGTATTTCCCCTCGTCAGAACTCTGAGAGGCGGGTTGTTCCTTGAAAGGGCTGCACTGCACAGATGAAAGACCTCGTCTGTGACGTCATCTCATATTGCGCTGAGTGCCGAGGGGAAACGGAAGACGCAGGTAACGAGTGATTAAGGGGGAAGATACAGCTTACAGCAGTTAAATTTTGATTATTTTTACCCTTTTTTTCCTTAAAATCATACTCCACAGCAGTGAAAATGAACTGACACACAGAAATATCTTTCTTCTGCAAGTAAAAATTTCCTTTTAACTTAATTTTTTTTTTTTTTTTTTTTTTTTTTTTGAAAATCAAAATTCAACCATTTTTTCATAGACTGACTTAGTGTTTCCCTAATAACTTAATAATTGTGAAGATTTTTACAATTTTTTTTTCTTTTAATTTGTTGGCAATACTCACAGGTACAAAACCATGCTCGATCATTTATATCTCTGGATAAATAATATTTTTTATTTGAATCCAAAATTAATATATTGATTATTAAGTTATTTTCAGTTTTATAACTTTTTATCACAAAAACTATTGATCTAAATTGCATGATTTAACATGGTTTTGTAGATAATACGTAAATGCTTCCAAAAAATCTCATAACTTTAAAATGATTAGTTTTTGAGTTTTAAGGGAAACGGATCTTAAAAACAGTAATTTTGGAAAACAAGGGACGAAGTTAGTCATGATATTTGCTTCCCTTACTACTCTAATAGATGCGTGATGCAGCGACATACCTTTTAAATCATAACTTGAAAATTGTTGGAGATATCGATATATTTTTTCACCAAATTATTCCTGAATAATTAATGCATGGGAATTTTTTTTTCTAAAATCGAATTTTTTAAGGTTTTCAGATGTATCTTCCCCCTTAAGATCATTGGCAATGATAATTGATGCGTGTGGCTGGTTCTCCTTTCCCTTGCAATGGTGCAACGGACCAGATCTTCCGCTGGCCAAAGAATACTCGCCATGGGCTTATTAATGCTCCAAATAGCTCTCTCCTAGAGAAGTTGAAAACTAAAAAAAACATCCTAGTTTCCAAATCACGTACCGGGAGCGTACTGATGTTGCATCAACTGATGTCACAGTAGTGCCTCTGATCGGGAGGTCCTCGGTTCGAGTCCTGACGGCGGCAGGATTTTCGACACTAACTTTTCAGCTAGGTCGAATTCAGTCGCTGTCTAGAGGAGAATTCTTGCGGTCGGCTGCTCTGATCGGTAGTTTTCCGTGGTTTCTCCGATCAACACCAGGCGAATGCCGGAGCAGTACTATTTACTTGATTTTAGAAATTAAATAATCTCTAATCCGCCTCGATCTTTCCTTCCTCTTCCTTGTCCTATCCTCACACCTTACACACACACTTACACTAACATTCACTACACTACCACACGTGCTGGGAGACCGGTCGGGGACTTAGAACTTGTCCCGGTTGGGGCGGTGCCCCGCTGGTGGGAGATTCCTGGTTGGGTAAAATCCCGCTAGTGGACGGTTGGTCGACGCCGGATCTCGCCATCCAGTGGGGGAAGATCACTTCCATCTGCCGATGAAATAACATGCACTACACTTACGGGACTAATGACCTGAGTAGTTGATGCGCCCGGAATTACTAACAATCAATCAAAACCAAATACGTAAGTCATATTTGCTGGGTAACCTCAACCCGTGGTACACACGAACATTTTAAAAGTTAGAAGCTACGTTCCACTAGGAAACTATTTTCATTTTTGTTAAACGATAATTTAAAAATGTGGAATGTTCGCATGGGTCCAACTGTGGTTATCAGGATGATTTATTATTTGTGGCGTTCGACTGTTTGCACACGAATTGCCATTTTGAATGAAATAGAGATTATTTTCCGTTATGAACAAGAGGAAATAGTTAAGCCAATATTCGGTTATTTTGAAGAACGGGCTACATAGGGCAGTGATCATTGGCTCAAATGTTATAATTTTCTGCCTCTCGTTATGGGTAATTCGTCTGTATCGTACTGTAACACCCTGCAGAACTTGAAATGTCAGTTTAGCATAATTTTTCGCCGAAAGTTCTCAGTTCATAATTTCTTCAAGGTCAGATGATAGCCAGTCAACATAACTTTTTTTTCCCTAGGGCTTTTATCCAGCCGACAGCCGGTTGCCCTTTACGTCCCGAAGGGACGCATATTCGACCGTACACTAGACAAACACTTGCGGGCTCCTCTGATCTGGGGTCAGCAGAACGCGAGGCCCTCCGCGACAACACACACAAGTCAAGGGACAAACAGCCATGCCCAAGGCGGGACTCGAACCCGCGACCCTTCGGACCGAAGCGCTGAGTCGGTACTCGCTCTTAGCCACTTCGGCCATCCAGGTCGGCCAACAGAACTTGTGATACAAAAACATTCTATATACTAGAATGCTTGTATTCGACTTCATTCTACTACATCATGAAATTTCACCTTGCTTCCAACTGAATGGGGTGCATCATTTAACCTACTTCAACGGTAGTGACGTTCCTTTATGTACTCATCTGTATTGTCTTTGACGATTGGATTATTGAACACGAATGTGTTTTTTTTTGTTAAATGAATCCTTTCATTGTACGTCATTTGTGTCTCAAACATAAGAGATACCTGAATGGCTGTGTAATGTTAATAATTTCCAAAGATTTGTAGAGATTCATGATGTGTGTTGAAAAGGTCTTAGTGACGTTCATTCGAATTTCTGTAACAAGTGGTAAATGTTTTCAAATACGTTAGAAAAGAGAAAAACACTTTAGAAAAAAGTCTTTACAAGTTGTCAGGCATTACTAATGATGTTTTGTTATTGAATTCTGAAAATTAACTGTTGGAATTTGAGCCACAAATCACACAGAATACCATCAAAAAATAAAATCGACAATAAATAGCATCATATAGATTACACTACCCTAAGTGTGTGTATGTGTATGTGCGTAAATAAATATATATATATATATATATATATATATATATATATATATATATATATATATATATATATATATAAAAGTCGCAAGTCTAGGAGCTAGGCCCTCGCAAGTCTCAGAGCTAATTTTGCCGGTTTGGTGCATTCTTGGGAAGTGGTATTTCCCTATTCAGCATTATCACATTTACAGGGTTTTGTGTCGATGTTCATAATGTCGGCACCTATCCAGGTGCTGTGGGAATTCTGATGCTGTATTGTTCACGTTAAGTTACATGAAGAAATATGGAAAGTCCTCTCCGTCAACTTAGTAGACTTATTTAGATAGCCAGCATTCGACGACTTTGCAGTCATCAGTCTACAAATACAAAAAACAAAATATAAGTAAAATACCAAGTAAATACAACATAAGAAAAAGTGGGAGGTTTAATATAAATAGTAGATTTAAAATTATAATCATTAGGAAATTAAATTACAAAATATGAAATGCAAAGGGGGGTTAATATAATTAATAGATACATTTAACATTGTAATTATTACAGATCAATAGCAAATAAATTGTAAAACATGAAATGAAACGGGAGGATTAATATAGATAGAAGATACATTTAAAATAATTAACGAAATGAGTGTATAAAGAGGTGTGTAATTGTATGAATGGTATGTTCAAGAAAACGCGCGACGATTGGAGCTAGTTTTTTTATATACCATGAGTGCAATTATACTCCTTTATCCCCCTATACACATGTAACGTTCAATATTTTTTCGTTTCCATTTTCGAATAATTCAAATTATTAGAAATTCACGCGCATCTTTTCCGCCTGCGGTATTCATGACGTAGTATCGCATCTGAAAAAGATCTAATATAGTGAGCCTTGCATTGTTTTTGTTTCACCGAAATATTTGCCTATGGTAGGTTCTGGACATATTGCGGATAATATTAGAGTTGCAAGAAAATATTACTTCCCACGAAAAGTAAAGTGAGGTATGAGAGGGAATACATGTATAAATATTGGGGAAAAATACTAGTCACCTTTGACACATTTTGCTAAAGCGATCTTTTTAGAACTGGTAAACACAGCTGACGTTTTCATTTTTTAAATTCGTAATCCTAAGACCAAATGTTTTACATGTAAAACATTTAATTTATTCGCGTTAAATATTTTATGTTGTTCCTTAAGCCAGCTAGCGTTACGTTTACTTCCCCAACTTTGTTTTATTCATTCGTTGTTTATAGATAGTTGTTGTAGGTACGTAATGTGATGTTCTTCTTAGTTCATGTTTCATGGCCGACAGCAAATAAATTTTCTATGGGTGTGTTATAGTTTAATTACACGATTTCGCTCCTTTTCTGAATTCTGATTCTTCTTCTTCTTCAACATCAAGGATTAGGCCTGTAGGCTTATTCCGTCCTCTTCAACGTTGATATCAATCCACCGAGTCTTTGGTCTTCCAACTCTTCTTCTGCCAGTGGGTACATAATTTATATGTTTAGGAAGTCTGGCTCCGTTCATTCTGATAATATGGGTATACCAATTTCGTTTTTATTTTTCGACTCTTTCTAAGAGGTTAAAAATATTTACTTCTTGTCTTATATCCA
Source organism: Teleogryllus occipitalis (assembly GCA_011170035.1). Classification (NCBI taxonomy): domain Eukaryota; kingdom Metazoa; phylum Arthropoda; class Insecta; order Orthoptera; family Gryllidae; genus Teleogryllus; species Teleogryllus occipitalis. The sequence goes on from BLKR01002488.1 coordinate 130,249, forward strand.
CATTTTTCTTATGATCTAATAAAGAATAGCAACACTTCGCAGGAACTTCATTTCGCTAGTTTGGATGTTCCTTTTTGATGATCTATTTAACGACCAATTTTCGCATCCATAGGTTAATGTTGGGACGGCAAGCGTTTTATAAAATGTTGACTGAGTGTCTCTTCGGGTTTTATTTTTTTAATGTTTTTCTTATTGTTTCACACATTCTCTGGAATCTACTCAGATGCACATCTAATTTCAATTGCACGGTGTAATTTAATTGCACGCGTGCACTTTACATAGAGATAATCAACGGTTTTTATGGAATTAATGAATATATTTAGTTTCCAAAACGAAAAAATAATAAGTTACATACCATTAGCAATCTTGAGGTCCAGGTAGTAGAGCTAATCCGGGGACGCAGGAAAGTCGCGTGTTAGCACGCCTATTGAACGTCCTAATCGCGCGGTTACGAGGCCGCGCGTCGGCGTGGTGTGGCGTGCTGAGCGAGTGTTAGCATGCGAGAAGCGACCGACCGTCGCGGCTTCGCTGGTTTCGGCGGTGGCTGAGCAGCTGCAATGTATTTCAGCGTGCAGTCGACTGCGGTGCCTGCCAGGCTCCATTGCTACGGGATCACTTTCTGGAAAAACGCAGAAAACCGGAAAAAGTGAATTTCATAGATCTGGGAAAAATCTGTAAGTGCATTTCATTGCTTTGTAAAATTGCATTGCTCTGGAAAAATCTGTAAAATTGCATTGCTCTGGAAAAATCTGTAAAATTGCATTGCTCTGGAAAAATCTGTAAAATTGCATTGCTCTGGAAAAATCTGTGAAATTGCATTGCTCTGGAAAAATCTGTAAAATTGCATTGCTCTGGAAAGATCTGTGAAATTGCATTTCTTCGAGAAAATAGGGAATTTCATTGCTCTAAAAAAAGCAAGGAATTTGTAGAAGAATCATCAGAAGTCAGGCAAAATTTTGAGATGGATAAATAACTAGATATACATACATTTTAAAAAAATATAGTCCAGCAAAAAAATAGGGAATCAATTGAGTTGAGATTTTTTATTTTTACTTTATCTTGGTGAAATCAGAGAGCTGCCAAATTAGCGCAGACTTGCTTTAATGTGGATTACTCGTAAAATCTTATCAATGGAAAAATTAAAATAGAAATTAAAAAATGCTCTGGATAACCCGGACTGCGCATGTGCTGTCGGCGCCGTCGGAGTGCAAGTGCCCATCACAATCTGCTGTTTATTTGTTGCGAACGGCTAAAGCGAGTGGGTCAATGGAACGCCTATGCAAAGGCGTCTGTGCCACGTGAAATTTTGTTTTGGGAGAGGGACATTAGGACGTGAAGTGATTTAAAGCATGACATAACACCGGATTTCAATTTTAGCGACTTTTTTATTGATTGAAGTTAATTACTTGCGCGTGATATGTTAAAAGGCCATTTTGTATCGGGGTTGTTAATGAATTGAGTAAAATACTGTCAATTAAGTATGACAGTATGTCAATTAAGTCTGACAAAATAGTCACACATATTGACACCAATATTGATGGTAACGCTTAATGGATCGAAGGCGTCCAGCGACGTTCTCTGAACTCCCCTCCCATCTCGTCCAGATACAGAAGGTCCAGGAAATCTTGACGAGTGTGACAAATAACACCATTGTTTTAAATTTAAGGTCGCTTTGCAGCTGCTCTGGCCATAAAACTTAGTTTTCTCTTACTTTTTCAACTTTGGTTTACATATTACATGGTAACGGTAAGTGTAAGGGGAACACAGAATGAACACTCGCAAACATCCATGTTCGAACCTACGATCCTTCGAGCCGAGGCAGCTAAGGCCCTTTAGCCTTAGCGACCTCCGCTGTCCAGGCCGGCTTTGATAAGTGCTTTTTTTAAATGCATTATGTATAGAAGGATTTTCATAAGGATGAGCCAAAGAGACAGTTCGCGTAACAAGTGAACATCACGTGTAATTTGGAGAAGTATCCCTCCACCGCGACAGCTGTTCAGCCACGCCCCTTCGTAAAGTGATAACGGCTCCTGTGGAAACATCCCTATGCTCAAATCTGTTTCGCTCAGGTATATGCACGTACGCGAGTGCAGGAAATATTTAACTTTAATTACGTATGTGGAAAATCTCTTAACATGCTCTCACAATCAGTAAAAGAAAACTGCCACGAATGTAAATAGAAAGCTCTCAATGACAGCTCGCCACACAACAGCACAATAGACGGAAACACGTTCACCAGTACGCATCTCGGTTTTTAAATAAACATAATATTTATCACACAATAAGTAAATTCAATGTAATGTTAATAGAAAAAAATTTTACATAAGAGAACATAACACTGCACTTCCTTATTTCAATTATTTCTCAAAGCGCACTATATTTTCGTCGGACGAAGACATCACAAAAGGAAGCGCCGAAGCCATTTACAAGTTAGCCAACTGCAAACGAAGGAATGCAGGAAGGGAGTCTAATGGGCTCGAGGGCACAAAGATCACAGAATCTTCAGTTATGTTGCCAGCACTAGATGTCACTTGGACTCATCCTTAGGAAAATCGTGCTATATTTATTTATGCATATTAATTGATGCATTTGTGTATTAATTGATGCATTTGTGTATTAATTGATGCATTTGTGTATTAATTGATGCATTTGTGTATTAATTGATGCATTTGTGTATTAATTGATGCATTTGTGTATTAATTGATGCATTTGTGTATTAATTGATGCATTTGTGTATTTATTTATGCATTTGTGTATTTATTTATGCATTTGTGTATTTATTTATGCATTTGTGTATTTATTTATGCATTTGTGTATATATTTATGCAGTTATTTGGAAGCACATTTTCAATATTCGAGAGGAACTAAAGATCCGTTCATATAATCAGTACGTCTGACCAGAAGCACGCTGATGGGTAGATTCACTCTAATTGAGGGTCATCAGGGAGGCGGGTCAGCAGCAAAGGGCTGTCAGAGCGGAGGGCGACAGCAGTAGCAAGAGCGGTGACTGTTCAAGGTTGCGAAGGGTGGAGGCGAAGGGTCGGACGATTGTTTAAGGCGAGGCGTACTGCAATTTGCTTACACATCACGGAAGAAGAATTGAGCGGATCTGGCACTAACAGTCCGGTGATATTTAAAACCGAGTGAGAAGAATTGTATTTTATTTTCCAAAATCGTTAATGTTCCTAAAAGGTAAAATGTTTGTTTTGCCATTAAATTGTTTTGTAAAATAAAAAGTTAAATCCAAAGAGACACTGTACAAGGTGTCTACGCAGGTATGTATGGGCGTACGCCTATCAGGAACGTGCAGCTTTTGTAATAGCTTCAATCATTCTCTTCTTGTCCTGTTAGTTATTGCTTACGTGTTAGATTCTTTTCTACTTTGGAAGTTAATACATCGGGATATATTTGTGAGACATGAATGTCTTAATCCTTTAAAGTTTAATCCAAAGAGACACTGTACAAGGTGTCTACGCAGGTATGTATGGGCGTACGCCTATCAGGAACGTGCAGCTTTTGTAATAGCTTCAATCATTCTCTTCTTGTCCTGTTAGTTATTGCTTACGTGTTAGATTCTTTTCTACTTTGGAAGTTAATACATCGGGATATATTTGTGAGACATGAAATGTCTTAATCCTTTAAAGTTTAATCCAAGGAGACACTGTACAAGGTGTCTACGCAGGTATGTATGGGCGTACGCCTATCAGGAACGTGCAGCTTTTGTAATAGCTTCAATCATTCTCTTCTTGTCCTGTTAGTTATTGCTTACGTGTTAGATTCTTTTCTACTTTGGAAGTTAATACATCGGGATATATTAGTGAGACATGAAATGTCTTAATCCTTTAATGTTTAATCCAAAGAGACACTGTACAAGGTGTCTACGCAGGTATGTATGGGCGTACGCCTATCAGGAACGTGCAGCTTTTGTAATAGCTTCAGTCATTCTCTTCTTGTCCTGTTAGTTATTGCTTACGTGTTAGATTCTTTTCTACTTTGGAAGTTAATATATCGGGATATATTTGTGAGACATGAAATGTCTTAATCCTTTAAAGTTTAATCCAAAGAGACACTGTACAAGGTGTCTACGCAGATATGTATGGGCGTACGCCTATCAGGAACGTGCAGCTTTTGTAATAGCTTCAATCATTCTCTTCTTGTCCTGTTAGTTATTGCTTACGTGTGAGGTTCTTTTCTACTTTGGAAGTTAATACATCGGGATATATTTGTGAGACATGAAATGTCTTAATCCTTTAGGGTTTTGCAGGACCAGGATGAAAATAATATTGCTAGTGAATCACCAATGTGAATTAGTTAAAGAATCGCACACCAAATCCAGTGCAACTACGCACTTTTGTGTAGTTTTCAATGTAGGTCCGAGACAACTATTGCGTCCTTGAATGTAGGAGAGACATGCGCCCTCTCTGTTGCCAGCGACATGCGTATGTGGAATGCATTGTATACTGCGAATTATTCACAGCTGCCTGTGAAGTAAATCAGCTGTGACGGTGTCATCGGCAGTATTGGTAAAATCGCAGTATAAAATGATCGGCGATTAAAGAAAAATCATTAAGTGTGGTTGGGTTAAGTCGACTTTGCACACAAATCGCTGATTTGATATGACAAATTCCTCTAGTTTCGCCGGTGCATTTCGAAACCAACGGCGAAGGAGCCCAGTTGGGAGCTTAGCGTGTACCGGCTGGTGGGAGAGACCTAATTGGTGTGGGGGGGAGACAGCAAACTGACGTGTAGGTCGGAGCCGGAGCACACCATTCAAAGGGAAGGAGCCCAGTTGGGAGCTTCGCGTGTACCGGCTGGTGGGAGAGATCTTATTGGTGTGTGGGGGGGAGACAACAAACTGACGTGTAGGTCGGAGCCGGAGCACACCATTCAACAGGAGATCACCGCCACTTCTCGTGGTAAAAGAACTTCCACATCACTTACGGGACTAATGATCTTAGCAGTTGACGCGCTCGGAAACAAACGGCAAGACTGCTCTTAGGCCTAGACAGTTAACAGAAAGCATCCCTGAATCCAGACAACGCGAAATTTCCAACGTATGTTATGTTGAAATATAGGTACGGCTTAACGTTTTTGTTTGTTTGTTATTTAAGGTCCGATCAACATCTAGGTCATTAGCGACCACTATTGGAGTTAACGTTATTGGTAGCTATGAAGATAACACGATATGGTGATAAGGGGTGAAAGGACGAACACAAATTCGATGCCCGAGGCGGGACTCGAACCCGCGACCCTTCGGTCCGAGATCACTACAACACTACCGCTTTAGCGATCTCGCTCACCGGGCCGGCCACGGCTTAACTTGTTCTTACTTACTACGTGTGTTTTACTTTCTGTGACCGAAGTATTCAGGGAAAGTCTCTTTTCCCATACTGTAATCTCTTGTGCGAACAGAAAACAATACGAAAACAAGCAGTTTCTTTGGATTATACATTTCACATTCTGTGAATCTGAAAACAATCTGCAGTTCCTTAGCATGAATAACGTTCACGAGCCAGTCAGAACCGGATATAACAACCTGTTTATATTGCGTCATGTATGTATCTGAAACTGGTTTCAGGCTTTGAGGAATATCGTTTTTATGCTTTCATTTAGGGTACTACTATGTTTGTCTTCCTGAGAGCAACGGTTTTATCATCGCATGGTCACTGTCTTTGCGTCTATCTTCGGAAATTGAGTTCTTTGCGATAGAATCTATTGAGTGAATTGACAGAATACACTCAAGAAGAATATCATATTGTGTAGTGAAGTAATGCGGGCGTTAACACCGAAAGAACAAACGTTCATGAAATCCGCTTAGTCATTTGACACAGAAAAGAAATAAATGTCGAATTTGTTACATACATGAATATCTGTAATGACCATTCCACTCATTATAGCCATACCGACCATTCCACTCATTACAGCCATTATTAATTTCATTCCACTCATTATAGCCATACTTAACGTTTAACAAATTAAAAATCTTTTTTCTCACATCTTAAGTGACGATTTCGTCTCTTCATAACACTTATAGATCAGAAAGATTTCTCCCTGCAATTACTGATTTTGATAAAAAAAATCAGGTATGAACGAGAAGGTAAAGCCATGCAATACCTAAGTTTTAAAATAACTATTCGAGACGTACTATATTTTTAAAATGTGTACTGTAGTAAAAGTAGACACTACATACATTGAAAACATTGCAATTATTAAAACTAACCACCTTTAAACACGCCATATTTTGATTCAGTTGGAATCGTTGTTACCTCATTGATTAATTCGATTGAACTTCAACAGAATTTTTTTATCTAAATAAAACAAACCCGTATTTTTTTAATCATGATTTTTAAAAACCCTCCTTGTAAGTTAGGTCATACTCGAGTGTAAAAAATCATTACGATTGATTGAGCAGTTTCAACAGGGTTAGCTTTTTGAAACTCTTTAATTTCATTTTTAATCACTCGTTTATACCCATTGCCCCCCAAATCAGTAAAATTGTTTTGGTGGAATTCCATAGTGTTATTTCATGATTCGATTACATTTGTGAAGGGTTACATTTATACAAGGGTTACTAGGCGTTAGAATGTGGTAATAGAACCTAAACCCAAAGATTTCTCAACTTTTTAAACAGAAAATCACCTTTCAGGAGCTCTAATTCGAAAATCACTATCAGTTTTGCTGTCTCAGAAGAAGCGGGAATGACCACAATGCAGCCAGTAATACATACATCACTAGTTTTCTTACGTAACAGTTGTAAAACTTGCTGCACTCTGTATTTTTACAGCTGCTTGTTAGCCTGTAATTGTGTCAATTGCCTCGGTTCATGCTGAAATCGTACGAGTGTGCCTTTCACTTTCCAAAGAAGCGAAGAATGTGGCTAGATCCTTTTGGTTTTTCAAATCTAGTTCAAGAATGAAACTTACATAAACATAGGGTACATTTTTTCTGCGTACAAAAACCTGTTATTAAGCCAATTGAAGTTAAAACGAAAGAAATTTAGTTTCATACTTACATTTTGGAATCAATTATTTATGAATCAAGGTACTAATTTCACTTTTACAGTCACCTAAATATTTGTATCTCAATTCTGCTTACTATTAAGTCAAAAATGAGGTTTTTCTTGTAATATCAAGTATTTAGTTTAGTCTTATTTTCCCTCTCTATTTTTACTTTTTATATTAAGTAAAAATATTTATATAATTGGGTAAGTTTCAAAAAATTAATTTGATGGTAAGTAATTGTGAAGGTAATGGGAAGTCTCCCGAATGAATTTATTTTCCCTTCGACTTTTTTTTATTATTAGACTTATATATTCACGAACGTTATTTAGAATATTTGTTACAAATCATACCGTGGAATTGACGAAGAGAATGGATTGTCCTAAACAAATCGTACAATTCTAATACTAGACTTGTGATTAAAAAATAATGAAATGCCTAGTAATTTGTTGACGAGTGTGAATATGCGGAAGATTCATGTACACATTTGTGGTACTATCTGTCCGTAGTTAATTCATATCACATTTCTTGTTTGTGTTCAAGAAGTAACTGCAACGGACTTCTAACCCTGAGGTCAGTGGAATATTTCATCACTGTAATGATGCAACACATTTCGTAACACTATAGTTGAGAAGATAATTCAAATGTGTTGAACTGGCCCCTAATAACAAATATTTTTATAATCTATTATGTGTATGGATAATTCATTTGAAACGTCAACGACTGGAACTTTTGTTTTGCTTTCTAAACTTCGAAAGTACGTTTTTTAACTTCGTCTGTTGGTCTAGATTTCTGAGTTTTCACTTGTTCTTGGGAATTGTGTGTGGGTAGCCTTCTAATCTTGGTGTGGCAATGCAGTGATAACAAAGTAGGCTTTAATTATCTTACAAATATATAGTGATTGTGGTGCTTTTTAAATAATGGAAAGTACTTAAAGTTTAGCCTCCAATAAATGCAAGGTATTTTTCTATGCCTTCGAAATACCATATGCTCGTAATAATTACCATTATTAAATTTGTTTTCTTTACGACATTAGGTATTTTACAACTATTGTAAATGTGACGTAAATGAAATGATAAAATATATTCAAATCATAAAATTTGATATAAATGCATTAAATAATATATTATATTAATTTAATTAAAATATATAATATAATACATAATATGAATATTATTTCTGGTATTTAACTCATTAAGAGAATATTTCCTAAAATATCCTAATAAAATGAGCTTGCTTGGGGCTTGATCAGTCTAAATATCGAGGGCTTGCAAGGAAAATGTATAAAGTTCAAAATCATATAAGTAAATATTTACTTGTCAATATAGGTCTCTAGTTCCAAGATTTTGGACTTACATTTTCCATGTAAGTTCACATTATTATGCAGCTTCTGGTGTTTTGTAAATTGCCTAGTCTTGTTGCTGTAAGACCTGATTAATGTGTTGTCTGAATTTCCGTGCGTGCTATTGCTTGGGATACCTTGCCAGGTACAGGTTGCAGACTAAGTTTTTCCTTAGTTTATGTTATTAAGATACCAGATAGTGATCAGAATGTAACCCTGTTGCTCCTTAACCGAAATAAACAGATTAGTTCTGTATGTTTTTGTTCAGTGGCACTTACATTCATTAGAAGAAAAACAAGTTATCTCAGATGAACGGAACTCTCCCCTCCCCCAACTGAGAACAACCTTCGTTGACCTTGAGTGGGTTTTTTGTCTGACCAAGAAGACAGAGGGAAGACGCTCCATTCCTGAAAGAAACAGAAGAGCCACATTTTGTTGTCAGGTCACATTCTTGCTCAAGAGAGAGAGAGAGAGAGAGAGAGAGAGAGAGAGAGAGAGAGAGAGGGAGGGAGGGAGAGGGAAAGAGAGAGAAACACAAAAAAACTTGGTTGTGGAGCGTCACTTTTCTCGTGGCGTAACCTGTATAGCGGCCATCCATCAATTACACAACGCAAATTTGGAGTATTTTGAATATCCCACTATGATAAATAAATTATGAAAAATTTAAATTTGTTTTTAAAAAAAAATTGGAAATAGCTCGAATCGTTTGACTTCCCATTCAGGGAAGATAATTTCATCTTTTTTGCATCGTTTTGTTGCCCTCCGTAGCTAATGCTAGTTTCTTTTTCTGAAAGAGAGATTCAAATTATTCTTTAAAGTGAAAATGATTTAAGTAAAGATTGGCACACACAAATCTTCATTCTCAAGAATGCTATAAAATTCCCAAAACTCTTGTAATCTGTCTTTTAATATTTACTGTCTCGTATACATACATATATACGGAGTAATATACGTAGTATAGAGAAAGTTATGTAAAGTGCTACGGCAAACAAGAGGTGATTTTTGGACAGTGAAACCCGTACTGTGGAGCCTGCAGAAAATGTGGATAAATTCTGTTTTAAACTGTAGTAAATTAACCCCTTTAACACGTCATGTAGTCAAATTTTTAATATTACGAACAAGTTTTCAAATTAATAAAATACTTTGGGTATATAACGAATACATTTTCTTACTCCGTGTGCACGTATGCCAGGACCAAATGAAAGTATACGTTTCATTTAGATGAAAATGCTCATGTTACTGGAACCCTAATGCTTCTTTATATTGGCCTTGAGGTCACTGAACCATGAAGCTCTCATTATATATTTGTATTGATACGTAAATAAACTTTGAATGGCAAGATAAAATAACTTCAAAGTACCAATTTACATGCGAAATACCCACAACTCGGACAAAACACGCCTGTCAGCACCTGCAAGGGAACTAGTTGCCTACAATATGGCAGCCTTCAACTTGTAACGCTACACTAGCGCTCCATGTGTATCTAGGTAATACTACCCAATATCTTTGGCGCGAACCTACGTCCGCATTGCCGGTGCATTCTCGTGTGTTGGAAAGCGAATGTGTGGTATCTGTCGTGCTCATCGCGACAGGCGACCTTCAACACCTCAAAGGAGGCCACGCCCCCTTTTAACTGCGTCACACTGGTGTACGCACGGCGGCGCGCCACGCGGGAGCCCAGTGGGTCGCGTGTTGAGTGCGAGTGAGAGTGGTTGGCCCGGGGGTGGGGGGCGGGACGAGGCCCAGCGGAGTGGAGGGGAGCAAGGAGGGCGAAAAGCGGGAAGGGCGGGGCGGAGCGGAATGAAGCGCTAGGGATGGCAAATTTTACCAAAATATCCATGTTTCGTTACATCGCTAAAGGGTTTTCGATGTCGATGAAAATATCAATGTTTAAAATATCGATGTTTAAAATATCGATGTTTAAAATATCGATGTTTAAAATATCGATGTTTAAAATATCGATGTTTAAAATATCGATGTTTAAAATATCGATGTTTAAAATATCGATGTTTAAAATATCGATGTTTAAAATATCGATGTTTAAAATATCGATGTTTAAAATATCGATGTTTAAAATATCGATGTTTAAAATATCGATGTTTAAAAATCGATGTTTAAAAATCGATGTTTAAAAATCGATGTTTAAAAATCGATGTTTAAAAATCGATGTTTAAAAATCGATGTTTAAAAATCGATGTTTAAAAATCGATGTTTAAAAAATCGATGTTTAAAAAATCGATGTTTAAAAATCGATGTTTAAAAATCGATGTTTAAAAATCGATGTTTAAAAATCGATGTTTAAAAATCGATGTTTAAAAATCGATGTTTAAAAATCGATGTTTAAAAATCGATGTTTAAAAATCGATGTTTAAAATATCGATGTTTAAAATATCGATGTTTAAAATATCGATGTTTAAAATATCGATGTTTAAAATATCGATGTTTAAAATATCGATGTTTAAAATATCGATGTTTAAAATATCGATGTTTAAAATATCGATGTTTAAAACATCGATTCTTTAATTATTGACGAATAAACATGCTGTTTCCTATACATTTTAATTACAGCACTTAAGTTATATTTTTATTGATGGTTATCAGCATGTTAGTAGTATATCAATAAAAATTATCGAATGTAAAGAATAAAATTAACAATAAAGAACATCGTGTTTCGCCACTATACCCATAGTCATATCCATTCATATGTCATCGAAGTAAAACCACCTAAAATTCCCTCAAAGGCGAAATGTGCAGCGTGGTAAAGAGGATGACGCAAAACAACGATATTGCTGTGGATTGCTGTGGATTGCTGTGGATTGCTGTGGATTGCTGTGGATTGCTGTGGATTGCTGTGGATTGCTGTGGATTGCTGTGGATTGCTGTGGATTGCTGTGGATTGCTGTGGATTGCTGTGGATTGCTGCGGATTGCTGCTACTCTAGAACGAGCCAAAACCCCTTTGGGTTTAGGCACCAGCCCCTGGGCAGTGGTGGGGATGGGAGGGTGAAGCGGGTCTACAGAGCGTGGGGCGAGGAGGAGCGGGGCGGCGTGGACAGAGCGAGGTAGGTGGGGCGGGCCGTGGAGGGCCGTTGTGAGATCAGGACGGAGATGAGAGCGGTTGCCTAGGGCAGAGGCGGGGAGGCGCGGAGTAGGTCGGGACGGTGGAGAGCGGCGGGGGAGGCAGGGTAGAACGGAACGAGGAGAGCGGAGCGTGGCGGGGAGTGCGGGAGCAAGATAGAAAGGGATGGGGCGATGCAAGAACGGGAAGGCGTGGAGGGCGGTGCGGGGCGAGGGGGAATGGGCAGGGCGGAGCAAAGAAAAGCGGGGAATGGCGGGGTGGAGCGGTACAGAACGAGATGTGTCGGAGCGTGGTGGGGAGTAGGCCTGCGGGAGGATAGATATAATTAAATATATTTGGTTTATTTAGCCTTCTCTTATGCTATTTGTTATATAAAATACATATTTACATACATCGTTTATATCTAAAGGTATACTCTATTAACTATTTAAAAGATTTCTTATTTTATATATTTTATAATTTTTCTTCTAAATTCTTTAATTTGCTCAGTTTTTCATTTCTAACGGTAATTTATTTTATAATAGAAATCCTTTCTCAAATAGTCTATTTTTTCCCCTAGACAGTTTTACTGAAATTAATTACTAAATATTTTGCTACACTTGTTTCCCTTGTTTTATCTTTCACTCTTCGGATTGTGTTTACTAAATCTCCTGATTTTTAATTAATTTAAAAATAAAAGTTAGTTTTGTAATGAACTCTCTCTCTCTTCTATTGACGTGAATTTCAGTGTTTCTCGCATTCTAGCACTGGAGTGTATCTATTGCATTGAATTATTACCCTCGTGGCTCTTTTGTGTTGTACCTGAAGCTTCTTTTTTTAATTTTGGGCGGTGCGGGTGAAGTGGTCCTAGAGGGACTGGACTGCACTGGACCGGGTGAGGCGGGGTGGGGGGGGGGGGAGGCGGGTCTCGGCCAGACGGAAGAGTTGGCAGCCGCCTGTTCGACCGCGTGCCGGACGGGAATAACCGTAAATCGGGCGCCTGGCTCACCGGTGCAGTGGCGGCGACCGCGGACAGGTTGGGCCCTCGCGTGCTCCTCGGAAGCTCCGCGCCACGCCCCCTTCTGCTCCCGCAACCGCCCTATCACTAGCGGATCCACGGACGGGGGGACATGCCCCTCTCCCAAAAAAAAGGCCAAGAGTTTTCATTTACCTTCCATTCTTTTTTTTTAAATTGGTTATTTAAGGTCGCATCAACATCTAGGTCATTAGCGACCACTATTCGTGTTAACGGTATGGTACTATGAAGATGAAACGATATGGTGATGATAAGGGGTGAAAGGACGAACACAAATACATCCGTGCCCGAGGCGGGACTCGAACCCGCGACCCTTCGGTCCGAGATCACCACAACACTACTGCCTTAGCGATCTCGGCCACCGTACCGACCTTCTATTCTTTGACAAAGTAGATTTAAATATTTTTGTTCGAAGTGTGTAATTATTTAAACAACATGGTCGTGGCAGCGTAGTGGCTAACGTTTGCTAACGTAACTTTGTTAACTTGTGTTAACTTTGCACGTTTGCTAATCTGAGGGACCCAGGTTCAAACCCCAATGGTGGGGATTTTTACCTGGTTGTGTCCTATTCAGGGCGATCATCAGCTTCACTCAGGTTTCTTTCAAAATTAGTACCAATATTCAATAGCTTTATTGACAGTAAATATTGGGGAAAATACGCACATGAAGCATGGTGCTTGCCACGCCATCTTCTCCGACTTCCAGAAATCATAAGGTCTTCTATGATGCCTTAATCTACAGAGGGCCCTGGAAGTGGGGAAAAGGAATGCCAAAATAGCTAATGAACAGGACTCCTAATGTCCTGTAACCCTAAGCAGGTATTCCTGCAGTACAAAGTACAAAGGATAAATAAAAAAATTAACGATAATGTTGTATCGTATCATATTTCCGGCACGTAAATAGTTTACAATGTGATAACAAAGATGTTTATTATTTAACAAAATCTACGATCCCTCCCTCTCAAAAAGTTATCAGCTGGATCCGCCCCTGAGCCGTGTACATCCGGATTAACTGTGCCAGTGCCCGGCTCACTTAATTTAGCTCGGTGCCAGCATTGCCGCATGTGCAACGACTTTGGTCGCGAGATCGTTTGGTTCCAGTCCAGACGGCGGAGGATTTTCGATACAAGCTACAGTCGACTCCGGTTATAATGAACTTCTCAGGACTAATGCTAACATCTTTGGTTTACTATATCAGAGGTTCACTATAGCCGATGAGGTCAAAATTAAATAGAATTTCTCCACAACGATTGATTTATAGATATACAATATAGAAATACAGCAGAATACATTAACAGCACAACATGAAAATTTCGCTATCTATATTTGTCCTTGAAAAAACGATTATTTTCAAATGTTTGCTTCGTGCATATTTCATTTGTAATTTCTTTATATTCTTCTCTATAGTTCGTCTTCTCTTCATATTTGATTCTGTGTTTTCCACTGTGTCTAAGTATCGTAATGCAGTCTTGACACTTTTCAATGCCACTTCCACTGTTGGAACACTGTCCCACTCTCTGTAGGAGTTTGTGGCACTGAGGCGAAATAAACTTTTACAGGAAATAATTATTTTCCAGGATGTTGTATTTCCTACGTTCACTATAGACGAGATTCAGGTTCACTATAGTCGAATCTTCTTACGCTTATCTGTAATGTAAGTGAAACGGGACTGAGACTTCATTTTACTATAACCGAGGATTCACTATATCAGAGTTCTCTATAAACGGATTTGACTGTACTAGATGATGACTGTAGACTAGATATTTAGATATTTATTTAGCCAAAAACGGTAAAAAAAAACTGTATGTGACGTATGGGGGAGAAAATCTGCGCACGCTTTCTTGAGTTTCAGAATCCGTTCCCAACAATTTAACTACTAATTGTTCCAAGATATAATAATAATAATAATAATAATAATAATAATAATAATAATAATAGTTATAATAATAATAATAATAGTAATAATAGTAATAAATTTAAGAAAGCGAAAGATTAACATTTGAAAAACTAGATATTTTCGTTTCCGAGTTATAGAAAACATGTGCAACGGCAAACGAACTGCAGATTTGATTTTTCTATATTCCTAACTAAATAGAAACTCACCCTAAGCTCTACTACCACTATAAGCAAAAGGAAAGCTCAACAAAACGTGCGTATAGTGAAGCTACATTTACGTCCAGAAGCAAATCAAGGGGCCATCTCAGCATTTGCTCAATGGATCAGGGAATCTGGACAAAAAACCGATCGAGATGGGGGTCATTGACCCGGAAGTTGAAGTACATTGCTTGTTACAGGCATATTAAGTATTTTTTTAAATTATACAATACAAATGTAAACTAATTCATTATACTATATCATTGTTTTAAGTAAACATTATTTTTCAGAGATCAGATAGTCTCAGTATGTAATTACATGGAGATCCGCTCCGTAGTAATATCCCTTTCTTGCGAAATCGTAACGGATTCCCGCTTAACAGCCAAGAACACTGGTGCCTCACATAGCGTCAAATTGTTTGTTACGCAGGATTTCAATCGCCGCCGTTTCGGACGGGAGGCGGTAGCTCAGTGCATCAGCTGATGTCACTGCAGCGCATCTGACCGGGAGGTCCTAGGTTCGAGTCCCGACGGCGGCAGGATTTTCGACACTAGCTTTTCAGCTAGGTCGAATTCAGTCTGCCTGAAGGAGAATTCTAGCAGCCGGCTGCTCTGATCGGTGGTTTTCCGTGGTTTCTCCGATCAACAGCAGGCGAATGCCGGAGCAGTACCCTACCAAATGGGCCACGGACCGCGCGCGATCTTTCCTCCCTCTTCCTTCTCCTATCCTCTCCCCTTACACACACACACACACACTTACACTAACATGCACTACACTACCACATATTCCGGGTGTCCGGTCGGGAGATTAGAGCTTCTCCCGGCTGGAGCGGTGCCCCGCTGGTGGGAGAGTCCTGGTTAGGAGGAAACCCCACTAGCCGACGGTAGGTCGGCGTCGGATCTCGCCATCCAGCGGGGGAAGATCACCGCCATCTCCGGAGAAAAAACATGCACTACACTAACGGGACTAATGACCAAAGCAGTTGACGCGCCCGGAAACACGAAAAAACCAAACCAAGCCGCCGTGTCGGCGCTGTGGAAAGGCCCCCCTTCACAATGCGAGGGCTGATGAAAAAGTAAATGTGACATTCTTAGCATTGACTGCTCTGCACTGACCATTTCATAATTCAGTCAGCATTATCATGTTCTTGTTGTCCAAGTGGCACATTGTACATAATCCATGTATAATCGTACGATAACTAATTTTCAGCATGTTAGTGTGGACTTATCAGACTTACGTAATTGGAGAAAGCCTCAGACTTCTCGCATTTCCATTATAATATTTCTTTGGTCATTTTCTAACTATTGCTGTTTCGAAGTTTCTTATCGCGGAATTGGCATCGTAGATAAGTCTCACCCCATGGGTCCGAAGGCAATTTTGCATCACTTGTAGAATATAAAAATTCCTCGTCTTGGCCAACATTCTTCTTCGCTCATTTCCCATTCCTGCATTTCACATGTTCCGTTCACACTCGTTAGACATCGTTAGATATTCCTCGAATTTCGCCCGACCACGTCTTGATACCTCGTCCCCCACCTCTCTTCAAAAGTGTGCCCTAGAAAACAATGTGCTGGGTTGTGCAGGTGGACATTCTGTACTACGTCAGAAAATCTACATTTCTCATTTGATTTGTATTTTAAATACGAGAGAGAATATGGAAAAAGTTAAACTTCAAAAACACCATCCTCTGTAAGAGGATGGCTAAATGTAATACATATTAAAATTAGTCTACTATTGTAGTAGATACCTCACTGACCCCAGATAGTTTACTCTGTAAGAGGTATTTGCAGATGTATTTCGTAATGTATAAATCTATTTTAATATGTTGTAAAGGTTGTCTTTTATATAGGATTTATAGACAAAAACAGCTTCAATTTATTATAGACAACGTATCACATTTTGTTTTATTAATGGACTTCAATGCGACGTTTCGAAATCATCCCTTGATTTCTTCTTCAGGCAAACCTTGGTAATTACATGTCAATAATTGAAAAATAAGTTTTCCTCCACCCTGCTGGTGTGATGGGGAAAACTAGTTTTTAATGTATGTTTATTTGGATGTTTTATTATGTTGACAAAGGCATATTTTAGTCCAAAGATGTGATGTTTTACTTATATTTATTTTTCAATTATTGACATGTAATTACCAAGGTTTGCCTGAAGAAGAAATCAAGGGATGATTTCGAAACGTCGCATTGAAGTCCATTAATAAAACAAAATGTGATACGTTGTCTATAATAAATTGAAGCTGTTTTTGTCTATAAATCTATTTTATTTTTTTATTGTTACGTTATTGCCTGTTATTACCTTCGTTAATGAGCTCGATATGCTGAATAACTTACCTGGATCGAAAGGATTGTCGTTACGAGGGAAATACGAAAAGACAAACAGTCAAGTTAACATCTAATTAATTAGTAAATAAGTAAGTCTATTTTACGTCCAGAACAAAAACTGTGCGAGACTTGCTACGGGGAAAAGTGTATTCAGTGCACATTTTCTTAATTCTTGGATTCCTACCCCAAAAACCACATACAAGTTGAATTCTGAGTACAAAAAGAAATGAGCGTTTTTGAAAAGAATTGTTAATACAATATCTCTCAGATGCAATAAAATATATTTTCAAAGGCAAATCAGCTATAAATTTGGGTTCTTATCCTTCATCATGTCGTTCGTGAAAGAATATACTTCTGCCTCGACAATATGAACAACGATAATTTGAATATCAAGGAAACTTGCGCGTATAGTACAGGACAATGTGAATAATAGGAAAATTACGTCAGTATGAGCTCGAATTTTTCCTTAAGTTTGATATTCCAACTCTTCTTTCATTTCATACGTATTTTCAAATTCTTACGTATGGTATGTGTAATTACATACCGTTACGTAAAACCAATTACGTTTTATAATGATTAATTGTGGTAAAGTTTATATCTTGTTCACTTTCCTCATAGTCATTTACGAATTTCCTTTTCTCCTTGGAGGCGTTACTTAAAGTAACGAATAATGAGCTTCTATGTATTTCTGTTCATCCCAGTACTCTTGTATGAGCAGGAAGTGTTTATTATCGCTTAAAACAGTGATAATTGATGTAATCGAGAGGGTGTGTACTCAAAGTAAGAAAATGTCAATTTTTGTGTCATAAAATGCTGCTTTCGTTGTACTTTTCTCCGCTTTAGATATGCGTATACGAAGCATTGTTTTTAAATTTTCCCGCAAGTTTCATCCAACCTGTAACCACTTGTTCGCCCGGTCTTTCCATTCTCTTGTTGTTGTGCACATGAACCAACAATCAGCTTCACCACTCCTTAGACGGTCGAACCATAATTCGTCAATATTCTTCTCTTCCCCAAATTGCATGATGAATTATTTATAACTGATCGACTTTTCTCTCTAAGTTGCAAACGATTACAAAGATTAATTGTCAATGCGACACACGAGTGTCAAACTGATTATCCATTAAATATTTAAATACACAAAAGCACAAATCTATTTTTGAGAATTTTGTGTTTTCTCGGGGAATGTTACCACCATTGGTTGTATGAAAAGTTTTTTTTAATCTATGGATATCTATATAGGATGAGTTTGACTACTTTAATAACTAACATTATTTCGGAATCGACAAAATTACGTTGCTAAAATTTTTCAACTTTGTCTGGTGAAGGGTTTCCAAATAAATTTCTTGGTATGCCTACATACGAATATTAACATGCATAAATCTTCCTTTTCCTCCCTCAAATTTAAATTAAATTGTAATACACCTTAGCAGGTGGAAGTATTGTCATTAAAATCAATAAAACGAAACTTAATTTCGTTGAGCTTTAAATTTTTTTTAAATATAATGTAAAATACTGCGCTCAATGTTAAAAGAAATGTTAAATTGCCACTTGTAGATGTGTCCATCCGTAAAAAAATCGAAAGATTCTAAAAAAAATCGAAAGATTTTTAATAGAAATTAGTTAAATTAAAGATTAAAATCGAAAGATTTTAATACGAAAAAATATAAAATAAATTTATTGATGGAGAGATTATTTTAAAATAGTACTTTCGGACCTCTGAATATAGAATGGTAAATACGTATGGGGATGAAGAATGGGGGACGATAGAGTGGGGATTCCGGAGCTCAAGAAAATGAGCCCAGATTGTACTCTGCCCCCTCGCATTAGTCAGTTTTTACGGTGTCGGACGAAAGTGCATAAAAACAATCAAATCCATTTAAGCACTTACCAGAACTCGTATGGAGGCAAAATACGTGCTAAAGCTGTTTGTCCTTCAAACAATGTTTGTTTTACAGACAAAACCAATTTATGTCGAGATATTAAGTTATTACCTCAGTTGTTTCATAGACAAAACTTATTTCTTTTCGAGATACTAAGTTACTTTATTAATAAGTTTACGATTTTAGTCACTTTCTATTTCGCGTTTTGTAGAAATTATCTGACGTGCAAAGGAATTAACTGTTAATTGAATATCCACTCCTCGTTACGCTCTAGTAAACTCTCGCCTGGGCGGACTCTGGTAAGATAAACCACATTTCTTCTAGACAACCTTTCCGTGTAGAAATTCAGCGAAGCTGGTGCTGGTCTCATTCTGCTTGATCTTTTTCGGTTTTTCTTTTCAGTTCTCTCTAGGATTACCGAACGGCCTCCATTTGGGAGGACAGTCCTCCATTGATGTCAATTGTCCTCTCGCCCTCCTTTGTATTTTAAATATACCCTTTTAGTAAATTTTTAACATTTTGTTCTCATTTATTTTCTCACATGATTAACATCTGTAACGTGGTATCGTTTATTGTTTAATTTAGAATAAAAAACATGAATATTCTCTTTCTGTACGCTGACACATGCATGCATGATAGTATTTCTGTGTAGCAACTAAAATTAAAAATGAGACAGACCATGTTCATCTGCATTTTGTGAACGAATCTTTTCACTTGAATCGTATATGGAAAGAAGAAAGAAATAGAGCTGATATTAGTCTAAATTATTTATTTATAGAAATAAATGTGATACGTTTTTTGGGGTTGTCGAGTGCAGTAGCCCTTTTACATGAGCTTTGTTGCCAACCCTACTTCTTTCGCTCTCTTCTACTGGTGTTGTAATACCAATTAGATTGTCTCATTAACTCAAACATTATTTCGTAACAACTGTCTAATGCATGTATTTTCTGTAGTAAATCGCCTAAAGTCTACAATACTGTTGTTACTAAATTATTAGTGTCTACTGTAGTTGCGCTTTGCTAATACCTTTTTTTTTCTTTTTTTCACAGGTGAGTTCCTGAATCTGTAGTGGGGTGAATTAAGTTTTTTTTTTCTTTTTCTCGAGGTAAGTTTATAATGTTTGAACTGATGCAGGACCGCGTCATGTCATCTTAGGTGCTAAAATTCACTTGTGAATACAAACTTGTTGGTACACACACGGCCAAAATTAATTCAAATTTGGCGCCGTACTTGGTATCAGTCATTTATTGCAATTCGTGGGCGCTAAATAACAGCAAAAGGTAAACACGTCGGGCCTTCGAGACAGGTTATTTTTTCGTAAAAACGGCGGTCTGAATTCCAGGGAGAAAGGGAATTCATTTTTTCGTGCGAAGCGCTTTGGAACGACTGAACTGCTTTGAAATTTTCAACCGTTTTCCGAGAGGGTGGTGAGAGTGCGCCACAGACCAGACACCAAGAACGACCCGAAAGATAGTATTGCACATAGTCGCGGTTTCGCGGAGTCCTGCCTCTTTACACATAAGACGCGCGATGTGATTGCATTGTTTGAAGATCTAGAAGCCGAGCAGTTTTCGTGGCGACGCGCCTCGCTCGTGTAAGAAGCTATGAAAAGAGCTATAAAAATATATTTTACAACACTTTGCCACAGGACATTAAACGATTAAATTCGATTGAAAAGTTTAAATCTCGAGTAAAATCGTTTCTGCTGAATAACTGTTTATAAATAATCAGAGACTATACTGAGCATCAAAAAGTCATTAATTATAACAGTGATATTTAATGTATTATTTACCATTTGAACTGTGTAATTCTAAATAACCGGTAACAAGTATTGTACTGCAGCTTCCGAGTCAATGACCCCCCATCTCGATCAGGTTTTTTGTCGTTTCCCTAATACTTTGAGCAAATGCTGAGATGGCCCCTTGTTTTGCTTCTGGACATAAATGTAGCTTCATTATCTGTGCTCTTCTTCTAGAATTCAGTGGGAAATATAGTTATTAAAATTATCGTTCTCCACATTGTCGTTGCAGAAAGTATTATTCCTTGACGAAGGACATGATGACACCCAAATTAATTGCTGATTTACCCTTGAAAATATATTTAATTACATTATTTTTGTTAACAATCTTAGCAAATTTCTTTCTATATTCAAACTTCAAGTAGTATATGCCTTAGGGTAGGGATCAAACACTTTTTGAAAACGTGTACAGAATCCATAGCACGTCAAGCACAGTTTTTAACTGTTTTTGACGTAAAATAAATAAATAAATATGCAATTGAAAGTTAGATTTTGGTTGGTAGTGCGTCTAATTCACTGCCCAGCAGACTCCATGAACAACGTTTTTGCGGGCTATCTCTGCGTTATGACATTTAAGAGCCAGGAATTGCGAGGTAAAACAGGAACAAGCGATTGCCTTTCAACCAAACGGGTAACACTGACAACTTCTTCAATACTGAATAATTCTTACGCTGAGTTAAACTAATAGTTCTTAAATAATTGGTTTTCAGAATTTTCCCTTGTGTCGAAGGATTAAACGCAGCAGGAGTCTTGTTCTCAACTCGAAACAAGAAGCTCTCCCAAAAACCCAACAAACCTTGTTTTAATGTTGTTACTCTAAATTACTATTATATTTCTTATTCTTCTGCAGTGTGTGTTGAGTTAACAAAGGCAAAGTGAGTGGAATATTGCTGAGTGTAGATTGTCAAAATTTTGACCCTTTTTGCTCTCAGTGTGAAGCGCCTGAAGCATTCTTAAGATTATGGTTAGCAAATCATATTCACTTAATAAACCCCATGGTTTTCTAGACAGAAGCGAAAAATTGAAAGACGTGCGAAATTATTGGAGTTTTTTTCCATTTTCTTTGTGAAGCCAACACTTCTCGACGTGACAAACCTAAAAGGAATTCAGCTTCACAGGAAACGTGTAGAACCGGTGAGAAAAATCTCAGAATTCTTTCCTGGCCCGGACTCCTATTAAGTAGTCTACATTACTTACCTCAACTATTGTAATTGAAGTTAGATTTGATGAATTACCTTAATTACAACGAAGCACGAAGTAAAGTCGTAGGACGTACAAGACACGGCCAACAACAACGCGATCATGACTTTCACGACGATCAAACTTCTTTGTGACCACGCATGGCGCAGAAGCGCTACGTACCCTGCTCACATTTACTCGAGAGTAGGGTGTTAGCAGGAAAAAAACAGGCGTGGAGCAATAGATAATTTCCAACAATATTCATACACACACAAAACAAGATAAACAAAAACCATCTCTCCGAGCAACAGAAATAACTTAAATAAGTAGAGTAAACCCTTGTTAGCTCGAAATTACTTAAGACTAATTTCACCGTAACACGAACAAACTTTGGGTCCCGGTAAGGGAGTTACAGTAATACAGTCATTTACATAATAATGGTGTAACATGATTTTTTACAACTCGAACCCGATTATTTGGGGGGGGGGTCCGGGGTCTTTGGAACTCGCTTTAATCAGTGTAAATACATTTTTGTGTGTTTTCGTTGGCGACAAAATGGAGGCCGCAATAAAGTCCTCGGACATGTTGCTTCAGCCCCCCCCCCCCCGTCTTTTGGACGCAACTGGGTGGTGGTGAAACAATTACGGTCTTGCCCCATCCTCGTGCCGAATGCCATCTATCGCTGCCTATAGTATATTTCTTTTTACATTTTCTCATTTTTTTTGGTTTCCTAGTGTTATAAGCAAAATATTACTTTTACAATATTAAAGAAGACTAAAACATCTCCTAAATATCAATTTTCATTGAGAAATTTCGACCAGTTTTTAAGAAAATTTCGTTTAATCTTTACTGTAAATGCGAAATACGAATATATTTTTCACAGAAACTTTTTGAGTGTTAGAAAAATTCCTTTAAAGTCATTTGAAGCGCTGTAACTCACAAATACAATAGTGTTTACTAATTGCTGGAAATATGCATGTCAGAGATATTTCAAAAAATTGAATTTGTGTATTTTTTTTTATAAAAACGAAAAAATACCGAAAAAGAAACTGTCATATTAAACAGTGCAATAGTGCAAACTACGTAAAATGTAAGTTTGACGTAGACGACGAAACAGTGAGAATGACGGGACCCGACAATCGAAAGCCCGTCATTTGATGCCGGCGCACGCACAGTACAATTCTGCCCAGAATTGTCGGATTACGTCTTTCAAATCCAGGACGTGCAAAACTCTCTAATATCAACGATAGTATCACGGAGTCCCGGACTGCTGCTACCAGTGAAAGTTTTTTTCGCAGTAGGCCAATGGCCAAAGTGCACTGCCAAAGCCTCCTTGCGCGCATCCTACAAACAACGATACATAATGCATTATTTACCATTTGGACTGTATAAATGTGTATAAACAACCTGTAACAACTACAACAACCTGTACAACAACCTGTAACAACGTTTTCAAAATTCTATGATCCCTACACTAAGCTAATTTTAACAATGATACATAATGCATTATTTACCATTTGGACTGTATAAATGTGTATAAACAACCTGTAACAACTACAACAACCTGTACAACAACCTGTAACAACGTTTTCAAAATTCTATGATCCCTACACTAAGCTAATTTTAACAATGATACATAATGCATTATTTACCATTTGGACTGTATAAATGTGTATAAACAACCTGTAACAACTATTGTACTACAGCCTCCGGGTCAATGACCCCCATCTCGATCAGGTTTTTCGTCCAGTTTCCCTGATCCATTGAGCAAATGCTGAGATGGCCCCTTGTTTTGCTTCTGAACATAAATGTAACTTCATTTTCTGTGCACGTCTTCTAGAATTCAGTGGGAAATACAATTATTCAAATTATCGTTTCCACGTTGTCGCGGCAGGAAGTATTATTCCGAAGGACAACATGGATAAGAGCCAAAATTTATTGCTTATTTATCCTTGAAAATAGATTTTATTACATGGGAGTTTTTGTTTGTTTTTTCTTCAAAATTTAAGTAGTGTATGACTTAGTGTAGGGATCACAGAATTTTGAAAATGTGCACACAATTCACTTTTCCCCATAGCACGTCATACGCAATTTTAACTTTTTTTGACGTTAAATACATCAATAAATAAATAAACGATCTCTCTCGCTTCCTCCTCGGACATATTGTTTCCATCTCCAACTGGCTAAACCGTTCTGCCGATTTTCTCCAAAATTGACATTACCCAATCGATCTGGCTGATGTCGTGGCCCCTTGAATTTGAAACCGATATATTAATTTTGGTGGATACTTTACATGAAGCCACTGGAGACATTTTCAAAATTTCCAAAAAATGGCTCCATCGTTTTTTAATAAATTTTGCTTTTGGATAGTGTGAGGCTTGTGTGTAACGCTTAAGAAGATGGTGCCGGTCTCATGTTCGTTAGAAACTCTGATTTTTCGAAAATTGCAAAAGTTCAAACAGTATTTCTAAAACTATGAGATTATCCCGTTGAATCAAATATCTTCCTTAAAGGTAGAGGGAGGTCCTAGGTTCAAGTCCTGATGGCGGCAGGATTTTCGACACTAACTTTTCAGCTAGGTCGAATTCAGTCGCTGTCTGGAAGAGTTCAAGCGGCCGGCTGCTCTGATCGGCAGTTTTCCGTGGTTTCTCCGATCAACACCAGGCGAATGCCGGCACAGCACCCTAACAAACGGACCACGGACCGCGCGCGATCTGTCCTTCCTCTTTTTTATCCTATCCGCACCCCCGACACACTGCTCTGCCACACATGCCGGGAGACCGGTCGGGGGCTTGGAGCTTGTCCCGGCTCGGGTGGTACCTCGCCGGTGGGAGATACCTGATTGGGGAAAACCCCGCTAGTTGACGGTAGGTCGGCGCCGGATCTCGCCATCCAGCGGGAAAAGATCACTTCCACCTCCTGATGAAAAACATGCATTACACTAACAGGAATAATGACCTCAGTAGTTGACGCGCCCGGAATCTCTAACAATCAATCATATTTCATTTATAGCGTAAAAAACGGGAAAATAGGCATTTGCTTCAAAATCCAAAGTCTACTTAACTGACTTGCCTTGGCCTTCGGGCTGTTTCCATGACACAACGGCCTCAAAGGGCACGCTAATGAAGGTAATGGTGTGGTAAGACCATCCGGTGGTTTTGCCGCATCTTCGGAAACTCTGCCGCTTTCGTTGTCTCTCTCGTGACCGCTTCCGGTACACGCATGGCTACGAGCGGTCAGTGGCACGACTTAACCACTTCCGGTACGTCAGCGATGCAACAAATGAGTTCGGTCTGCGGCCTGTGAGCATCACGTGCACATCATCAAGCAACGTGGGGAAAGTTACAAAGGATGGAGAACGTGGGGAATTTAGTGCTCGGTTGATAAGTAGTGGTAATGACACGCTCAAAAATTTCCTGTGGTGTTCAAGATTTAGATTTATTTGCATGGTTTGATACGCTCGTATCTGACTCGTGAAATTTTTGGGTGAGAGCAAATAAAGGGATTTAAGCTTGAGGCACATGGAATTTTAGTTGTTCACAATATTTTAATGGATTTACCGGAGTGAACAAAGTTCAGGAAGTAGATTAAAAAGGCATAGTTATGCCGCAGCTGTTCATAAACACAATCTTGACAATAAACTATAAATATGACAATACTTAAAAAATCTATCAATACGAAAAAAAGTCGTATATAGTTGACATTAACAATAGTCCGTTACCAACACCTATAATAATAATAATAATAATAATAATAATAATAATAATCATAATAATAATCATAATAATAATCATAATAATAATCATAATAATAATCATAATAATAATCATAATAATAATCATAATAATAATCATAATAATAATCATAATAATAATCATAATAATAATCATAATAATAATCATAATAATAATCATAATAATCATAATAATCATAATAATCATAATAATCATAATAATCATAATAATCATAATAATCATAATAATCATAATAATCATAATAATCATAATAATCATAATAATCATAATAATCATAATAATCATAATAATCATAATCATAATAATCATAATCATAATAATCATAATAATAATAATCATAATAATAATAATCATAATATCATAATAATCATAATAATAATAATCATAATAATCATAATAATCATAATAATCATAATAATCATAATAATCATAATAATCATAATAATCATAATAATCATAATAATCATAATAATCATAATAATCATAATAATCATAATAATAAAATTGTCTTTATTTAAACCTATCATCTACTGTCAATGATTACCGCAACTACGATTACCACATGATGAGCTACTACCAATGTTGTCATGCTCATTGGACCAGTGGTTGGCTTGCGAATAGGTTTGATGGATTGATTAGTATTTCCGGGCGCGTCAACTACTGAGGTCGACTAGCGATGTTTTCCCTAACCAGGTATCTCCTACCAGCGTGCCGCCGCCCCCCCCCAACCGGGACAAGCTCTAAGCTCCCAACCGGTCTCTCGGTATGTATGGTAATGTAGTGCGTGTTAGTGTAAGTGCGTGCGTGTGCCTGTGTGTTCGTGTGTGTGTGTTCGTGTGTGTGTTCGTGTGTGTGTTCGTGTGCGTGTGTTCGTGTGTGTGTGTTCGTGTGTGTGTGTGTGTTCGTGTGTGTGTGTGTGTTCGTGTGTGTGTGTGTGTTCGTGTGTGTGTGTGTGTTCGTGTGTGTGTGTGTTCGTGTGTGTGTGTGTGTTCGTGTGTGTGTGTGTGTTCGTGTGTGTGTGTGTGTTCGTGTGTGTGTGTGTTCGTGTGTGTGTGTGTTCGTGTGTGTGTGTGTTCGTGTGTGTGTGTGTGTGTTCGTGTGTGTGTGTGTGTGTGAGAGAGAGCGAGAGAGAGAGAGATGATGAGCGAGAGAGAGAGAGAATCGAACATTGGTGTGATAGTCTCTGTAAATATTAATGTGTGGAAATGTTTGTAAAAACAGAATCAAGACCACAATTGATAAAAACATATTGACAGAAGAACACAATAGCTAGATTCTTTTATCTTAGGTTGCCGGTCAAAACGCTGGTAGGTGAAGTTAGATTTATGTTAGAATGAAATTAGTATTTTTAAGTTAACTTCCCCTTATCACGTCTATGACTTCCGTGTCTCACTTGCGGTGATAGCATCAGGGACGGAATAATCCCTTGGGGACCTAAACCATACTATGGAGGTTCCTGGTAAAATTGAAATTCTGAAATGTGTATTCAAAAATTATATACGAAATTAAAGCGTAATAATTTCAATTTAAACTTTTATTTCAACAATATTTCTACTTATGATGAATTAATATAAAATTGTCATTTACATATTATTGGTTCCCCCTTTTCATTGCTTCACGTGCTGAATCTGGTTCGGTTTAACAAAGTCCTAATTAGTATGTATGCCCTCCGAAGACACAATAAACAGCCTTCTCTCCAGAGCCAATGGTCGCGCCAGGAATAGGGATGGCAAAATAACATCGATATTTCCAAAACATCGATGTTTCACCACAAGAAACATCGTTATATTAAAATTGATATTTTGCTTTCGATGTTTTCTTCACATCGATATTTTCTTGCAAAAACATGGATGTTTTTTTAATGAAGGGGTTTAGGCACGTTGTAGAGTAGCATTAAGCCACAGCAATATCGTTGTTTTGCGTCATCCTCTTTATCACGCTGCACATTTCGCCTGTGCAATCTGAGGGAATTTTAGGTGGTTATACTTTGATGGTGTATGAATGGAAGTGACTAAACGGTAATGTAGTGAAACACGATGTTCTTTATAGTTAATTTTATTCTTTATATACGATAATATTTTTTATTAACACAATACTAACATGCTGGTAACCAAAAAAAATATCCCTTTTACGTACTATAATTAAAAACGGATAGCAAAATAGTATGTTTACTAGACTATAATTCAAACATCGATGTTTTCATCGACATCGAAAACGCTTTAGCGATATATCGATGTTTTGGTAAAATTTGCCATCACTAGCCAGGAGAAAAGAATGTGTACTTCGGGACGATTTATATCCGTAAACTCATTCATTGCAAGGCCACTGCTTTGAGCAATCTCTCTCAATATCAGTGGCCACCAAAAGGCTGTTTGACGTTTCAGGAAATGACGGAAACCACTAATATCCTCTATTAGCGATACGTTTTGTCAGTGTTTATCAAACTGTGATAGAGGCAACGGAGTGCAAGACCACACAACTTTTCTTAACGTTCTTCAATAGTTCTTCTAGGTTACATGTGCCAATATTTCTTCCACTTTAACAAACTACTCGTTGAATTAAATTTTGCGTAACTTAAAAAGTATCTTGGTGTTATAGTACATACCAGGTGTAATTAACTTTTCATGTATTTGTATATTGGTGAGCATTATTCCGGAATAGCAGTTCCTTATACTACGTATTAATGCGAAATTTTAAAAAACTATTTCCTTCTGGGACACCTTCGTAATATTTAAACGCATTTTCTAAAAAAAACACAATAATGAGGTATGACTGTATTGAACATTATGAGATAATATATTGTAGGAGATCTTTCACCACGATTACATAAACTCGTTGGAACATATCTATATAATAAATCATTAAATACCAGTAACTACCTTACAAGCACAGAGCTGGGCCCTTAGTAAAAATATTTCAAGACTTTTTTTTATCAATAATGTGATGAATGTTTGGTACATCAATACATTCAGTTACACTAATCTCAGTTCTCGAATCCAATAATAGATAGATGAGATGGAGAGCCAGACTTCCGGGCTACAAACGTGAGGGTCTTATTCCCTTACAGGTCTCCATTCGTGCTTTGAGATAATTCAAATTGCCGAGTGTTGTCGCTCTCTTCTGTACCTTTTTGTCGAGAAAGCGATTATCAAATTAATTTTTATTACTGGCACAATAGTCACTGACAAAGAGTACTGATGTTAAAGATGGTGTCTATAGATCTGCCAAAGGTTACACGGCGAATTTGGTAGTCTTCAAATGCTTTACGAAGTCATCAACAATTTTTAATTACTTTTGAGTTTATCTAATTAACGAAGAAAAGAACTATATTCTAGAACTATATTGTAGATTCGGTCCATGACCGAATTTTTCTTTCTGAAAATCGACATTTTTGATGATTTCTTTTGATATATTAAATAACTCGATTTAAAGTATTTCGGATAGTGAAGTACCACGGTCATCTTCATCAGTGTGATTTTGAAGATAGAAGAACGATCTGTTTACTCCGGATTGTTTACAAGAAAATACAAGTTATGGTACCACGTACGCTACATATTACTAACTGTAAATAAAGTAAGTAACTTTTTATATTCGGCGTATCTTATATTCAATGAAATTACTTTTGTGTATTCTTCACATTTATCAGTTTATGAAAATTCGTAATACTGTCTTTAAGTTAATTGTCCGTTTCTGTTGTCATATCACTATTAATTTCACATAAACCAATTGATGTTACTCAACCCCTCGAAAGTCGGACACAAATTCGAGATTCGCCGGTTAAAGAAGACGAATTTCACCAGATAATTAGAATGAGTCATCCTCCAATCTCGCCATTCATCCGCATGACATAGAGGACCCACGACTTTGACCTTGAGTATCAATGATGATCTGGGAAATTCTAACTTATCAACATCCGATGCTACTGTTGGTGCATGCGATAACCGTATTATCATGATATGACGATACCCAAAATAATGTTGATAGAAAAGATTTCGAAGACAAAATCGCACTCAGGCGTCAACGCCACTAAAATACGAACTAACTATTTTGTTAGAAAACTGTGACCCGACCAATGTCGAATTACAGTATAATCCAAAACTACAATGGGTTATCTGGAAAGAAAGGTCAGCATTGACAGAAACCACAGCATAAAATTGCGACACACGTTGTTTAGTTAATTCTTCACAAAACCGCGTGTTGTTCCCTCTCGTGGTATTCTATTCATAAGCTAAAGCATTTCGAATTTTATGTTCTGGTCTACAGCTATTTCTACTTTAACACTGTTGATTGTTCATCGAGTTCGTTTAATTTTGATGGAATCTTCATCCATGCTTTCTGCATAAAAATATACAATCTGATTCATTAATAAGGACTATTATTGTTTTATCCGAATGTATATTCCTGCAACAGTTAAGTATTTAATCGTGAACTTCGCGCGAGGACCCGTACGTGCAGGTCGAAAATAGTAAATTTTGTAACAAGTTCGCGAATCAACCAGCGCACGTGTTTTGTATTAGTACACTGTGAAACGATGATGTAATGACGGGTATTAATACACAAGTATGATATTACCGTACGAGCGAGTATCGTAAACTTCACGCGAGTGTATTAATACCCATTACATCGAGTGTCATAAGGTACTTTTTCTACGACTTCTATAAGTTAAACTTTTACATTGAATCGTTTCCTACCAGTTGACGTGTGGGATTTAGCCGAGGCTACATCACCCTGCTTTCGCATGCCGCCGCAGGTGGCTGTAGTTACTAGTGGAGTATAAAAAATATTAGAAACAGTCTTAGGAGCTGGCGACTCCAGACAAGACGTCCTGTCCCCCTTTCTGCAAAGAGAGCGACTGCGAAAAAATGTTTCTCGCTGTGAGTAGGGATGCAACGATACTTAATTCGATATATTTGTTAACGATCGAAGAAAAGAAAAAATATGGATTCTTAGCTATTATCGTGAGTACGAAAAATAGACACTTTCAACAAGGATTTGCACTGATGTACGATATAAAATTCAGCAGCGTGTGAATTTTAATAATTATCAGACTTCTTAAGTTAGTTTACATAATTATTTATAATTCTGATTTCCGTTTATTTCTATAAACAACATTTCATAATTTAGGAAGAGACTGTAATTATGATATAGAATTTCCCCCTCCATGACAGTTTGAGAGGAGAAGACGTTTGAAATTTTGAACGAAGATATGAGGGAAGGCGCGTACTTAAAGAATTGTTTGTAACAGTCAACTGAAGTATTCGATACCGATATTGCAATTTTGATACATATTCCACAGTATTACCACTAGACTTTGCATGTTAAGGCGATAAAAATTACATTTTAGGGTCCTGAATAGGCACTAAAAAAATTTAAATAAGCACAAAAAAGGTATTAAAAACTTAAAATTGGAGAAAAAAACGCTGAAATGTATCTCTCAGAACTTGCACCTAAAAATAAGCCAATATCAAAAAACAATATAACAAGACAAAGAATATTAATGAATCATTAGGAGTGAAGGACTTTGGCATCTTCACACGATTGATCTCAGTTACTACACTTATATTGACAGGACTTGCCGAAGAGCCCACCTCTCAACCAAGTCCCAGAGACCACCGCTTGTTTTTGTTTTATTTGTGCGGAGAAATGCGACCTAAATCCACAATGCAACGGCGTGTTAAAAAGGCATTTACGTCATAAAAGACAAAAGAGCAAAAAAGGCAAAATAAAAATTTGTCAGAATGCTTAATTTTCCTTAATTCAAATTCATATATTAATGACCTTTGAATATGTGCATTAAAATAAAAATAGGCATTATTCTAAACATCCGATGTCTAATTATCACTTTTTTACGTCGATCCCAATGCCGCTGGTGTCGGAAAAAAAGAAAAGAAAAGCGAGGCTACTTCAAGTATCGCAAATGGCAGCGTGCCTGGCGCTGGGAGCTGCGTCTGCGGCGCGGCGTCTCCACAGCAACGCGTCTGCGGGCGCAGCCGCAATCGATTCCTAATGAAGCGCGCTATCGCGAACGCCGCGACGCCTTCCCCCGTCCCGCCCCCGGCTAGTGTTGCGACATCGACAACAAAACATCCATGACAATCATAAACAATCCAATGTTCAATCAATATAACAACGCGGGTGTTCAATATAACAACGCGGGTGTTCAATATAACAACGCGGGTGTTCAATATAACAACGCGGGTGTTCAATATAACAACGCGGGTGTTCAATATAACAACGCGGGTGTTCAATATAACAACGCGGGTGTTCAATATAACAACGCGGATGTTCAATTTAACAACGCGGATGTTTAATTTAACAACGCGGATGTTTAATTTAACAACGCGGATGTTTAATTTAACAACGTGGATGTTTAATTTAACAACGTGGATGTTTAATTTAACAACGTGGATGTTTAATTTAACAACGTGGATGTTTAATATAACAACGTGGATGTTCAATTTAACAACGTCGATGTTACAAATACATCGATCAAAAACTATCGATATTTTTGATATTTGATGTTTTAATGCTGGTTTTGTGACCTCTAACATTCAATTCGTGCGCAACAAAATTTAATTTGACAGTGGCCATGTATATTAATTTGTAATTAAAATTTAAGTAAAAAGAACGTTAAAACGCGTCTCTCCATATGCGAAATACGAAGCGAATACCAGAGTATCAGGATCATCTCGGGCGAGTGATTGTCAGCACCATGAAGGTAGTGCAAATAACGTTCGTTTGGTTCCAACCATAAGACACTGGTTATTATTTCGTATTTTAACTTTAACACGATTGTAGTTATGGGAATTTTTCATCCACAAACAAAATATCGAAAACTATAAAAACCTCCATCACAAAACATTGATGCTAAAAAAACATCGCCTTCAATACATCGATGTTTAAAACATCGATCTTTTTTTATAGAAACATCGATGTTTTGAAAACATCCACATCGATGTCGCATCACCACCGACGGCCCCCACGCCTCCGACGCGACGCGAGTCACCCTGGCGTGGCGGTAGGGGTGCAACAATGTCCTCAAAACATCCAAAGACATTCAAAATTAAAACTTCCATGTTCACAATACATTGTCCAAAAATCATTCATTCTTTGAAAACTTGTAGTTTCAGCTATCTTTAATTTCATTATTGGTGGCGCGGGACGGGGATTTAATTTAATACTTAATAAAATTTAGAAAACAAACTCAAAAGAAAATAAGAACTATTAAGAAAACTGATTATAAGATTTAGTTTACGAAACATAATAGACTCTTTTCTTGGACGAAAACTTCACTACTTTCCACCTTTGGTATACTTTGGTGTGAATGATTATTCAATTGACTGAGATGTGAAAATTAAGTTTTTTGTTATTAAAAAACTTTTATTCATGTAAAAATAGAACATGGACAACGTAAAAGTATCGAGCCAGTTATCGATTTAAAAAATATAGACTTCAATAGATCGGTAATAAAAATATTGATATTTTTATAAAAACATGGATGTTTTGAAAACATTTACATTGGTGTTTTCCATCCCTACCCGGCGGCCGCTACGCCACCTGATCCAAGAGGGTTTGGCGCGGGAGGAGGGGAGGCAGACGCAGAACAAAAGCAGCGCGAGTCCACGAAAGTTTGAGTCAGAGAGTGAAAGGGAACAGGTGGAGGGTGGGCGGCGTTTTTCCTGTACAAGAGGAACAGCAGGCAGGCGACAGGCTGAATTCAGCGCATGGAAATTTCTCTGAAAAAATTATGACGTACATTCTCTTAGAAAATCATGATTCAATCACATGTTGAATGGCATTCAATTATAATTTTGCATTTTCAGTATGGCTAGGTATTGTTCTTATTGCATCGTTTCTTATGTGTTAATAAAAATATGTTTTGAGTTCTTTGGGAAGTAATAGCGTGGTTAGTTAAAATACCGACGCCAGTACAACAGACACGTTTGCAGGTGCATTAAAAAATATCTTATCGCGAAAGTTATATCTGCTCCTACTTCCACACTGAGTGAAATGCGGAGAGGAAGTTATTATAAGTAGGGCCCGGATTTTAATGACCTAAAAATCAGCGAAATATGCAAGCATTTATGACCTAAAACTTATATAAATATGACCTAAAAAATAAAATATGACGTTATACAAGTTTATTTTTTTTAAATTCCTGTTAATTTTTTAGGTATAACAAATACAAAATTCACTCAAGAATAGATTCTGAGTACGGTACATACAGCTTGCAGTTTTTGGAATTAACTAGTATTTTTTTAAAATTGCTTATCTCTAAAACCAATCAAGTACAGTACAATAAAACCCATCAAACCAAACGACTTCCTTTACTACGGCATACTTCTTGTTTAAAATAATCCTTCTCTTTCAAATAATCCTTTGTAGTATAATTTTTGAGTTTATTTGTGACAATACATTGTCGTTGGAGACACATTTTCAAACGTTTTATTCTTGTGTCCTTAAAAATATGACCTATGTATGCATTTAGGGCAAAATCTGGCCAAAATATGACCCTTTACTAAAAACGGTTCTCAAAAAATGACAAATATATGCATTTATGGCAGAATTTGGCCCACATATGACCTTTCACTAAAAAGTCTGTAAATATGACTTTATATGCACAATAAAAATAAGTTTTTTCCTGATAGACAATACCTGAATTCGTGCATAAATTGTTTTAAAATTCACCGGAAGGTTTAGAAAAAATGACTTGTCATTACAATCCGGGCCCTAATTATAAGCTAGGTGTTTGGCACTCTCCTAGAACCTACTCTACAATGATGGACTGCTCTGGATGGACTGCTGATGGATAAGAGCATCACTCGTCTCTGCACAGAAAAGTGTATCTGGAATGAACTATAGTATCAGTGTAGATAAGGAAAATGAATAGCAGGACACCCAAGATAAATGTGAAAAATATGACTAAAATTGCCACTCATTTAGGGTGCGTCGATAATAAATATGCATGCTTTTGGAAGCCATTCTTCTAGTGAAAGGTGACTTCTTTAGTGACGTCATAGTTCCTTCTCACTCCTCAACATTCAGTTTCATACGTCGACGTTCGTATTTTCAAATTCAACTCTCGATTATTTCAACAACAGAGGGAGAGTGTTTGTGGAATTTGTCATTCCTAACGTGTCTGGACCAAATAGATCTTCAATGCACAATCAATCGTTATGGAGAATTTCTGTTTAATTTTGACATCATCGGATATAGTGAACCAAAACTGTTGGTCCTTAGTCAACCGGAGTCGAATTTACTTGGATATATCCACAGCTGTCTCTGAAGTAAATCAACTGTTTTGGTGCCATCCAATCGGAAGGTTGAACGCCACCACACTGACGTCCCTGGAGTGACGTGTAAGGTCCCGATTGGATGGCACTGTAACAACTGATTTACTTCAGAGACAGCTGTGGATATATCCAAGTAAATTCGACTCCGGTTGACTAAGGACCAACAGTTTTGGTTCACTATGTCGGATGTCGGGAAATTTTCATTTACAAACCGAATTATTAGAGACTGGAACAGTTTGCCTGCCACAATCTTAGAACCCTTTCCTCAAACTGCTTGAGCAAGTTTAAAAATAAATTAGTTCTCTAGTTAATTATATATTAGGTTATTGTATCAATGTTAAGTTTCCACTGTTAGATTAGTAGTATTTCTTAGAAAGTAAGTTGTTTAATTGTGAGTATAAATATCAGTTGTAGAAATTTTGTTATTATTACCTTTATTATTATTGTTATCATTTTATTATTATTCATATAGTGCAGTGCAATGCATTGCAGTGTGGTGCAGCGCAGTGTAGTGTTATGAAGTGAAGTGGAGGGAAGGGAATGCGAAAGAAATGCGTCACAGTGAAGTGTTGTGCAGTGCAGTGTAGTGAAGTGGAGTAAGGTTTGCGTGGTGATCTTATGTACTATTTATTATTATTTTTTAATTAACTCCTTTTTCGTAACTTTTTGTCAGTGAATGTAAGTTTAATGCATGTAAGGTTAAGGTATTCTGCCACCAAGTTACTATACTTAATTGCAGAATTAACAATAAAATCTAATATCCGATGATGTCAAAATTAAACAGAATTTCTTCATAACGATTGGCACCGTAACAGCTGATGACCTGCCAGTCGCAGCTTTGAAAACATGGCAGTCTAGTTGACTTTTGCTGAGAGAAAATTGCAGATGCTTTTCCGGGCGTGATTCATCGTGTAGTTGACGAGGCGGGGCGCGTGGCGAGCCAGGCCTTCTGGGTTTCCACTGTGCGTGGCAGCGCTCATTGACCGCGTGCGTCACGCCGCCGCGCCGCGCCGCGCCGGGCGGAAGAGCTGCGGATGAAACGGGAGCTCCGCGTGCGGATTGCGTCAGCCTTGGGCGGAGAAAGGCCAGCCGCCCCCGCCCGCCCGATAGCGTTAGCCACCATAGGCAGGACCATAGGTTGTGCAACCCGAACTTTAAAGTACTAGCGATCTTCTGCGCGTGCGCAATTTAAGTTTCGCGTCACTATACTTGGGTTCTCCTAACTTGGTGGCTAAGGGTAGTATCGGAAGAAATAAAAGAGGTCATCTTCGTCAACATATTAGCTTTATTAAGATAGCTGGCTTTCGACGGATTTGCCGTCATCGTCAGTCTCACTGCTTTCGGCAAAAGTCGGTCGACTTTGCCCCCTCCGTCACTTTACGGCGATCCAATAACGAACATTCACTTCTAGAAAAAGGCCTCATGCATTGTCCTCCTTCTCAGTTCAGTAGCACTAAACTTAAACAATTATGCATTCAAACCCCACTTTTGCCGAAAGCAGCGAGACTGACGATGACGGCAAAGCCGTCGAAACCCGGCTATCTTAATACAGCTAATATGTTGACGAAGATGACCTCTTTTATTTCTTCTCATAAGAACGTCAACAACACCACTTCAGAATTCCCACAATTTAAGGGTAGTATCTCTAAGCTGGAATTCGGCACGACTTTTTGAGTCACTCTCAGTCCTGCCGCAAGATGGCGCATGATCGCGACCGCATCAAGCAATGCTGCAGATCAAGCGACTCTATCGGCAGGACTGAGAATGACTCAAAAAATTCCATCTTGGAGATACTATCCTCACCCGCCACGTTCGAAAAAGTTTGGTGCATCTGCGCATGCGCAAATGATCGATAGTGCTGCCTGTTATGGCATGCACAAACTCTCTCATGATGAAAAGACATGAAGTTTGTCCGCGCCATAGGGGACAGCTCTATCTATCTTCTGCGCATGCACAAAAGCGATGCGAAACTTAAACTGCGCATGCTCAGAAGATCGATAGTGTTTTAACGTTCGAGGATGCACAAACTAAAAGAGTATGTGCACGCCTTAGCGGATAGCACTAACGATCTTCTGCGCATGCGCAAATGCAGCACAGTGATGCGAAACTTCAACTGCGCATGCGCAGATCGAAAGTGCTTTAACGTTCGAGGGTGCACGAACTCCCTATTCACTAATAGGGAGTTTGTGCACCTACTCTCTGTTCTCTAGCAGATTTTCGACACTAGCTTTTCAGCTAGGTCGAATTCAGTCGCTGTCTGGAGGAGAATTCTAGCGGCCGGCTGCTCTGATTGGTAGTTTTCCGTGGTTTCTCCGATCAACACCAGGCGAATGCCGGAGCAGCACCCTAACAAACGGGTCACGGACCGCGCGCGATCTGTCCTTCCTCTTCCTTGTCCTATCCTCTCCCCTTACACACACATTTACACTAACATGCACTAAACTACCACATATTTCGGGAGACCGGTCGGGAGCTTAGAGCTTGTCCCGGCTGGGGCGGTGTCCCGCTGGTGGGAGAGTCCTGGTTGGGGGGAAACCCCACTAGCCGACGGTAGGTCGGCGCCGGATCTCGCCATCCACCGGGGGAAGATCACCGCCGTCTCCCGAGAAAAAAACACTACACTAACGGGACTAATGACCAAAGCAGTTGACGTGCCCGGAAACACGAAAAAATCAATCAATCAATTCTCTAATTCTCTCATAGGAAGCTCCCCATTCTCTAAAAGGGAGTTTGTGCACGCCATAGTGGACAGCAGAATCGATCTTCCTCACATGCGCAGATCTACTAGTGATGCGAAACTTGAACTGCGCATGCGCAGATCGATAGTGCTGTCCACTAGGGCGTGCACAAACTCCCTAATCCCTATGGCGGAGCCTATCCGGTTTCAACCTATGAGCTTCATGCGCCAGTTTGCGTCACATTATTAACGGGAATTTTAAATGCAGCCAGATGCCTAATTTATCCTAAATTTATTTATTTATTATAAATTATATTATAAATTTAGTCTAAATTATCACCTTGTCAAGTCAATAAAACAAATATATGAAACATTAAAAAAATTGCATCTTTTATTTCAACTACATTTTCATCTTGTTATTTTTGGTCACCGTTGAAAATTGTCGCTTTGTGCCACTCAAAAACGTTTCTCAACAATCCTCGCTTGTCATGCAGCAGGGCAGCCAGGGTCTGGCTGGCTTTCCAAATGAAGTGCCCGTCCGTGTTGTGATTATGTCGTTCGTGACTATCTGATGCTGCGCAGAACGAGTAAAAATCGGTACGCCGGTCACCTCACCCACGTCTTTTCATCATGGTCAGGACCAGGAGGGGTCCGTAGCTCCCATGCAAATTTTTAAAGGGACCTAACAGCCTTACATAAAAATGTTCAATCCCTGATATTCCCTTTATTTAGGACCTGGCAATTTAGGAAATTGTTTTCAACATTTGGGAAGACGCTATCCAAGCGACAACCTTGTAAATGGTTTAACGTAAAATCGGTTGTATTTATTAATTGTATCATTAAAGTTATACGAGTAATTTAATTCTCTTTGAAATACATTTAATTCATTTACGTACGTCAAATATAACTAAAAACTTCAATGGAAAAGGATGCAGGGGGACACCGTCTCCAAAGTGAAGTTGAAGACGCCTTCTTTGTTTTTGCCTCCACTGTAGCACCAGGCAAGGAAGTACGCAGTATGTTGCGCCTGATCGCGTCAACAAGTCCAGTTAATAAGCCAGTATGTGAGTGTGTGAGGGGGGAGGCCAGTCCCATAACGCTTACGAGAGCTTGGGTTGTAAGGAAAATGTGGATTCAATGGAACTCGCATTTGACACTACGGCTTGTAGTCGCTTAAGAGTACACGCTCATCTCTCGCAGAAGGGAGACGAGGGAGAGATATGAACCCGGGAGGGATATACACCCTGACTAGAAAAGTTTACCGTTCAGTTCTACTGTGGGAAATCGTGCTGTTAACTCCGGAGTACTGGCGCGGGATTTTTACCCCAGCGCGGGGTTTTGCCCTGCCATTTTATTGGCATACAACATCTACTGAATTTGTAGTTGTGAATGAATGAATGCATGCATGCCTTATTGTACGTGGCGAGACTCAGGCCATGAGGCCTGCTCTTCCGCCTGACCACGCAAATTTCGCTACGCTCCTTTCACCTACTAGGGGAGAAAGAAGGTATTACTTGGGCGACGAAACAGGCGATTTGAATTAGCTCAGAGGCATCATTTAGGCTTGAGGATATTTTACATGCAGTAAAACTACTAACATGGGACAGCCGGCTTTACTTACCCGCCGAAGGAAGGCGTACGAAGGATTTTTTCGCCCTTAAAAATCCACGGCTTTGATCGGGTTTGAACAAACCGCAAACTTGGGTATAACAGTCCGATACGCTTTATTAGCATCAACCGATTAGCGTATCAACCGTGGGGGTTGTTACAGTTACAGTTTCTATGTGAAAAAGTTGTTTCAGATAACGTATTACTCTAGACATTCAGACTGGTTCAGAGTATTTCATTGCAACCCCTTTCTTGTCTGATAATTTTAAATCGGTTTGGCAACAATTGTAGCCCGTACACGCACTACTGTTATGACTGTTGGAAAGTTTCTCGTGCATGCAATGCAAATGACGGTATTCTATTGTGCAAGTCATATACCAGTCAGAATTGATCAATGACTCATGAAGAATATCAATCGAGAAATCAAATATTTTGTTTGTTAAAATACGTCATTTTTACCAATTTCCGTTCGAGGATAACATAGGTATATTTAAATACCATAAAACTAAAGTTAAAAGACGCACATATAATATTCAAATAAAAAAATTTGAGATAAAGAGTTCTTGTTGAGAAAATATTACAAAAATATAATGACTAAAAATATGTAATTTAACTTGAACTACGTATCCCACGCGATTTCGAAATTGACCGTGAAAATTGCGGGGTTAATAGTAATTAAACGCACTAACACAGATTACCGCAAATTAATTTTGACAATTACCACTGAACAGTGGAAGTCGAGTAACATACGAGTATAACGAGCAATACTTCAGTCCTAAAAAACTGCACTAATCATTGGTCCTCTCCACAGTTCAGAGGTCAGAGCAGATGGGGGACTCGGTGGACGAAAACCAGGACACTCGAAATTGCTTATTACAATTTAAAATTTTACTTTCTAGGGTGTGGCAATGTTTTATGGTTGACAAAAGTACCTCGTGTCTGTGACCGTATACGGTAGGAATTGGTGTGAGATTAAAAGAAGGGTTGAATGTTCACTGGCATATATCAAGCGGGAATGCATATCTCTTGGTATCATCGTGGGCACGAAAACTTCGGAAGGGGGACTACCAGACCTATGAAAAAAAAGTATATTTCTGAAAATATGCTCCATGTCTAGTTTTGCCCTTAGTTTTAACTGACAATTTGGGTTTTTATATACGAAATTTACAGAAGAGACCCTCCAAACCAAGTGACAAACAGACGTAAATAGTAAAAACGAAACTAAATAGTTAAATATATCATTAAATTGTATATATTAATTATAACAGTAAACTTATAATGTAATTCTCCTTCTGGTGTCTTTTATTTACTTACCAGAAAAGTGTGCCATATATAAATAAAAAACGTTTTAAGGGAAGAGGGCCAGAGGGGCCCAAAAATGTAGTTGGTTCCCATCTTTAGGTCGCGCACGCAATTGCTTGGCATATTGCCTATCTTGTTTTTTTCGGACTTATTCGGACATTTTATTGATCACATTGAAATGAGAAACAATCTCGATTGACATATTTAGGCCTCTTAAAGAATCTGCGCTTGCATATACTCTACACTTGTAATTCAGTAAAACAAATTTCTAACTCGTATAGTATTGTGAACGTTTCAATCACCTGACAATAAAACATCTGTGTTGTAACAAAACATTTCCCATAGGAATCATTTGTACAAAGATAACATTGTCTGTAATATTGGCATTAACACAGAATCTCCACCGGGAGCGGTAGCTCAGTGCATCAACTGATATCACTGCAGCGCGTCTGACCAGGAGGTCCTAGGTTCGAGTCCTAACGGCGGCAGGATTTTCGACACTAGCTATTCAGCTAGATCGAATTCAGTCGCTGTCTGGAGGAGAATTCTAGCGGCCGGCTGCTCTGATCGGTAGCTTTCCGTGGTTTCTATGATCAACATCAGGCGAATGCCGAAGCAGTACCGTACCAAACGGACCACGGACCGTGCGCGATCTTTCCGTCCTCTTCCTTGTCCTCTCCTCTCCCCTTACACACACACTTACACTAACACGCACTACAATACCACATATTCCGGTAGACCGGTTGGGAGCTTACAGCTTGTCCCGGCTGGGGCGGTGCCCAGCTGGTGGGAGAGTCCTGGTTAGGGGGAAACCCCATTAGCCAACGGTAGGTCGCCGCCGGATCTCGCCATCCAGCGGGAGAAGATCACCGCCATCTCCCGAGAACAAACATGCACTACACTTACGGGAGTAATGACCGAAGCCGTTGACGCGCCCGGAAACACGAAAAACCAACCAACCGACAGAATATCCTTAGGACGGCTTATTTTTTGCACTTCGAAAGGAAGGAAGGAAGGCACGCCCAATTGATAAGGCTAACGACACCAAGCGTAGTGTCACGTTGGCTCGCCGCAAACGCAACAAAAGGCCTGCAAGTCCGGCTCCGCACTAAAAACTTGCACTTTCCTTGCACGACTGGCGCTGCTTTCACCAACCCGGGTTCTAGATACGGTGCAGAACAGGTGTTGCGACGTACTGTACAAAATAATGCCAGTGATTTCTATTCAAACAACGTTTGCAAGTAGAACTTGTCCATTCTATTGCCGGAAAAGACGATTCGCGGCACCATTTCAATATTCACTTGTCTTCTTAAAGTGACAGCATGTAAAAATAAATTGTAAACAGGCGATACATAAGGCTTTTAATACATTTTGCATGTTTTTTGTTGTTTTTTTTGCCTTTACGTAACAACCGCAATATAGAATAATAATGTGAGAATTACGGCGGTTACAGTTCATTGTTTACTCGCTTACATTGACCTATGTCGAAATAATGTAAGCGGAATACTTATTCACTGAATAGCCATCATAGAAACATATTAGAAGTTGCCTGTCTTTAGTCTGAGTTAGACAAGAGAACGAGAAGCCAAAATACTCTTTTATTAAGAAGTATAACGTAATTTCTGTGCTTTGGGCAGAAGATTCAAAGAATCGTTCCATTGTCTGTTGGTTATGAGTAGGGAGAGTATTTAAATAACTAAAACATCGCCAAAAATTATCAATAAAATGCTCTTAAAATGTTTGAAAAATGCCCTACAAGAAAGAAAAATTACGTAAATAAATTGGTGAAAACCAATTCAGACGAACAACTCAAGCTGTTGTAAATGTTATTGATGTAATCGAGACTTCTTCCTTTCGTTAAAGTTTGCACAATTTGGGTCGTTAGTTCCGTAAGTGAAGTACACGTTTTCATCTCAAGAGGTGGCGGTGATATGCTCCCGTTCGCTGGCGAGATCCGGCGTCGACCTACATCGACTTGCGAGGATTTTCCTCAACCAGGTATCTCCCAGCAGCGGGGCACCGACCCAGCCGGAAAAAACTCCAAGCTCCAGATTTTTGATTCAGGATAGCAGAGGTATCTAAGCTCCCGAGAAGTGTGGAGTGGATGTGTAGTAAGGAGTAAGTGGAAGTGTAGTGGATGTGAGTAAGGAGTGAGATTTGGACAAGGAAGAGGAAGGAAAGTTCGCGCGCGGTCCGTGGCCCGTTTGTTAGAGTACTGCTCGAGCATTCACCAGGGGTTGATCGGAGAAACCACGGAAAACTACCGATCAGAGCAGCCGGCCGCTAGAATTCTCCTCCAGACAGCGACTGAATTCTACCTAGCTGACAAGCTAGGTCAAAAATCCATTTGAAATATATGACAGTTTTGCCCATTCACGTCCGTTTTATCCCTCTCGGCAAACTCGTGGACTCAGAGACTGGAAACGGGCAAAGCAGATAAGCATCCCAGACGTGTCTGAGCTCTTTTAGACAGCAACTGGAACCAATTCTGCGAACAGGCCTCGCTTTAGGGCGGCTCCGCGTATTCGGCATTCGATGAGTGGCGAGCGACTACTCGCCGAATTCCGAGTAGTGGCGATGGGTTCGTTACGTTGTACCGAGCGTATAATTCTATTGAAATAATGAGGCTTCGAAATGTGAAGATAGACTAGAAACAAATACCCTATTATGGATTATGTAAATGAAAGTTAATATTGGGGTAGTAATAAATATGATTCTGAAACCCAAAGAATTTGGCGGTGTTAGTCAGAGGAATCTGTCCCGTAATTGACAATACACGATTTTTGTTACTTAATTTTGTTATCAGTCCATATATAAACCGCCGTAGTAAGATTATGTTGTGGAGGGTATAAAAGTTCATTATATTTTATTTTATATTGTCAGGTGAAGGTGTAGCTAACTGAGTTAACCTTACCTGCAGCGCACTCTCAGTCTTATGGGCACTTCAAAGGAAGCGAACGTCCGCCGAGCTCCTCGGCTACTCGGAATTGGGCGAGCGCTCGCTTGCTGTTCTCTGAATGTCCAATGTTTGAAGGCACTTTCAGAGTGCTTAATACCCCGGGCACACCGAACTTATTACTCAAATCTATTGCAATATGAAGTAATGCAATATAACACTACAGTACACAGATAATGATAACTATTAGACTTTGGTTTAAGTTTATTAGATTAATGAGTAACATGAAATAAATTAGAAATCAGAAACAATGAATATATGTGGATTAATTTTAAAAATGGTTGGAAGAAAAACTAAACTGTAGTAGTGGCAACGCACCCTAAGAAAGTTTGAAATCGAAATATTTGAGATACCCAGTCCCGTGAATAGGAGGAAGATTTTTATGTCCTAAAAATATTGAAATATGCATTTAATAATATGCGTTTATGACCTAAATTTCTTAAACATGCACTTTAATATACAATTAAAATTAACAGTATTTCATTTGGCGATATCCTAAAGCAACAGACAAAAATATGCAAAACTGGCGTACCCTTGCGAGAACTCTCCCAATCCCACCCTCTTCCCTATTTTTCAATTTCCATTTTAAGCTTGTAAT
The DNA here is from genome assembly GCA_011170035.1 of Teleogryllus occipitalis. Lineage (NCBI taxonomy): Eukaryota > Metazoa > Arthropoda > Insecta > Orthoptera > Gryllidae > Teleogryllus > Teleogryllus occipitalis. The sequence goes on from BLKR01002488.1 coordinate 174,157, forward strand.
ATATATATTTTTTTTCAAGACCTTCGTACCCTCCGTCACGTGTTCTATATGTCTCCTTGAAATTGATAACAATAAAATACACTCTTGCCAATGCGAACTATTCTTATTTAACGTTATTACCGAGCAGAGATGTACACCCGTGTAATTCAGTCGCGTAGAATACCAACTAATTAATTTAATTTCATATACAGTTGCAGATTTTTCAGGCTCTGAGCAGGTGGGATAGAATCGAGAAGCGTTGAACCAGTCAAATGTAATAGAATGTTCAAGAAGATCTTATTCTGTAGATTACGGTGCGATACACGTTTCTTTCAGGGCCTTCGGCCTCAAAATGTTTGTTTTTAAGGTCCTGAAACGCTTCGTTTAGGAGTTATTTAACGATATAGATCCGAAAATGCTAGTAAGTGTTGCGGGTTGCATTTGAAAATAATATTTGAATGCTGTTTTTTAAACAAATCCTTCAAATTTTTAAAGTGACAATGCAATTCGTCGTATGTCGTCACATCTCCGTGAAATTCTCTTTCTTTAGAGACAGACAGATTCTACAGATTGGTTGCGTGTGAGAGCCGCAAAAGTTATGTATACCACTAAAATAATTTAGGAGACGATCATAGAAATCCGCTCCCTAGCCACATAATAGGTACTACACAGAAAGGAAAGCTATACCCACAATCCGTTCGTTGATATGGTGCGCGTTGTCGACATATTGAGCTGTACGACCCGCCATTTGTTGTGTGGTGAATGGTTTTCCGTTTTACTCGTATTTGAGTAGTGAAAAACTAGCAAAAACCTACGTAACCCGAAGGGTCATTTGCTTATTACAGGCAATACAATAGGCAAATATTATTAAAAAATAGTGATAAATAGGTAATATATATATATATATATATATATATATATATATATATATATATATATATATATATATATATATATATATATAACTAGTAGTGTTACCGAATGGCACAGACTTTCTCGTATTAGTTTTCTATTTTCTTTGGTCTGGACTAGTTTATCGGACATGCCAAATATTCTAGCCAGCTGCCATGTATCTCCGCCCAAAGTACATTTCTTTGAAATTTTCTCAATTCTTGTTTCCTAATTGTAGAACCGAAATATTACTTTAAGAACATTAAAGAAGAGTAATACCTCGTCCTAAATGACAATTTTCATAAAAAAAATTAGGTCAGTTTTTAAGAAAATATCGATTAAGCGTTACTAAAAATGCGAAATTGAAGCTCTTTTTCACAGAAAGTGTTTGAGTTTTCGGAAAACTTTGAGTCCGTTTAAAGCACTTTAACTCCCAAATCGTGCTTAAAAATCGCTGGAAATGAGCATTAACTGTGTGTATTATCTATCTTTTTATTCATTTATTTATTTATTTAACGTCAAAAACAGTTAAAACTGTGTATGACGTGCTATGGGGAGAAGAGAATTCTGTGCACGTTTTCAAAATTCTGTGATCCCTACACTAAGTCCTATACTACTTGAACCGCTCCCATGTAATAAAATCTATTTTCAAGAATAAATCAGCAATAAATTTTGAGATCTTATTCATTATGTCCTTCGTCAAGGAATAATACTTCCTGTCGCGACAACATGGAAACGATAATTTGAATAGCTATATTCCCCACTGAATTCTATAAGTCGTGCACAGATAATGAAGTTACATTTATTCTGTGCTCTAGCCGTGAAATTCGTCGGCCGGGGGGCATGGCCCACTGAGTCCACGTATAACTCGGAGCCTGTCCGCAAGAGCTCTCTTACCGGGAGCAGTAGCTCAGTGCGTCAACTGATATCACTGCAGCGCCTCTAACCGGGAGGTTCCCACTCCCCACGGCGGCAGGATTATCGACACTAGCTTTTCAGCTATGTCGAATTCAGTCACTGTCTGGAGAATTCTAGCGGCCGGCTGCTCTGATCGGTAGTTTTCCGTGATTTCTCCGATCAACACCAGGCGAAGGCCAGAGCAGTACCCTACCAAACGGGCCACGGACCGCGCGCGATCTTTCCTTCCCATTCCTTGTACTATCCCTTCCCCTTACACACACACTTGCACTAACATGTACTACACTACCACATATTCCGGGAGACCGGTCGGGAGCTTAGAGCTTGTCCCGGCTGGGGCGGTGCCCCGCTGGTGGGAGAGTCCTGGTTTGGGGGAAACCCCACTAGCCGACGGTAGATCGACGCCGGATCTGGCCATCCAGCGGGGGAAGATCACCGCCATCTCCCGAGAAAAAACATGCACTACACTAACGGGACTAATGACCAGAGCAGTTAACGCGCCCGGAAACAGGAAAAATCAATCAATCAATCGTCGGCCTGGGGGCATGGCCCACTGAGTCCACGTATAACTCGGAGCCTGTCCGCAAGAGCTCTCTTCGTCGTGGGGAAAAAGTCGCGCGTCCAGGGAAGTAGCGCAGACCTGCGCTGGGGCCTGCATGGGATCTCCCAGCCACGTCCGTCGGCGCCTCGCGGTCGCCGCGAAAGCGTCGCTGGATGCAGCCTCCGCTCTGCCCCTCTTCACTCGCGTCTCCCGAAGCAGCGCCGGCGGTGGTGTAACGGTTAGCGTGTCGGGCTGTTATACCCAAGTCCGCGAGTCAAACCCGATCGAAGCCGTGGATTTTTAAGGGCGAAAAAATCCTACGTACGCCTTCCTTAGGAGGGGAAGTAAAGTCACGCCTTCCTTCGGAGGGGAAGTAAAGCCACGCCTTCCTTCGGAGGGGAAGTAAAGTCACGTCTTCCTTCGGGGGGGAAGTAAAGCCACGCCTTCCTTCGGAGGGGAAGTAATGTCACTCCTTCCTTCGGAGGGGAAGTAAAGCCACGCCTTCCTTCCGAGGGGAAGTAAAGCCGGTTGTCCCATGTTAGTAGATTTACTGCATGTAAAAGATCCTGAAGCCTAAATGAAGCCTCTGAGCTAAATTCAAATTGCCTGTTTCATCGCCTAAGTTATATCTTCTTTCTCCCCTAGTAGGTGAAAGGAGCGTAACGAAATTTGCGGTGGTCAGACGGAAGAGCAGGCCTCATGGCCTGAGTGTCGCTACGTAAAATGAAGCATTCGTTCAGCTGAACTCGTCACTCCACGCCTCTCGTTGCCATCACGACATAAAGGCTCATTCACAATGCAAACATGAACAGAAGCGTGACGATAACAAGTTAAGACTACGTCTACAAGCGGACTCATTCACAATGCGTTCGCATGAGCATGACTTAAAATCTTGCAAGCTTCAAGCTTCTGTGCTTATGCTTATGTGAGAAATAAGAAATGAACCAATCACAGTAGGTTAACTCGAAATCGAGTGTCGAAATAAGTCGATAGAACTATCACAATGCATGACAAGAATCCCCCTCCGTCATGGAGACAGTCGATACCTCGAATTTGATTCTCACATCCAGCAATAGTAAACTAGAATGTCTCAGATCCAATAGAAACTTATTTTGCTTACGTTTATGTTCGAATAATGCAACTCACTTTTCCTTACCATTAGGTGTACGCTTTGTATAGTTTGCATTATACTGTAAATCCTGTGTTGTGTTTCTACTTTCTTTCATTTTTATTCGACTTGAACGTCTTCTCATGATCTCTCATAAGCCGTTCACAACATATAATAGAAATATAACCTAAGATATACAGTATAATGCAAACTATACAAAGCGTACACCTGATAAAGTGAAAAAGCGTCCCCGAAAAGTTGTGGAAAATTTATCAATAAATGACATAAAATGTCAATGGTATTTATTTTATGACCCATAACCGGCTATCGATAGTAAATAAAAATGACTTAATATTACTATATTCACTTAATTGAGTATTCGTTATAGTTTCGTGGCTTATACTTGGGTTTTCGTAACGTGGCGGATGACATTAGGTCATTTTTACATCTCCTGCCTTATAAAATGAATCTTTATGACAGTGATAAGCACATGTTTGAGGCCATGAGCCCCGTTGAGAAGGACGTTCGCGAATTAATTAAAAAGATTCATTTTATAAGGCGGGAGGTGTAAAAACGGCCACGTTCCCAAAACCCAAGTATAGTTGTGTAAATAAAGGCTTCTTTTCACTGAGGCTGGAGTGGTCGAGGTTCCAGTGCACGGAACAGGCTTGCGCCTGGCCGCGTGGCCGGTGCGGGGGGGGGGGGGGCAACAAGCACTTGCAGCGGGCAGCGACCGGCGCGCCGCGGCGCCAGGCACCGTCCCCCTTCCCCCTCCTCGGGGGGGGGGCACAGGGCTCCATTCACGCGCGGAGGGGCCTACGCCCCCCGGCACTGCACTTCCTCCGCCATGCAGGTTCGCCTTCACAGACATCGTGTCTTTCTTCTTTCGGAGGATTGTCATTTCGTTTGCAGCATCACCACGAGTGTACACGCATAAGGGATCAATCAAAATACTTTACAACAGTTGAAACAATACTTCACATGACGTGTGATTACAAATCATGGGAGAGTCGACCTCACTAATATTCCAGGATTTTTTAGCTCACTGCTTGTCGTGAACTACAAAAAATCCTTCAGTCCTTAATTTATTGTTGTGTTTCTGTATAATCTACTAATTCTATTATGGGGAATTCCTGATTATTTTATGCCTTCGTGCTGTTAAAGAACGTGACGAAAGTCGCATTGTTTTTGCGTATTTTCTTGGTTTCAGTTTTTAAATTTGAATAATTTTCGTCAAATTAATTGAAGACTCGTTTTCATTTTGTATCTTAGTAACATTTTGCATTTGCAAACACTTTTTTTGATGTTGATTACACTTTCATTGCATGTTCATTTTTTGTGAACAATGTTTTTAACTACGAGAGTAAGAAGATGTTTCAAACAACGGTAGTAATTAATTGCAGACAATTTAGACACATCTGATCCGCCCTTCTCAATGAAGGCAAAGGTAACTATCATTAGAAAGCGTTTCTTAAAAAAAATATATATATATATATATATATATATATATATATATATATATATATATTTGAAAAATCTTGTAGAAGAAATCTGTAAATTGTTAGCAAAAAACTGTTAATGATATAAACGACAATATTTATTTTCCCACATAAATATTAAATGATTATGTATTGTCTCCATAAATTGTAATATTACTAAGCGATAAACAGTGTTTGAATGCGCATAACCTAAATTATAAAATTTCGCTTCCTGCTCTTCAGAATTCAGGCACCGTGGATCCTGCAAAAATGTTTTTGCCCGGACACCGTTACGCGGGCCTCAAGACCGGTTCCAGATGCAGCAGCAATGCAAAGACTGAACTTGCTCTCCTTCCATCGCAGTGCACTCATATAAATAATATCACTGTTTTCCAACAAACAACTTCACAGACTCCAACAGAGTTACCCACTGTCAATTTAAAACAGAGACAACTGATCACTGCAATGCGAGCGGTCTCCGACGATAGATCATGACACTTTCACATTTATCTTCAACGAAAATAATTTGTTTACTGTTGAGCCAGTCCACAACGCACCCTGTGACTCCAACAGAGAAGATAATTAAACGAACACACACATTGTTCACTATACTATTGAGCCAGTCCACAACGCACCCTGTGACTCCAACAGTGAAGATAAATAAATGAACACACACATTGTAGCCCATAGGTGCGTTTTCGTAATCAACAATCACTGTAATCATTTAGCAATGTTATGGTGCGAACTATGTTCAGTAAAACACTAGTCAACTCACTCTTAGGAAGTGCCGTGCTGTTTGACAATGAATTATTCGCCCCCCCGGTTGCAAGGTGCATTGTTGTGTAGCAGCGTGACTCACCCATCCACGGGATGCTGTTGGCGGGTGATGCCATGGCTGCACGTGTGGTGTGGAGCGCGGGAGGTGCCGGGGCGCTGGCCTGGCCGTCGACGCGACGTCGCACGTCCTCCCGCCCGCCCAACAGCTGTGCTCGCACACGCACCCGCTCCGCTTCAGGCCGCCGCGCGCGCGCCACTGAGAGAACAGACCAGCCGGCACCCGACCGCCGAGCGCCGGAGGTGGGGGTGGGGGGAGGGAGTGGAGGGGGAGGCCGGCAGGTCGGCGGCGCGGCGGTGGCGGTGGCGGTGGCGGCGATGACTGACTTCGATGAAGGAGGCCGAGAGCGAAGCAGTGCACCTATCCTACTAACTTACACTCTCCGGTTGCAACGTCAGTGAGGGAGACAGTGGAAAAATATGATGGTTAGGGGGCGGATTTTAATGAAGTGTCAATTTTTTTCTCTTTTCACTTTAGAACAATGCCGTTTAGTATAGAAATCCATTTCATGTTATGACAAAAGGAAATGACCCATTTTTTATACGTATTTTTTTGTATTTTTTTTTCGATTTCGGCTAATAATTCGTTTTTTAACTTTTCCCGTCATTTTTAATGGTACGTGCTTAAAAAAAATATTTACGAGATGCAACAAGTGTTCTCCACAGAATTCCTGAGTACCTGTGCCTGGTAGCCTATTCGATTTCTTCGCTCAGAAGTTGAAATGTCAGCCATAGTGAGTATGTAATCTAGGGTTCCTGTGATGCCTGTCAGCGTCATTGGAGGTTCAACCGATTTCGGGATAACCTAAGATAGAGATTACCCGGTAAAGAACAGTCCAAACCAAAAGTTTGAATGCTGTGTTCACTTGAACGAAGAGGAGAAGAAGCCTCGATTACATCAGTAACGTATCCAGCAGATTGCGTTGTTCATTCGAACTGGTTTTGATCACATTGTTTACGTTATTTTTCTTTGCTTTAAGGGCAGTTTAAAAACATTTTATTGATCATTTTTGGCGATCTTTTAGGTCATCAACATCCGCCCCCTGAGATGGTAATGATGTAACTCGGAGTCAGCATTGACAGGGAGGTCCTATACACCGATATAAGTATAGTGACTTCTGACGTTTGAGTATAGTGACTTCTGACGTTTGAGTAGTTGCGCGCCGTTATCATTCCGAGAGCATCGTTACGTTATGTTATGGTATGGAAGCTTCCGATTAGATAAGGTCCCAGCTGATCGAACATCAATGTCACTATAATTAAATCGGAGAATAAGGTTGGACGGGGACTGATTCTCGACACTAACTTTATATTTAGGTCAAGTTTAGTCGCTGGAGGAAAATTCTAGCACCCGAATGCTGTGATCGGTAGTTTTCCGTGTTTTTTCAGACCAATATGAGGCGAATGCCGGAGCAGTACTCTAACAAACGGGCCACGGACCGCGCGCGTTTTTTCCCCTTCTTTCCTGTCCTTCCCCCTTACTCAAACACTTACTTTTATGTGCACTACACTTCCAAATATGTCGGAGACCATTCAGGAGTTTAGTGCAGATCCGGGGTGGTGCCCTGATGGGGGAGATACTTCGTAGGGGAAAATGTTTACTTTGTTTTCTTTTCATCTACACGTTTCAATTTAAATTTATTTTAAAGGTAATTTATTTATTTCATTCAATGATTTCTTGGAGATCACAGACAGTATGCAGCTTAGTGTTCATTTACGCACTGGATAATGTTGGGTCCGATTACCTGATAGTCGGACCCAAGACGCATTAATAAGAATCAAGCAGGGCCTTTCCTTTGTTTTAAAAATGAAAATAACTCCATTGGATACCAACATCGAACGGCCAGCCCCTGAACTGTACGTTGAAGCATAGTTGGCCCCTCGTGTCGGGCCTATTAACGCGAAAATTTTGTTTTACTTAGATTTCGAGGTTTTATTAGAGAGATCCATGCGGAGCGGAGAGATCCATGCGGAGCGGAGAGATGCATGCGGAGTGGAGAGATGCTCCAAATAAGTAAAAGAAGATTCATAAAGGTATCATTTTGTGGAACACTACTTAAAGAAACATCATCGGGCTCCATTTGTTATCCATATATTGCTACACATGTTTCTTGCACGCTGAAGTCCCGTAAGTGTAGTGCATGATTTCATGAGGTGGAGGCGATCGGTGTTCTTCCCCCTTTGTCGGTTTCTATACGTCTCGTATTATCACACGGTGCCAAGGTGGAAGTGGCACAGTGATTCACGTTCCGCTCCACAGAGTGCGCCACTAGCTATATCTTCATTGAGCAGACAATTTCTCGCTCAGGATGACCCTGATGCCTTGGTATTTCGTATGTCTTTCCTAGTGTTTCGCACATGGAGAGGCAACCCGTAGGTTGCGGTAGCTGAGTGCATCAACTGATGTCACTGCAGCGCCTCTGACCGGGAGGTTCTAGGTTCGCACTCCCCACGGCGGCAGGATTTTCGACACTAGCTTTTCAGCTAGGTCAAATTCAGTCGCTGTCTGGACGAGAATTCTAGCTGCCGGCTGCTCTGATCGGTAGTTTTCCGTGGTTTCTCCGATCAACACTAGGCGAATGCCGGAGCAGTACCCTACTAAAAGGGGCCACGGACCGCACGCGATCTGTCCTTTCCCTTCCTTGTCCTATCCTCTCCCTTACGCACACTTATTTACACTAACATGCACTACACAACCACATATTCTGGGAGACCGGTCGGGAGCTTAGAGCTAGTCCCGGCTGGGGCGGTGCCCCGCTGGTGGGAAAGTCCTGGTTAGGGGGAAACCCCACTAGCCGACGGTAGGTCGGTGCCGGATCTCGCCATCAGCGGGGGAAGATCACTACCATCTCCGAGAACAAACATGCACTACACTAACGGGACTAATGACCAAAGCAGTTGACGCGCCCGGAAACACGAAACATCAATCAATCAAAAGCCATGGGCGTAAGGCGAACTCAGAAAGCGGTGACCTTTACTGTGGATGCTCAGATTTTCAGGCTGTGAATTTTAATTTGCTCTTATTATTTTTAGTTTGTTTTCAGTTTAATCTTCATTATACATTAATAAACACGGTCACTGAAAAATTAAATTTTGTTGCCCATGAATTTTATTTTAGAGATAACTAAACCACTTGAAAAACATTGCATCAATGTTTAAAAACATAGACTGTTTCTGATCGATGCTTTATTAACACCGATGTTTTTATTTTGAACATCGATAATTGGTAATATGGACGTTTTGTTATCAATGTCGCATCACTAACTGGCACCACCAATAGGATTCCTACCGGTCGCCACTGGCCCACATTAAATAATGTAAATAGTATAAGATTAAGAGAGAATGTAAGACAAAGTATTTAGTTTGTAAGTATTTAGTTCGTAGGTTAGGCCATAAGTTATCTATGTAAATAGAATTTAAGAATAAATATTTATTTCCCGCAGGTTTCCCTTCTTGATTTCCCACGTTGCCTCCATGTGCCACCGAGCGTTTCACCGGAGCGGTGGCTCAGTGCATCAACTAAAGTCACTGGAGCGCCTCTGACCGGGAGGTTCTAGGTTCCCACTCCCCACAGCGGCAGGATTTTCGACACTAGCTTGTGAGCGAGGTCGAGTACAATCGTCTAAAGGAGAATTATAGCGACCGGATGCTCTAGTCGGTAGTTTTCCGTGGTTTCTCCGATCAACATCAGGCGAATGCCGGTGCAGTACCCTAATAAACGGGCCACGGACCGCGCGCGATCTTTCCTTCCCCTTCCTGACCTATCCTCACCCCTCACTTACACATACTTACACGAACTACACTACCGCACGTGCGGTGAGACTGGTCGGGGACTTAGAGCTTGTCCCAGCAGGGGCGGTGCTCCGGTGGTGGGAGATTCCAGGTTGAGGAAAACCCCTTTAGCCAATGTAAGATGGAGACGGATATCTCCATCAAGCGGGGAAAGAACTCCGCCACTTCCCACGATAAAATTACATTATACTTACGGGACTATAGTCCTTAACAGTTGACGCACCCGGAATCCCTAATCAATCAATCAAACAACTATGACAGTGTAAAGAATGTTCATTCGATTTTCACTCAACAATTACGACACAAAAGGTGGATTCAGGGCATTCTGGCCCGAGATATATTCGTGCCTAGCCTCTTGGGGGTTGATGGTTTCGTTCCTGATTTAGAATGAATTTAGATGAAGGTTTTGTTTCAGAATTTGAGGTTTTTATTCCTGGAAAAAAAGGAACATTTACCTGGGGATCTTTTTCCTTTCTGAAACTTCCCTTCATCCAACTTCTTTCCTTATTCATATCTTTATCAGAAATTCTGAGTATACCATTACAGATTATTAGCATTTCCCAGGAAACTCTGTGAGGAGGTTTTGCTCTTTGTAGATTTCAGTTATAGAACTGTCAAGCGACACACATGAGGAAGCATTTGCCTGTATTCTGAAAGCAGGTCCATTGTTGAATCTCATTCTCCAGCATTTATTGAAATCAATATACAAGTCCATTTTCTGTAAAAATGTTGTTGTTTGGTCTCGACATGACATCTATAGCTCAGCAGGACGGTTCTGTACCAAGAGTGAATCTGAAGTGAGAAAAGGTCTCTAGTTTGGTGAACTTAGGAGGGGGAAGGCTGGGGGCCAGGTAGAACGATACCCAACTGGACCGTCACTTCGGCAGGGGCGGAACTGAAAACCTCTATTACAGTACCGAAAATAAGAGCCCGGATCTCAATTTTAACCGAGACAGGTGCCTCAGAGCGTCAACTGATGTCACTGCAGTGCCTCTATCGAGAGGTCCTAGGTTTGATTCCCAAGAATGGCGAGATTTTCGACACTACCTTGTCAACTAGGTCGAATTCAGTCGCTGTCTGGAGGAGAATTCTATAGACTCGCTGATCTGATCGGTAGTTTTCCGTGATTTCTCCGATCAAATCCAGGCGAATGCCGGAGCAGTACCCTCACAAACGGGCAACGGACCACGCGCGATCTTTCCTACCTCTTCCTTGTCCTATCCTCTCCCCTTACACACACTTACACTAACATGCACTACACTACCACAGTTGCGGGGTCACGGGGCGAGACCTTAAAGCCTGTCTTAGCTGGGGCGGTGCCCCGCTGAGAGGAGATACCTCGTTGGGGAAAACATCGCTAGCTGAAGGTAGGTTGGCGCCGGTTCTCGCCATTCGGCGGGGGAAGATCACAGCTGTCTCCCGATAAAAAAAATGCACTACACTTACGGGATTAATGTCCCTAGTAATTGACGCGCCCGCAATCATTAACAACCAACCGTCAACTGGTTTACACTCCGCCGCTTCCCCCCTTCCCCTGCCCAGGGCGACCAGATCCTCATCGATGAAAAGGGGGACAAGGGCTTAGGAAAAGGAGGACGTTTGATGAAAAAAGAGGACGGTCCATGATATTTTAAATAACAATGTCATATGAGATACGTAATATGTACATGTTACATTGTATTTTTATGGATGCATTCTGACAGATGTGAAGTATTGATACATACAAAACTAACGAACCATTATTTGAAATAGAGACGTAGGTACCAGCTACTACTTTGCATTCAGCTTCAGAATTCTTTCTTCCCATTTTGAATGCAGGATATTTGCTGGCTAAGATATAATTCTGCTTTGGCATTTTTGCTTCCGCATTTAAATATCTTAATACATCTTTTAGCAAATGTATGTCTAGTAAACCAAAAATGGCGTGCGTTTCCTACCTCGATGTAATCACCAAAGTTACTAATAACTAATAACAAGAATGAGTGAATCTCTTGAATTGCACCGAGAAGAGAGAATATTCCGGTGATAATCTGTGGCCAGGTTAGGGGTTTTCCCCATAAATTTAGTTTTTTTGGGGATCTTTAGTGAATTTTTAGGATCAAATGTATTTGGGCGTTTTTGTTGGGGGTTTTCTTTGAGTAATTAAATGTCAATTGTTTTATATGTAGTGTTTATCACAAAACCCAAAAATAGTTCCCTTTGATTATTGCAGGTATATTTTTTCAAATATAACTAAGAGTAGTAAAACACTTATAGGCGTGTAAGATCATTTGAATGAATTCCCTCCTTTAAAATTGGGGTTTATTTGTCACAACCAATTACAACCAAAGGTTGGTAGAAGGCAACACATTCGATGAAAATGAACGAATCATTGCAATAAACAAGTAATGGAAAAAAACGATTTCGGTTGAAGAAGTCTTACAAAGAGTTCATTGTCTCTTTTTCTGTCATTAGAATGAGACTAAGATACCTCTTATGTTTCGTAAGGCGTAAAACAAAACTTAAACAATGTGTATAATGCATATTAATATATAAATAGTTGTAAACATATTTTTATGCATTACGAATATGAATGTTTGCTGTAATTATGAATATTATCATAAACAATTAATAATATTTTTTCGAATTTTATTAATTCCCATACCTCCTCATATATTAGAAATATGAAGTAATCATTTTTTCATTTGGTAGTTCCTTTTACGTTTTGGTGGTTTTGTAGCGCTTTCTAATGGGAAAAGATTAAGACCACCTGGTAACACTGGTGATAATGCTACCACCTGCTGGCATATTAGTATAAATAATAGTCAAAAGAATAATTTCAAAATATCGTACTCTCAGACGAGCAAGTAACAAAAAGGAGGACATTTCGTGAGTTTTAAAAAGTCCGTCCGGATTCCGGACAAAATTATAAAAAGGAGGACATGGCGGGATAAAAGATGACGCCTGGTCCAGTTGCGAATCCTGAACATTATTTCAAGTATACCGCACTTTATAGAAGTTACATCTACCGTTGTCTTTTATTTTGCGCTTTTCTGAAATCCCAATACTATGAAATTCTGTCCTTAATGTGTTCTATAAGACAATTCCACAAACCACTAACTTCGGGGCAATTAACACACTCCATTTTCCCAAAAACGTGAGAAATGTGTAACTTACGAACGACCAGAGAAAGGCTGTTCACCGCAAAATTTTGCGGTGCCTACCGACCGTCCAGACGCGCATTCTGCCCTCTCCCCACCCTTGAAACACGATGAGTCCCAGGGTATCGCGGTTGGCATGCGGTTCCTTCTCCTGTGCTAGCGAATTGTCTGGACAGCATTAAGAACTGTTTGAAACTTCTCACTCTAATGCACTTCATAGTGCTTACGAACAGACTGTCTGGCTCTCGGTAGCAAAACAGAGTTATTTTTTCGCATCAGTTTTAAAGCTTTCAAAATGTCAAAAACTTTTTAGAGGATTACCCAACTTACGAAATATTTATTAAAAACTTCGAATTACTAGGTATACCGGCGGTATACGCGGTGTATCGGAGAATTCGCCCCTGGTCTGGCCACTCTATCCTCACCCGTTTCTCCCCATGTGGGTGGCCCGCCGCGCTGCCATGAGATCGCAATGACTTCACTTCCTTCGAATCGAGGAATGTTCTCTAAGCGTTCTCGAGAACTAACTCAAAGAGATTGTACTCTCTACCTTACACACTAAATCAGCAGAAAGAGGAGAAAGTCCTAGTTTACTAGAGGTATAATTCCTTTCCCGTGCATTATCTTGTAATTAGTAATTCGAAAACAAGACAGAGATTTGATATTTCTTGCCAGATCAGTAGAGACATTTGACACCAGCTCTATACGTTATTCGAACGGTCGCGGAGCTCCCCTCTGTGATTCCAGTCTTCCCAGAACTGACGAAATATTGCATGAGGCCCCGCTGGTTGCCCTAGGGCCTCTGTGTTGGGCAGTCATGATGCAAGAAACTTGCATCACGGATAGAGATAGACGGGCGCACAAGGGGGGAGGCAGGGTGGACCCTCCTGAAAATTTCAAAATGGGCCATCACTATCTCTTGCAGTGTGATCGCCCTGCATGAAGTTAATTTGTTTCCCACCCTGTCAAAGTGGTCCCTTCTTGGAGTAACTCCTGAGCATCTGTGCGGGCCCACTGGGCTGTGGTGGAGCGGGAGATAGCCCTCCGCAACCGCGCCCCCACCCGCGCCCCTCTACCCGCCCCCGCTACCCGCTCCCCGCTACCCGCCCCCCGCCCCCCGCTACCCGCGCCCCCCGCTACCCGCGCCTCCGCTACCCGCCACCCGCCTCCCACTACCCGCCCCCGCCCCCGATACCCGCCCCTCGCTACCCACAACCCCCCGCTACCCGCCCCTCGCTACCGCCCCCGCTCCCCGCCCCTCGCTCCCCGCCACGCTACCCAACACCGCGCGCACCCCTACTCGCGCCCCGCTCCCACCCTCACCCGCGCCCGCGCCCCCGCCACGCCACCTCCCCCGCCCAACCCCGCCCTCGCCCGCGACCGCTTCGCCTCCGCTCCCATCCGCGCCCCCGCCCCGGCCCCGGCCCCCGCCCGTGCCGCCGTCCGCCTCCGCGCCCGCCCCCTCCCTCCCAGGGGGATCGTTGCTGCGCGCCCACCACACCGCCCCGCCCCTCACCGCCCCGCACCGCACCGCACCTCCCCGCCCCGCCCCGAACCATGCCGCGGCGCGCCGTGCCGGCCTGTTGTGAGGCTCCCGAAGCACCTCCGGTCACGCCAGCGGACGGAAGCAGCCGACGGACGCGACGCGTCGTGCGTATTGGCAGCGCGCCGCAGGCGTCGGAAGCGGCCAGATAAGGAAACACTCGGTGCGGGGGGGGGGGGCGCTGCCAGATTGAACGACCGGGCGGGAGGGAACCATCTTTCCCAAGTGGTCTCATGCCCACATGTCATTACTCACGCTCGGGTTGAGTATCGATTTACTCACAAACAAAACATGAATATATGTGTTTGGTGGTGGGTTCGATTTATCTCTTACTCTATGACGTCTTCAACTCCAGGAATCATATTCCGTTAGCGTTAAAAATGTTGGGATTTGCTTTATACTCTCAGTTCCGGCTGATAGTTGAAACGTTCTTACAATGACCTATAAGTTACTCGAACTTCTTTATATCTTCTTCGGAGAAAGGATTATCTCAAAGAACATACCATTAGGAAAGCACCAATACAAACCATTGGTCAACAAAATTCATATAGAGTATTGCTTGCTTACTCTCACAGTCAGTTATTTTTATTTTCCAATAAACAAGTATACAAAAAATGAAAACGCCTTCGGAATACATTGAAAGGCAGACTTTTAAAAACTTGAACGGAAAAAAATTAATTGAATTTATTTATGCCAAGGACTACTGAATTTATACAGTACTTTCAAATTGTATAATTCATAAAAAAATTGAAAACAAAACATGTTAAAAATAATTTTATAAATCTCTCAACTAAAAATACATTTTTAAAACATATAATTTGATTTTAAACTTTCAGACTATAATCAAAATTCCTCCAAGTCCTACGTTTTAAAAATAAACAAATTGTGAACAGTATCAAAATAAATTTACGAGCATTGACCCCCTTAGCGTCCCTCTGGAGCCGTCCTAGTACGAAATCTCATTTGACAGTCATATCCTCAAAGAGTAATCGGGTAACCTGCGTTCGACCGTCCACTCACGGTTAGGCATCCTCCGGTCCACCAGTCGAAGTAAATGAGGTATTCGACCGCGCCTTAGTCTCCTAGTTGGAATTGATTTTTTTTCTTTCCAATTCATCCAGAAGCTTTTAAGAAATTTCTCTAAAACGCGTATTTTCCATTTTCTAGGCAACAAAAGCTCATGTTGGGTAATTTCTAGCACGTACAGAAGTGACCAATAGCTCATTCGATTCCTCTCATCAAGACAAAATAAATCGGGACAATTCTCAGCCGGTTCCCTCCAGGATATTTTGGACGATATCTTGAAATAAGTGTTGCTGATAGTTTTGTAGTATGAATTATTGTGTGAGCCTCATGTCGTCGGAGAATCGTGTAAAATATGACAGGGAACAGTAAGTTGTTTGACTCGTGAAGGAAATGAGATGTGCTAAAAATAAAATGAGTAAAAGTGTGTGGTTTCAGTAAATATGATAAATAAGATATTATAATGATAATCAAGTAGATATTAATTCATTGATACCAAAGGTAAGTATCATGCCGTATCGATAGCAATATACTAGCTAAAGTACCCGGCGTTACTCGGGTATTTATTACAGTAAATTATTTTACATGAAGAGGAGTTCAATCTTTTCATGCCCTGCGGCGGAACCTACCTCTATCTCTTCCATTGAATCCCTTCTCAGCCCTACTCCCTGCCATGCTCTGCCCGGCCACGCCACGATAGCTGTCTTCTCTTGACCCCCATTTGGAAATTTCCGGATTACCTCGCTCACTTTTCCACAAATAATGACATTTTTCTTATTTGAAGTTCCAGCTTCTAAACATCCTCTTTAGAACTAAAAGCAATAAACAAATCTAAACTACAAAATAAAATACTTATAAGCTCACATATATAATTTTTGTGGAGTTTTATATAATATTCCAACACTATCAATAAATTGTCACATAAAACTTATCCTATTTTTATATTTTTTCTTCTATTGTATTCATAAAGAAAGTTTTGAAATTGATCTGTCAACTCGTGACCTTGAAGGGACTTACTGTTTTAAGCTGAGTATAACATGCACAAGTTCATGCACGAGTACGGTAGTAGGTAGATCCGGAGTAATAGTTATAGATGTCATAACGTAATTGATGAATCTTAATCAGAAAATAAATGAAAATACTTGCATCTATTCTGAAACAATTACCAGCTTTTATAATTCTGAAGACGACAAAAATATATATGTTTAATGTCCTATGTGCTAGTAACATGAAGTAAAAACTTATTTGTTTAGGTAAATCAATTCATCATGCGACTTATATATTAGAAAACTAATGATCCACCAACATTACATTATGTATAAATAATAAATTGACAATGCACAGAGCCACATAACAAAATAATATTAGCATCATTATTTTATCTCAAGTGATAGAGATTATGGATCCTAAAATAGGAATAATAGAGACCAAGGACTCCCAAATATTATTTTTGGACAAATTAATTTTTGCTTATTTTTGTTTTGCAAAATATGAATGAACTCATTTCTTTGGAGCAATTGATATGCAAAAGAACTTTACAGATTAGTCTTTAATATGTACATGATCATTCCTAAATTACATACCACTGCACAGAAATCCATCACATATTGAAGAAAAAATTTTACTGGGTTTACAAAAACATAAATTACTTTCCATTTTTCCAATTTGTAGGGGAGAGCTGAATAACAGAAACAAAGGAGTCCCAGATTTTTTTATTTGCTTAGACAAAATATTTTTAGACAAATTAAATTTTTCCAATTATTTATTGAAAAGTATATATATATATATATATATATATATATATATATATATATATATGTGTAATGATTTGTGAGACTAGCCCGCAAGAATGCGTGGGACAAGGAACTTCTACATAAGCAAAGAGGAGTCAATAATGAAAGAAACAATAGACAACAGCGCCGCGTAATAATAATTATTAGAAAAGTAATAGAAAACAAAAGGGGGGCAATAGGCATTGTGAACAGTGAATAGAACCCAAATTTAGGAACATTTTGAACCAAGAATCACGTTATTCGAGCCACGGGTTCCGTAAATATCATAAGTTGTGTAAATCGCATGTATAATACGGCGAAGATTGAAGACATGGTGACCATTGTTGTACTTCTGAAAGTATACAACAAGACGAGTTTTATTGAATATCCAGTGAATGCCTGGGTGGATTTTGGCCAAACTTTCAGAAATTATAGAGAAAAATATTTAGATCAGGGCAAAATTAGTCACGGCGCGGGGGAATTTATGTAGGGCTCGGAATAAATTGTTATCCAGTTTCATAGCATAGCGGATTAAGAAAGAATTGAAGGAGCGACTGAAAATGTAAGTGACGTCATCACGAGTTGAGAAGACGAAAAATAAAGGTTTTTGGAAAAAGGAAAACAGGAAAGGGGAATTCGGTGATGTGACGATTACAAAATGAAAGCTAGTAAAATTATGAAACAGATAATAAGACGCAAGATGCCCAAAAACAGTGAAAATGTAAACGTTTTCGAACATTTCTTATGGTGATGGGCATGTGTTTAATAAAAAGACAGTCACTTGGATTGTGTGGACCAACAATGTAAAATGTGTTACAGACAGAAAGAGTTCGGGTCTGATGAGGATCGCACGCGTTTGGATGCTATGTTAAATTTTTGGAGAAATTTCGCGGAAGTGTCGTGCAAAAGTTTTTGAGTTATTTTCGGTTGTGTAACATCAATTGTTTAAATTAGGTCGAGCTAAAATTCAATTTAATTTATTTAGAAATTCACGAAAAAAATCCGCATGGACAGTATTTACGCAAGTTAGGCGCAGGAAACAGGAGCGTCGCAAAATCTAAATACGTCGCGAAAGAAAATAGAAGTAACGTTTAGGGAAGACGCGATTAATGCAAGGAACAATAAACGGAAGTACATTTGGTAATTTTAAAATGGACGAGTGCATCTGAGATCCGATGGCAGCTGAACGAGAACTGCGTGCATGAAAAATGCACGTTACAACTAGCAACGACGGGCGCTGACAGGAAGTGACATCGCTGCGAAAAGGGAAGTGGCACGAATTGTGCAATTACTGTTTTTTTGTTGTTTGTTCACGCGCAAGTCTAAAGAAAAAAATTCTGTCGAAGACCAAGTCATGATATTAGGTTAAGGATAAGATAAAAACAAAAAAAATAGGGGTCACGACAGAATGCGCATTCTGATGTATGCATGAGATTTTCGTATTATGTTTTCAGTGTGCATGGTTGTATTTCTTTTTTTTTTTTTGTATGTTTATGTATTTGTGTTGTCACGTTTTCGCAAGCCGGAGAGGCAGATTGTGTTTATGGATAGGATATAAGCAAACAAAAATCCGAAATTAAATGTATGAGCATCCCACATGGCTCATAATTGTCTTGAATTCATGTGTTTTTATTAAATAGTTGTATAGAATTTGACCCAGGCACGAACGAAACGGACCCTTACCTCAACTCCGTATGGAGTGAGCGCGCGGACTACGACCAGGTAGGTTGTGTATGATTATTCGAGCTAGCAGAGGTACGGGCAACCGATAAGCGAAGGTATTGTGGCACCCAATTGCAAGTTAGAGCTAGGCAGGGCAAAGATAGTGCATGTGACGAACAGAGAGAGAGAGAGAGGACATAAGCACCCATTACATGGGCGCCCAACGTGTGGGCCGTAATATATATATATATATATATATATATATATATATATATATATATATATATATGTATATATATATATATATATATATATGAGGAGAGGAGTACATTACAATATTAGTCTTAATAAATAAATGATCATTCTATAATTATCATCCACTGCACTAAACTTCTTTACATATA
This sequence comes from Teleogryllus occipitalis, assembly GCA_011170035.1. Taxonomy (NCBI): domain Eukaryota; kingdom Metazoa; phylum Arthropoda; class Insecta; order Orthoptera; family Gryllidae; genus Teleogryllus; species Teleogryllus occipitalis. Next base: position 193,242 of record BLKR01002488.1, read on the forward strand.
GAAGGAAAAAGTACAACAGCAATTGATATGCAAACAACTCTACAGATTAGTCTTAATATGTAAATGGTCATTCCGAAAATACATACCACTGCACAAAATTCCTTCAAATGTTGAAGAAAACTTTTACTGGGGTGACTGAAGACAAATAAACATTTTCCATTGTACCAATTTTAACGTCAGAGTTGAATAATAGAAAGCAAGAGCTACCAGATTTATATATTTGCTCAGACAAACTTTTTTAGATAAATTAAATTTTTCTTATATTTTATGGAGCAATAT
>BLKR01002489.1:0-193491 GCA_011170035.1 Teleogryllus occipitalis
ATGCGTAGTCCATTTGTGGCCTAATAACTGCTTTATAAAGCGTGAGGCAGTTTGCCGTTGACAGTTTGCTTTGCTTGTGAAATAAGCATCGCAAGCGGCCTCTGGTCTGCCGCGCTTTCTTCTGCACGTTTTTAATATGCAGGTTAAAAGTGAGTGATTTGTCTAATGTCACTCCTAAATATTTTACACTTTTGGCCCAGTTAATTACGTCTCCGCATAGCGCGAGCGGCCTCGGCTGCATGTATCTCTGTCTCCGCGTGAATAGCACGGCTGTGCTTTTGCTCACGTTGACTTTGACCCGCCACAGTTTCAGCCACTCCTGGATCTGTGTCAAATGTTGATCCAAGTACTTCTGGAGAAGCTCGATACTTTTCGACGTGGCTATTACAGCCGTATCGTCGGCGTACAGGGCGAGTTCCGTCTGAGGGTGCGAAGGAATATCACGCACATAGAGGCTGAAGAGCGTAGGAGCTAGCACGCTCCCTTGTGGCACTCCGGCCCGTATGGCGCGGCGGGTAGATTTAGCATTCAGAAGCGTTACTTGAAACGTTCTGTTTGCTAGGAAAGAGTGGACAAGGTGTATTAGGTAACTAGGAAGGTTAATGGTGAGAAGTTTATGAAGGAGACCGACGTGCCAAACCTTGTCAAATGCGCTGGCAACGTCGAGGAACACTCCGCCTGTAAATCGGCTCTCGTTGAAGTTGCGTCTGATGCGGTCTGTAATTCGTACAAGCTGATGCGTCGTGCTGTGGCCCGCGCGAAAGCCAAACTGCTCCTTATTCATAATATCTTTTTCTGAAACAAATTTAAGAATTCTTTTTAAGATGAGTTTTTCGCACAGTTTTCCGAGTGTATTGAGTAAGCTAATAGGTCTATACGACTCGGGCAATTTCGGGTTCTTTCCCGGGTTTTGTAATGTTATAACATGTGCGTGTTTCCACTGGCTCGGAAAATGCTGAAACATAATTATTGAATTAAATAAGGCAACCAAAAACACTATGGCTTGCTGCGGCAGCTTCTTTAGGACGTCGTTAGAGATGCCGTCTGGGCCGGGAGCTTTTTTAGCTTTCAGCTCTGCAATGGCCGCTTTAACTTCAGTCTCATCAGTGAAACTCGGCTCGTCGGCGGGCGCGTGCAGTGCCGCCATCACCGTTTGTTGCACTTCGACAACGTGCGGTATTGGCGGCGTCTCCTCGACCGGCTGAAACTGAGATTCTAAGACATTAGCAAGAAGTTCCGCTTTCGCCTCGTTGGACTCCGCGTAGTCTCCTGTGCTGGTTTGAAGCGGTGGCACTGTAACAGGTTTCCTAGAAAGCATGCGTGTAATTTTCCATAGTGAGTTATCCTCAGGTTTGAGGCCTGAAAGAAATTTGTCCCACTTCTGATTGCGGAATTCGGCTAACTCGATTTCAACTTTACGCTTCAATCGGTTCAGCTCTCGCTTATCAGCGGGGTGCCGCGTGCTCTGCCACACTCTGCGCGCTCTGTTTTTCCTGTGGATGAGAGAAACAAGAAATGGTGTTAGTGGCTGCTCCTTCTTATAGGAACGTTGCTTCTCAGCTGCCGCGTTGAGGCTGTCAGTCACAGCTTCGGCGAATTTAGTTGCTCCTGCTTCAATGTGCTGCGGCCCTGAAAGAGCAGATGCGTCCGGGATGCGCTGCTGCAGCTCCATCTGAAATTGTTGCCAATTTGTGCGCCGCTTCTGCGTCATGGGTGCAGTAGACAGAGTCGCGCCGCCCCGCCTCATCTCCGCCAGCACAGGGAAGTGGTCTGAGGAAAGTTCGTATATGGTGGTCAATATGGGAGGGTAATGAAGTTTATGGCACAGCGCTATGTCTAGAACATCTGGCTTGCCATTTGTCGTGTAAGGATAGAAGGTGGGTGTAGTGGGAGCGAAAATTTCGCAACCGTTCGCATCAGCAGCTGCTTTCAGCTTACGGCCGCGAGGGCAGGTGATGCGGGAACTCCAGGCCGTGTGTTTGGCATTAAAATCGCCAGCCACAATTGTTGGAGTTGTGTTTGCCGCGACTAGATCTGCAATATCTGCAGCTAGTAGGGCGCACGTTTCCGCGGAGCGGTCAGGACGAGCGTAGAGAGAGACAAGGCGTAGCGGCCCGCGCTCCGTCTGCACGACAACAGCAGTGGCCTCAGCGTGCTGCAGCTGCGGTAAAACTGAAACATAATGATTTATGCTGCGTCTTATTAGTATAGCAGTTCCGCCTCCGATGTGGGGATTCGTCGTGTTTGGTGCTGGTGCCGCTCTGTCATTCCTGTAGCAGATGAAGCCTGGAATAGAAAGAGAAAGATGCGGGCTCAGCCATGTTTCACCCAGCATCATAATAGAAATGTTATGCCGAGCGAGAAAACTGTGAAGTTCTGACTGCTTCGGTCGCGAGCTGATGCCGTTGCAATTCCAATATGCAACGGTGCAGCTATTCCTGTAAAAAGAAGGAGAAACAGCCATTATTTAGGGTGCGGGGGTGGTGTGAGGTGAGGACGAGGGAGAGCGTGCCTCCTCCGTCGCTCCCGCCGCAGCGGCCGTCGTCATCTCGTGAGAGTGCGCAAGTAATTGCGACACTACCACCTTGAGTATGGCCGCCGGCCACTCAGCTGGGTCGCGGCCGGTGACGGCTCGCATGAGCGCCTGCGTCACTCGCACCAAATCGATCCCGTTGCGGGCGAGATCATCAATGGTGCGGTGCAGCACGCGCTCCTGCTCGCTCAGAGAGAAGAGAACGGGGATTGCCTCCGCCGGCCTCCTCCGCCGCTCCACGCGAGCGGTGCGCTCCTCGCGGGCCGCGTCGGGGGCCGCCGGCTGGCGCTCCCGGGGTGGGCGGGTGCGTGGGACCAGGGCGTCCGCGTACGTCCGCTCCTGGCGTCGCTGCTGCTGCTGGGCGCGTGGGCGTTCGCGTCGCGAACGCTGAGACCGCGGTGGCTGCGGTGGTGGCTGCGGCGGGGGCGTAGAGGTGCGGCGGCGCGAAGGTACGCGCTCCCGTGAGGGAGAACGCGACGCCTCCGACTGCGTGTCGGCCGCTCGCCTCTCACTGATGCGGGCGCGTCGCTGGCGGTCCCGCTGCTGTCGCTCGTGCCGCTGCTGCTGAGCTGCATTGCCCCTGAAACACCGGCGCTTATACTCGGGGCAACCCTTGTATTTTGCGCCGTGGTTATCGCCGAGGCAGTTTGAGCAGCTACGCTCCTCCGCTGGGGGGTTTGGTCCCAGCGGGCACTGCTCCGCGTCGTGGGCGTCCCCACATTTCCTGCAGCGCGTGCGGCGCTTACAGTTCCGTGCCACGTGCCCGAAATCCAGGCAATTGTGGCACTGCGTGGGCCCGCGCGGTGGCCGATACACCTCCACGCGAACGCGGAGCCCACGTATCGACTCTACCTGCAGGAGCGCCCGGTGACGCTCCGTGTCGGCCAGCGGGGCGATGGCCAGCGGGATAGGCCGGCCCCGTCGTCCCGGCCGCTGCGTGGTCATCCTCTCCAGCTTCTTAACCTGGAAACCAATACGCTCCAGGTTATCATGTAGGCTCTGGAAGGAGAGTTCCAGAGGGATGCCCCGTAGGACATACCTCAGGACCTTCTCGTTTCCTGTGGAGTACGTGTGGTACTCCACAGCTTTTTCCTCCAGGGCGGCCAGCACATCCCGGTGCGCCCCGATGGTCTCACAGCGCACCCTAACAGCGTCGCCGGCCACCTCTGCGGTGACATCGGCGTCGCCGCCGGCCGCTCGCAAGACCTCGAGGAGCCCGAAAATGTCGGCCACCCCGTACAGAAAGATGGGGGGCGGGCGGCGACGGCGGGTGACGAGCGTGAACTCGCCATCCTCCTCCTCTTCTGTTGCTGCTGCTGCTGCGCCGGGTGCGGCGTCAGGCGTCGTGGCGCCCGCTGTGGCGGGCGGCGGCGTGGTGCTGGCGGCGGCGGGCGCCGCGTCAGCGGACGGCGTGGCTGCGTCTGCGGCGGGCTGCGCGGCGGCCGACGTGGACGGCCCTGGTTCCTGCGACCCGCTCCTTGTCCTCCTGTGGGCAGAAGGCGTTCTCTTAGAGCAGATTCGCTCAGTTGATGGGGAACCGTTTCTTCGCTTTACGGTACCCCGCTCCGTCTTTCGCCCGCTCGTCCTTCCGCGCGCACCCGCTCCGCCCCCCGTGCGCGGGGTTTGGAACGGTGTCGACGCGGTCGAACTTGCTGGCGACGACATCTTGACTTATAAAAGCCCTAGAAGGGCTTTTATAAATAAGCCCTAAAAAGGGCTGTTTTTATATGAAGGCGCCCTTAGAAGGGCGAAGCACGGCCTTTTGCTCTTTTCTAGCCCTAAAAAGGGCTGTTTATTCCCGCGACGGCTGACGGTCCCTCGGTGGGCGGAGCGCTCTTCAGGTGCGTCCGCTCTCCTCGCCGTCCAGGTAGCGAGTCCACCTGTCGACTGCCCTCTCGCTGCGAGGAGGCTCGCTAAATAGTCCATGGGGCTCGCGGCTCGCCTGCCACCGAGGATGGCGGCGAGTCTCCGTCCGCCCATTCTGGCGTGACGGCCCGCGCGCTTCCCGCCATTACAAGGCTCAGTGGCGGGACTTGTGAAAGCGCGCGGGCGGTCACAACAGTAATCTAAAAGTCTGGGAGCTATAGGATGTATTTCCCCAGAATATTATGCCATATCTCAGGCGGGAATGAACATTCGCGAAGTATACACAACGAGCAGTATGAAGGCTGACTGAATTTGCAAGAATTCTGAACGCGTAACATAATGAACTTAATTTCGTGTTCAATTCATTTAAATGGACGTTGCATTTAAGGTTTGACTGAATTGAGAGACCTAAAAAGTTTGTTGCCTTAACATCAGTCAATGGTACACTGTTCATTTTCAATGGAGCACAGAATTGTTTATTTGAAATGGAAAACTGCATTAAAACAGTTTCCTTTTCGTTTACTATTACTTTGTTATTTCGGAACCAATTTGAAACATCTGATATTGTACTATTTACGGTTTCTTTATTGCAAAGGATGTTCGTATCATCCGCAAAGAGAACCGTTCTTCCGTTTTGAATCGTCGAGGGCATATCGTTTACGTTATTTGATTTTATTGTATTACTAGCAAAATAACAACCCACATGCCTGGACCTACTCCTACCACAATTAGCGAAAGGAGAGCTGAAAAAACCGTTCGCAGGTAGTGAAGCTACAGTTATGTCCTGATTCAAAACAAGGATCCATCTCAGCATTTCTCCACTGGATCAAGTGAAACAGAACTAAATGAGTGATAGGAATGGGGCTCATTGCCCCAGAATCTGAAGCGCAATACTTGTTACCTGCATCTTTGTTATTTTTAATTGAATAGTCTAAACGGTGATTCATGTATTGATTTTATTCAAATAGTATAGTGTATAATTGTTCATAAACATTCACTACAAAATATTATACTTGACACTAAAACTGTGTATCAATTTTAATTGTTCAATGACTTCTGGAGTGACTTGATTTTTGTTTTGAATATATGGGCATATATTCTAGTGCATAAAGAAGTATTGATTATGCACGTCAACGTGTGTAGAAGGGCACGCACACTAGTTTTTAATAAACAATCCGGAAATTTATGTAAACCAGCTGAATTTTTTGAAAATTTTTCCAACTGTCCTAAAGATTGCAGTGGCAAACGTTTCGAAAAGAAACACATGTGTGTAACATTATGATGTGTAGAAATGAAATAAATATTACGTTTATTAAACTTCTTGTCCGTCACTCTCAATTATTATGGAAAAATTCTTTGGCCATCCATCCGAAGAACAGATTTTTGAATAAAATATTGTAGAACCATTTGCAACCATTTCTAGCCGCTAGTTCAACACATTTATCTTCAGTACTGTGCATTCTGTATAAAAACAGATAAGGCTGTACCCAACATAAAAAGAACCGAAACTCCCCTTATTATAAATTATACGAAATTCAAACTATAAATAAAATAAAGTTTTTTAAAAAAAATGGCTATTTCCCAAAGTTGTATACTTTGCAAGAAAATCAACGCTCCCAACCGCCATTGTGGCCCGACTGTTGGCCTGACGTGCCAATTACGATAAAGAAAATGTGTACTCTGGCTGTCAAAAGGAGGCTCAAATGAGGAAGGAGAGAAACATCTACATTCAAGGACTGCTAACCTCTCAAAAAACTTTTAATGTTAAACAGATAAACAGTGTTGTATCAAAAGTAAAAACTGACAATTTCGTTATTTAAAATTGCTCAATATTGTATCACAAAGTCTAGTGAAATTATTTCACTCAATTTGCGAGTTGCAACAGCGAGTCTTTATAAACAAAGTTTCCAAAACCATTCTTGGATTCTACTCCCTTTAGCCAATATTTTAGCATTCACAAAATTATTTAATGGCGAATACTAATTCTGTGATTAGCCAGCGAATTTTGTTTATTAATGCTTTGATTCACATTTCTTTTACGTTCTGCCAATCTCAATTTCAACTTTCTCTTGGTCTGTCGTATGTACGCTTCTAAACATTCAGCACGTTAAATTTTATATACACGTCCTTGTTGTGCCTCTTTTTGTTTAACAGCTTTGAGATTTTTAATTATATTCCTCTGTTTGGTTCACTACATTCAGGTCAAATAGAGTTTTTAACTTACATTTTATTAATAGTAGGGTCAAAAGAAAGACAAAACAATGTCATTAACTTCTTTACTCTTAACCCGCTGTTTAGAACCAGAATTACTATTGATATTTTTCATCATCCACATTCTTAAGGCCCGAATAAAATTAGAATGTTGTAGAATTTCGTGGTCACGTGTTGACGCCAGCTCCGAGGCAACAGCGAATGAGAAGCTTTGACATCGTTTTCACATAAAATTAGGAAAGCAAATGAATCGCGTGCCTCGAATGTTGTGGTTAACCAGCTGAACGAAGTTTAGTGTCGAATGCAAAGTTATTATGTTTTAATATGCGTAGGTTGTGCGGAATTTCTGAGAAGTGGTGTTAGATTTGTTATTGTAATAATAGTTTTAAACCTTATCGTTGTTTATTATTGCTATTTTATTATCATTGTCTGTTATTACTAAGCTACGGATTTATAGGCACGAAAAACGGTAGAAATAGGCAAGCAAAATAGGCATTTGCATGAAATGCAAAATAGGCATTTGAAAAGGAACTATATATTTGTCTTGTCCTTATTTACGTTCTTGAATAGAAAGTTCCTGAAATGAACGTAATATAGTTACCTTCATGGAATGTTTGCTTTCATCATAGTTCGGACAATCCTCGTAGAAATTTCCTCTTTCATTGTTGAGTCGTGCAACGTCAAATCGCACATTCACAAAACTCACTATTTTTTAGCGACTTGAAACGTTTTTATGAGGTCTAGGGTTGAAAATAGATGAAACGTATTTTTTTGTCTAATCCCATCCCTTTCAGAAATATTGCCAATTATTTTTTTCCGAAGAATCATGCATGCACTAATATTTAATTTTTTTGCGCAAATACGGTTTCCTTCGGAAAAATAAAATTACACTTAAATTTAACTTAAAAAGATGTACTTTCATGTGCTGTAAATATAATTGTTGTGAACCTATTATTTAAATATTTATAATATATTTTAATTTTTAAAATGCAAATTTTTACATTAGATCGACTCTTAAATTGTAAAATTAATTTATTTATACGCCAATGTTGTATAGATTTGCCAAATTTCAAACTGGAGCACACATAAATAACATTAAAAATATAGTTCGTTCGGCAGAGCACGTAGGCAGCCCGCTGCCTGCCGGACTCCCTGCCCGAACTATGGGGCGTCAATGACATGAGCAAAGCAACCGTGAGACTTACCTCATGTTATGAATCGCAGAAACACACATACGATCTCAAATGGAACTCTTCGGACGAAATGCGACTATTAGGTTTATTTATATACAACTGGCACTGTGCTAGGGTCTGCCTGAAACAGAGCAGCCTTCTCTCTGAGATATGAGTCAGTTGTGTAAACAGAGGAATCCGAGAAACATGTGCGCTGTTATGTGAAGTCATCAGGTACTCTTATAATAATATTAATACTATTGTTATTTGCATTTTCTTAATATGAAAATCTATAAATGCAGAAGTGTACATTTAGGTTGTTTCAACCCGCATTCTTGAGAAGTTGAAAATTGACTGCGGTCAAAAAAGTTATATGTAACGAAAAAAACATGTTTTCAAAATTCCATCTCGGGACGAGTCAAGTGAAGTTTTTTCAAGTAAGTGATAATCGACCATACTTGTTAATGTCGATTGTAATATGTTGGGCAGCGACAATGATGAATAACCGTGCACAGCTGGTCCTGGTAGGGCATGCTCACCCTAACGTGTACCATCTGATAATAATGAAACTGACCTAGTAAGTTCGTCTTCTATTTCTTCTGCTGTCTTCGCCCATCGTTTGCCGTTTTCTGCTCTCTGCACGAGAGAAAACAATATTTGGCGCCATGAGTTTTCATTGTCCATTGTGATTTTTTTAAAATTATTCTTTCATTCTTGAAGATATTCAGAGTCTGCTGTGAATTAAATGTCTTACTCTGCATCCTATTGTGCTATACTTCAGAGAAAACAAAGAATTTGAACACCTAAAAATAATTATTTCTTTTTCTGGATGTCTGAATCACGACACAAATTCAGTTAACTCTTTTCAGTATAAACTCATAATGTGAAGAACATTACCTTTACATCTTTAGCAACGCTGAACAACATATATAAAGATGACTATTGCAACTGTGATATAATAAAAAAAACAGTAGAAGGCACAAAGAAAATACATAGTTTCATTTCTTTATGAAAAGGTCAATTAACGATATTCTCTGAAGTGATGTAAAAGAAATATCAATTTTATTAACTGCATCACATACTCTTATTTGTATAAATTTCCGTCCGTTTGATACTAAATTGAATCCGTCTCACACTTTTTAATTTGAATTTAGTCGACTATGAATGTCATATCTCATATCTATATATCTGTCACATAGTAAGATGTAAAGGGGTTTATTGTTCTGTAAAGGTATATTGATGGTAATCGTCTACTGCTGATTAGCATGTGCTTGAGGGGTGACACTAGCAGATGCTGTAGCAAAACAGCAAGTAGTCATTTCTGTTGTATTTAATTTCTCAGAATCATCGCGGTGTCCCCACTTTGTTACTTACTTGACTTATGTAGAACTTTTCAGAGATTACAGTGCTATTTTTTCGAATTTTTAAACTGTCTAGGTTTGGCAGAAATTAAAGAATCGTCATGAAAGAGCCTTTTTTGTTCTTTAACGTCGCAAAATATTAAATTTCTGTCACAATTACAACACGAGTTAAACGCGGTCGTTTTTTCGAAAATTTTGGGAATTAATATAATCTCAAAAAATAATATTTAGGAAAAAATTGAAAACACGTGTTTCATATTTCTGCTTATACTCTTCCCAGAAAAAAAGTTTAAAAATCTGGGACATCAAGGTAAATTTTTTCTTAAATTTGTGTGATTTGACGTGGAATGACCCTGTTGGCCAGTTCCGACAAAAAAAAACTGAATCACAGGTTTTGCTCTTCAATAAATGCCAAGTTGTTATTGTAATGCTGCACAATACGATATTTTTTTTCAAATTTAATTTGAACATAAATATTGTCCTTTTTTAAATCGCCATGCATATTCAAAATGTAACTAGTGGTATTACAACAGCACATACTTTCTCGCATTATATCTAAAATATTTCAAAATTTGAAATTTTCAAAAATTCACATTTGTGCGCTATTCTTTTAGGTGCGCCTTGTTCTTTCCGTGAAAAGAAAATGAAGCAAACATTTGTAGTGGGTTTTGAGAATTATTTGTATAATTCGAATGAAATGTAAGCAGAAATTCTGCAAAAAACCCTTGTTAAAAAAATTATACATGGCCTTTTTTAAAGATCTTACTTTTCAGAACTATTACTTTTTCTACTAACATATTTCATTTAAGGCAGAGAGCACTGTATTCAATACTGTACTTTTGCAATGTTAAGTTTATTTATTAGTGAAATAAGCATTTATAGGCCCTATAAAATTAACACATAATACTCCTATTGCCTAAAAATGTATAAGTAACCTAAAATATTGCGTTTTACCTTTGAAAGAAAAAATGGCAAATAGGCAAAATCCGTCTTCTGACATATCAGAAGAAAGTAGCGACCGCGGACGAGGCCGCCCAAGGATTCATCTCGTAAAAGAAAAGGAAATCCCATTGGAGGCGTCCCTCTGAAAATGGCAATCCCGCGAAAATTGTGTAAATGTTCGTGATTATTTTGAGAGGGAGAGGCAGAGAGAGAGAAAAAAATGGTGGGCCCTTGTTACCCCTTTCAAAAGAAGTACAGCGAACATCTTGTGCTCTGAATTGGCACGTTTATACAGTGATGAAGATTGGGAAAGAGGAACCGGAGAAAAAACATTGCATTTTGGTTGAGAGTGCGTACGTTGTAGTGTTTTCAAATAAATATTTAGTTATTTTATAAATAGTTACTTTATATAACAGTCATATAACAGTGTAGTTGGGAATAATTGGCAAAGGAGAGAAAAGTAAGTCTTGCAAATTAATGGTTTTTGAGATTTGGTGAAAATGATAAAACCAGCTTGTCAGTAAACGTATGTATTTGAACTACAACAAAAATCGCTGAAAACGCAAAATGTTCAGTTTAGTTTAACAACTAAATGTAAGTAACTTTTGACTCAATATAAAAAAAAGTAATTTACCTTTTTGTTACAAAAACATATGAGCGACATGTTGCTCGCTTGACGAACGGTACAAGAAGAACAAAGATCGCGTTCGCGCATATCGCATTCGTACCAGTAGTACCATCATACCACTTTTCACTATGAGCTAACTTAATCAGACTTTTACTATAGAAATATCAACTTAATAGTTTGACTTACTTTAGTTATCTTGCAAATAACAATTAATATTTAACACTCCTTAATTATTTGAGAACGTAAATTTCCAAAAATTGTGCGCGTGAGAGGCTTGGTGAGTATATCCGCCATCTGCTGCGTAGTTTCGACGCATTCCAGTCTCACTGTCTTTCCGATGTGTTCTTGAACGAACTTCCTCCTAATCTCAATATGCATTTTACCCGTGCTGGTCTTCCCTCCATGAGTATTTTTAAGCATGTGTATTGCTGAACATACAAGTTTGTAGACAGGGTTGGGCAGTACGGTATTTAAATATTTGTATTTGAAATACGTATTTTAAATATGATATCGTAGGCTTCCGCGGCCAGAGTCATGATCTGGGCTGTCCGGGTGACGCCGAGCCTTCGACTCGGCGTCACCCGGACAGCCCAGCTCACGTATTTTAAATATATTTTGTATTTGAATAACTGTATTTTTGAGCTTCTTGGACATGTATTTTAGAGTTGTATTTAAATACATAAAATAGGTATATTTAAAGAAGGAAATACTTAAAATACTTCAAGTACAGGTGAAGATAACGAGGATATTTTTTTTTTGAATCTGCTAATGAATGAACTTCATTGAAATGAAAATAAAAGCCTTTTTCCGCTGATGAATTATAAATTTTAAAATTATTTTTAAATTATAAATCTAAATCATTAAAAATACTGGACAATTATCCGACAACAAAAAATGCCTTTATTCCTTATAACTAGAGTCCGGACAATGCCCTTTTTGCATATTTTATTTCTTTGAATGTATTTTTAGGCAACTTACCCCATTATAAAACATAAATGGCTTTTGTGGGGGTGTATAATGCATATAAATAACTATTTTAGAGAATTGCCTAATCAAGCGTTAAGAACCCATTAGTGCCTACAATATTGCATTTTTAATATTTTTTGTTCACTATATTTTGTTTTCTACAATCTTTTGAGAAATCACTGATGGGTAATTTTTTACTAAACTAGTAACAACCATGTAAAATCTGCCAGAGCGTCTTCCAATCGAGAACCTACATGTCCTGTATGTTCTTGCCTGTAACGCGTCGAGCAGGGTCACCGCTTAGACACGCATGAGAATTTGACACCGTGCGGGTTACCTTATCTACTTCGCCAAAGCCCGTCAGGGCGCTCCAGAGAACAGGGATGGTGCGGCGGCGGCGGCGGCGGCGGCGATGGTGTAACGGTTAGCGTATCGGACTGTTATACCCAAGTTTGCTGGTTCGAACCCGATCGAAGCCGTGGATTTTTAAGGGCGAAAAAATCGTTCGTACGGAAAGAAAAACCGGCTATCCCATGTTAGTAGATTTACTGCATGTAAAAGCCTAAATTCAAATCACCTGTTTCTTCGCCCTAGTAATACCTTCTTTCTCCCATGATTGGTGAAAGGAGCGTAGCGAAATTTGCGTGGTCAGACGTAAGAGCGGGCCTCATGGCCTGAGTCTCGTCCCGTAAAATAAGGCACATTCAATTCAATTCGATTCAGGGAATTGCTCTCGTCTTTCCTATCTTTGCAATGATTAGTGAGCTATCTGTTCATTGTTAAGAACACAACCGCCTTAAAAAATAGCGCTCCCAGCACCTTTCGCTTTTAGACGGTAGAATAACCCAAGTTAGCAGAGTTTTCTTCGATAATTTAGAATTGGTTTCGAAGTTTGGTGCATGCCAGATCAGTAAATTTTCTGTTCCTGTTAAGCATGCTTGTGCTACAATACCAAAAAAGTACCAATACCAACGTGCTACAATACCAAAAAAGAAAGTTTCAAGAAGTTCATTGCCGAAAGAATAGATTTATGGAGAAGATTCACTGTGGATTCGAAATGTATTTGTTTTTGACTGTTGTGAAAAGGTGGTAAACTGCGCAAAAAATATATCTTACAACATATAAACACTACAACTCATGCAAAAAGTGCCAAGAAAGTGAGAAAATCTATTCAAAGCTTCTTGAGCAAGTGCAGTCAAAAGATGAAGAGAAGAAAGGATTTCAACACAGACTTGTGCCATGCCGCAAACATTCCATGTTCAAAACCTAGAAATCCAACATTTAATCAGTTTAACCAACAAAATATGAAATTCCACACGTGTTGAGTCAACTCTTAGGAAATATCTAAATCCGCAATATGTTTTGACAATCGAAGAAATTCGATTCGTTTTTAGATAATTGTGTTCATCCTTTATATAGTACGTATTACATATAAATTTTAATATAATTCAACCAATGCCTATTTCCCTGCATATTTGTATGTGCATATTTGCCTGCCTATTTTCGACCTTTTTAGTGCCTAATGTCCGAGATCTACTAATAACACTAGTTTACGTTCATCCGCGCCAGTTGAACGACCATTTTCCTTCGTTGTTTTATATACTCACCAAATAGGGGTTTATTGTCTGATGATTTGTTTGAAAAACTGGTTGCTTTAAAAGGAAATTCCGCTTATAATTTGTGCTAGACTTAGAAGTTATTGTTCAGAAATGTATGACTGTCAATGAGTAATTTATGATAATTGACAGTTACAATAAATTGTCGCAATAAAAAAGTAACGATAAAAAATTATTGTATTTACTGTATTTTGAGTATTTTAAATACGTATGTACTTAGCTATTCAAAACCTAATGTATTTTGAGTTCTATTTAAATACTTATTTACAAAGTATTTTGGCGAAGTATTTAAATACTAAATTTAAAGTATTTTGCCCAACCCTTGTTGTAGGTTGTCTGGACTTCGGTATTTTCAACCCTTCCGATGCAACGAATCTAACATAAGTCATCAATAGCGGATACAACTGCTTTGTGTTCTGCTTCTGCAGTTGAAATCAACAATCAATTAATCTCTGTTTTTGAGCATATCATACCACTGGTCTACCGCAAATAATAAGAATGCCACTTGTCGAGTGAAGGGCTTTTGAATCTCCTCTGTAGTCCGAGTCGGTGTATGCAATCAGGTTGTCTACATTGAAGAAGACTCCACAGTTGACTGATCCTTTCAAATAGGCGAATACACGTTTCACCATTTTCTAGTGACTCCATTTCTTTACTGTTGAACATGCTGAGATAATTTACAAGAAAACTTATGTCTGGACGGGATATTGTAGCTAAGTAGAGTAAGCTCCCCACAGCTTCTCTGTAAGGAAGTTTTTTTGTTGTCATTTACAAAGTTTCCTTACTCTGTCATCATGCCACGCTCCATCAGAGTAAATGCTGGATTTTTAGAATTAAATCCATAGCGTTGTAGAACTTTCCGGGTATACTTGGGTTGACTTACAAATATTCCTCTTGAATTGGCCTCTATCTGCATGCCTAAGGGCCGTATTCATAGTCGACACTTATTTTTGAGGAACACTTTAGTGTTTACTTATTCGTATTTTCAATTCATGGTTGTCACTAAAGTGTTTGCTTAAGCATTCACTTATTCTTATACGTGAGCTTCTCTACCCTTAAGTGGACGCTTATTTTTCAACATGGATAACATCATTGATTTCGATGACTTTTTGGAGTGTATTGAAATCAATATGGTAGATCATATACCAAAACGATATTTTAGAGTCGTGGAAAATTCTTTAGAAATCCATAGTCAAAATGAATTTAAGAAGAAATATCGTTTTGAAAAGAATACATTTATAAACATTTTAGTGCCTCTATTGGACACTCACAACTAGAACTTGAATAATAGAGGATTACTATTACCTTCACTCGTAAAAATTCTAATAGCACCAAGATTTTATGCATCATCATTATTTCAGGTTTGTAATTTATGAAAAACGATCAGGATATTTTGAACTCAAATAATAAAACAAAAGCAATATGGAATATAATAAACAATACTACCAAATCAACTAGAAAACCCGTAGAGAATGTTGTTTTAAAATATAACGATATAAATGTGAACGATCCGGCAACAGTGGCTAATCTCTTTAACCAATACTTTTCGAGAATTGCTGCCGATCTCACTAAGGGTTTTCAGCCACAAAATTCAAAAACAGACACTTCACCCAAAATTTTAGACACAATGTTCGTTTCCGAAACTTCTTCCTATGAAATTCTCAAAATAATCGGTAAACTAAAAAATAAATATTCGTCCGGTTTAGATGAATTCCCAGATTCTTTGTTAAAGACTTGTGCGTATGCCATTATACACCCGTTAACTCACATATTTAATGCATCTTTATGCACTGGAACGTTTCCAGATATTTTCAAAACAGCTAAAATTAAGCCGCTTTTCAAAAAAGGCAACAAAAATGAAATTCAAAATTATCGGCCCATTTCTCTTCTATCAGTTTTTTCAAAAATATTAGAGAGACTTTTTTACGTACGAATGGAAACCTTTCTCACTAAACACGACGCGCTTTCAGATTGCCAACATGGATTTAAAAATCAAAATCAACGGAAACAGCTATATTTTCTTTTCTTAAAGATGTCGCCTCATCATTGGATCAAAACGAGGCACCTATTGGATTATTTTTAGATCTCTCAAAAGCTTGACGTCATTGATCATGACATTTTACTTTCCAAATTACCTTCATATGGAATTCGTGGTATTGCTCTAGATTGGTTATGTTCGTACCTTAAACAACGATCTCAGAGAGTTGAAATACCTTACTGGAATGATGGAACATTACGTACGCACCTTTCCGACTCTTTGCCCATTGCATGTGGAGTTCCTTAAGGATCGATTTTAGGCCCTATTCTGTTCCTACTTTACGTAAACGATATGCCCTCGACGATTCGAAACGGAAGAACGGTTCTCTTTGCGGATGATACGAACATCCTTTGCAATAAAGAAACCGTAAATAGTACAATATCAGATGTTTCAAATTGGTTCCGAAATAACAAATTAATAGTAAACGAAAAGAAAACGGTTTTAATGCAGTTTTCCATATCAAATAAACAATTCGGTGCTCCATTGAAAATGAACGGTGTACCATTGACTGATGTTAAGGCAACAAAATTTTTAGGTCTCTCAATTCAGTCAAACCTTAAATGGAACGTCCATTTAAATGAATTGAACACAAAATTAAGTTCATTATGCTACGCGTTCAGAATTCTTGCAAATTCAGTCAGCCTTCATACTGCTCGTTGTGTATACTTCGCGAATGTTCATTCCCGCCTGAGATATGGCATAATATTCTGGGGAAATACATCTTATAGCTCCCAGACTTTTAGATTACAAAAACGAATTGTACGAATAATAACCAAATCCCACCCACGTGATTCATGTAAGCCTCTCTTCATTAATCTAGGAATTCTACCATTACCGTGTCTTTTTATTTACGAATCAGTGGTTTTTGTAAAAAATGACTTGCTTAAGGGCGGGAATATATTTTCAGAAAATGCCGAAGTCTATTACTATAACACTCGACGTAGAAATCATATTCATCAGGTGACAGTATCAACAGCTCATTACAAAAAATTCACATACAATACATGTACATTATTTTACAACACTTTGCCAGATGACATTAAGCGATTAAATTCAATAGAAAAGTTTAAATCCCAAGTGAAATCGTTTCTGCTGCATAACTGTTTCTATACAATTAGAGACTATACTGAGCATCACAAGAAAAGTAACATTAATTTTAACAATGATACATACTGCATTAATTACCATTTGGACTGTATAAATAAGTATAAACAACCTGTAACAACTATTGTACTACAGCTTCCTGGTCAATGACCCCCATCTCGATCAGGTTTTTCGTCCAGTTTCCCTGATCCATTGAGCAAATGCTGAGATGGCCCCTTGTTTTGCTTCTGGACATAAATGTAACTTCATTTTCTGTGCACGTCTTCTAGAATTCAGTGGGAAATACAATTATTCAAATTATCGTTTCCATGTCGCGGCAGGAAGTAATAAGAGCCAAAATTTATTGCTTATTTTCTTTGAAAATAGATTTTATTACATGGGAGTTTTTTTTGTTGTTTTTTTCTCCCTTGCAAAATTCAAAATTTATTGCTTATTTACCCTTGAAAATAGATTTTTTTACATGGGAGTTTTTTTGTTTTTTTTCTCCCTTTCAAAATTCAAAATTTATTGCTTGTTTATCCTTGAAAATAGATTTTATTACATGAGAGTTTTTTTTCTTTTTTTCTCCCTTTCAAAAATTCAAAATTTAAGTAGAATATGACTTAGTGTAGGGATCACAGAATTTTGAAAATGTGCACACAATTCACTTTTCCCCATAGCACGTCATACGCAGTTTTTAACTGTTTTTTTGACGTAAAGTAAATAAATAAATAAATAAATGGATTTCAATTGCACTCCACTGGGCTATATTTTGTAGGTTATCTTACGAGGACAGTGTTTTATAGGTTAAGACTTAATTTAAGTTTCAGAGAACATGGACATGCATTTTTGTGTCATTGGAATAGTATCATACATTAACACAAGTTAAAGCTAATTTCAGACTCAGTTCAAAAGTCCTTTAGTATATGGTTACAATATTATATGGTTGAAAAGTACTATGTAGATTCAAAAATTCTCTTTTGGATGATCATCTGTACAGGGCCACATACAAATTTCTTTATTATAATAATACATACACACGTACGTACATATACACATACGTACGTACGTGCACGAATACACGTGCACATACGTATACGTACAGACGTATACGTACATATGCACATAGGTACGTAGTGCACGAATACATAAATACATCCATCCATCCATACATACATAATCAGGATCATGAAAAAGCAATGGAATACGACTTAGAAAAATTGCAAAAAGAAAACAATATATTGTACATAAAATGTTTCATGAATTTCATAAACTGAGAACCAACAAAAAAACTCAATCACAAAGATCAAGTGACACTTTTCGAATCAGATTTGAACACACTCAGCTAACTCACTCACATTTGTTAAATAACACAGCTTCCGTAAAATGTGAATCATGCAACGAACGACTGTCAATTGTTCATATCCTTCAGTCATGTACAAATATATCCATGAATGCCAATCAATCCTACAGATGGACAAGCTTTAATCTATTTTGTACTTTGTTAGGATTAGGACTTCAGCTCGAGAATGAGCAATATAAAGAGCAGACACAGTTACTGAACACAAACTTATGAGAACACACAGATGAATACATGTAAAAGGACATTAAGTGACACAATGCTGCTGCACGGGCGACCGGTGCGGACTAACTGGTGGTGCGCACATAGACCGGGGCAGGAAGTTTGTCTTCAGCACGGAGATTATGTATATAGCGGCACAAGCGTTGACAATTGCTACTCGCACTGCGAATCACCAACATACTTCAGTGGTTTTCAGGAAATATTAAAAGTTTGTGAAATATTAAAATTGTATAATGATAAGCCTGACTGTCAATTGTAAATTACTGTTTAATATTTGTTTTTATAGTAGATTCACTATTTATTTTAAATGTAATTGTATGTTTCACTATGTAATATTGATTTTAGTATGTCATGTATTGCAGTCGCTAATAATCTTGTGGTTGATGCGACTTTAAATAAAATGAAATTTAAGAAATATTTCTTCATAGAATGGCAAGAACTCATTTGGGATGTATTGCAGAACATTTTTATGTCCGCAATTTTCTTGTTATTTATAGCAGCTTTTTCATAATATGTTTCCTTGACTGGTAGTGGAGACACTTTCACCCAAGAGTACCCTCTTTTTGTACAGAGCACAATTTACACAAACTATCAGTGAAATCAGATACTTCCACTTATCCAGGTGTCAAACTTTTGTAAGTAAAACTACTATAATTTGATACCTGAAATTGTTGATTCTCATTTCTTGTTTTTCCATAGGAACATTTTGATAACACAATATTTCCCAGTTTATTCAGAGATCAGGTCATCTGCAGGACATGGCAATTCTCAAACTCAACAGAGATTTCTATGTTCAGTGTATTATACATCCAGGAGGAATATATGACCCGTTTTCATTCTTAAACTGTGTGCCTACATTTGCGGAGATGGAAAATGAACAAATCTTAAATGTTAAAAAAATTGAGATGACTGGTTTTCAGGCTCATTCAATTGTATTTGCATGTATAAATAAATTACATTTAAAATATTGACATTAATTTCCTTTGTTATATTTTGTGTATTGTTCATTTGTAGTTGTATTATTTTGAAGATTTATTTTTATAAATCTAAAAGAATAAGTAAGTAAATCTATTTTGAGATTTTTTCTTTTCTTTTTTTTTCTTTTCCTTTGTTTACTGTAATTTTCTTCGTAGCATATAGATTTTCCATTGTCTTCTTGTAGCTTGATACTACTACTCTCTTCTTGCGTTTTCTAATTGCTCTTGGATTAAAGTTATCCACAGTGTTTGCTCTTCCTTCCTCATTTCACCTTTTCTAAATTTAGCATGTAAAGAGTCCTTTCTGTTCGAAGTTCTGCTTCAGGAACACATACAGGTTTATTTTTCTCTTTTCTCCCCTTTTGTGCTGAAATTTGTTTATTTTCTGCATTTCCACGAGTTGGGGTATGTGCCTTCGCAGACTTGATTTCTCACTTTCTGGAACGAGTATGTCTTCAATAATCCCACACTCTTGGCATACGTTGTTATTTGCCAAATGTTTGACTAAGCTGTACGGTATCAGAATCAATTGTATTTGGAATTTCAATGTCAATTCCACATGAATCCAGTTCAGGGTCAAGTGTGACATAGAAATCTGGTGCTGGACCACCACCAGTAATAAGTGTCTTTTTGCAGATGCAAATTCTCCCTTCCTCCGAAATTTTATGTTCTCCCAAAGTTTTTTAAGTTGTTCTGCGTTCGTAGTAATATTTTCATGATTCGAATTATATTCTGCTGCAATTATTTCCCGCGTGTCTTTTTACGTATAGAAACAACATTTATTTACCTGTTTTCAACAGTGTTTATGTATTTCAAGACAATTTCTCCCAGTTCATCACGTTCCTTCATCGAATAACTGTTTCATTTCGGCATGTTTGAAATATCTTGTGTAATAAAGTAAACAGTTGCATTAAATAAATAAACCATATCTGAAACAAAGAAATATCGCGCAGCAATAATTATACTTACTGATCCTGAAAAATAGGTGCAATTCTGCCAAGAGCAATTATCCGTACACAATTAACGCATCGAAGCAACGAAACGAAATTTATAAATTATCTGTTGACATGTCTCCCGATGAAACATTGCTCTTAAAAGAACCGCCAAAATTGTAAACAAGAATGATACGGCCTTTTGGATCCGTATCCAGTAACCAATAAAGTAATATCAAATATTATGTAGCGAAATATTGTCTGAGTGCGATTCTCGAGTAAGTGGGGTCTATGAATAAGAAATTGTCTTAAGGGTCCACTTGTTTTAAGTAAACGCTTATAACTTAAGCGTTTACTTATATAAGTGTCGACTATAGATACGGCCCTAAGTACGACAATTCATTTCTCGTATTCTTATCAAAGGTAATTTCAAATTCAGTGCTGAGTTGAGGACTTTCATAATTTCGTCTTCATTCTTTCCAATGATGAGACCATCATCAACAAACAGTGCGATGATAATGCTTCTCGACTTATTTTAATAAATGCAGGGATCATCATCTGTGCTCTCCAGTCCTAACTTTGTCAAGAACGTTGAAATCTTGTTCCAAATTTTAGGAGCACTCGACCACTATTATTCTTAAATCCTTCTGCCTTATATATATGGCGGCACATTAAGTAGCCAAAATAATGTTATAATTTTAATCGACAAAAGAACAGTGCTTTCGGGGAGTTGCATAACTGCCGGCGCCGCGACCCGACGCGTGCGACCTGTTCGAAGGAATTTATGGCAGGGTGCAGCTGCAAACGCTGGGGTTCCCCTCGGAAGGCAGACCTTTCCACCCCACCTCCTTGGCGACCGCCAGCCCCCTCGTCAACAAGCGCCCCCTGTCTCTGGCGGGGATTACCTTCGACATTAATTAAGAACTGTTGATCGGAAACGACATTTGGGAAAGGGGGGCAGCGAATATCCTGTACATGTGCGCGCGCCTGTTAGAGACAGAAAATAGCCCAAGCAACGGAAAATTTTGGAGTTTCTTGCTCGTCGATTGGCTTAAACAGAAGTTAAGATGCAGTAGACTACGCCAATCGGACTGAAACAAAATCTAAGACGTAGGTTTAGACCAATTGAATCGCTGAACGCCGTGTAGGGATTATTTCACAAAGCGGGATACAGTTTTGTGGAGGGGAGAAGAGAGGCTTCTCTGGAACGCCGCACGGTGGTCTGAAGAGGGCCGAAACGCGCGCATAGGCACCAAATTTTATTTTTTGTGAAACGGTTATTTCTTGGTAAATGTCAATTCTACATACTTCAAATGACTAGAAACCAGGAAAAATAATAATTTTTATCAATGCTTACAGCCATACGACGCCCTCAAAGCCAAGCGTTTCAGCCGAAGAAAAATTCAGCTACACAAGCAGTGAAAATATACTTATCTTTGATTGTTTATAACTTTTTTCCTAATCAACTGTTCAACTTCCAGAAATTATATGCACTTTCATATACGTTTCTAAATATCTTAAAGAAGTTTCAGTGTCATTTTTTTTATTTTTCCTTAAATTAATCCTTACGTAATTAAGGTATGTAAATACTGCTTATTCTTTTGAATAAGTAAATTTTCACAGGCAATTAAAAAAAAACAACCAAAAACACATCCCCAAAATTAATATATATTTTTAAGTGAACATTATTGAACAATTTTCAGCTGAGATCAGCTGCCCCGATCCGCCCCTTTCAAAATTATGACCGTTTAAAGTTTGCATTAAGTGTTTGGAAAGAGCACCATTACCTCCGGACATAATACCGAAATCGTTTACTTCTTAAAAATTTATTATCTTCTCAACTTTCAGATTTTTATTAATTACATAAAATTTTCAATATCTTTTCAAAATTATTCCTTCTTTCAATTTGCCAAATTTCTATGTTTTTCAATTAATTTAAACATAGGAGATTGAGATCTGTAGTACAGAAACATGCAATAAGTGAATTTTGACGGGCAATAACATTAAAACATCTGGACACATCTTGGCCAAATTAATGCATATTATTAAGTGAACAATTGTAAATATTTTTACATTGATAACAACCGCCTTGGTCAACGTCTCTCAAAATGGCGTCTATTTATAGTTTACATCACGAGGATGAAAAAAGCGCCATTCCCTGAACTACGTGATCTTTGACGGACAATTACACAAAAACGATTAAAAACACTTCTTTGAAATTAATAAGTATTATTAATTGTACATTTGTTGATGTTTTTACGTTAACAACAGTCGCCCAGGCCTGCCTGTTTAACAATAGTGACCGTTTAAAGACTACATGATGAGGATTGAAAGAAAGCGCCTTACCAAAATTAAGTGATTTTTGACGGGCAATTACAAAAAAACAACTAAAATCACTTCCATGAAATTAATAAATATTATTAAGAGGACATTTGATAAAATATTTTTGTTAATAACAGTCGCCTCGGCCTGCCTTTTCGAAAATGGCGAAGGTTAAACTTTACTTGACCAGCTTTGAAAGAATGTGCCATTTCTAATACCTAAGTGATCTTTAACGGACAATTAAACAAAAGCAAGTGAACACAGTTTCATGAAATTAATAACTATTATTAAATGGACATTTGTTAATATTTTCTCGATAACATCAGCCACCTCGGCTAGCCTCTTTTAAAATGGCGACCGTTAAAATTTACATAACGCGGTTTTAAAAAAAGCGCCATTCCCAAAACTAAGTGATTTTTGACGGACAGTTACATGAAAACGACTAAACAAATTTCTGTAAAATTAATAACTATTATTTATTGGACATTTGTTGATATTTTTTTCTTAACAAAAGCTGCCTCGGCTTGCCTCTTTTAAAATGGCGACCGTTTAAAATTTTCATAACGAGGATTGAAAGAAAGCGCCTTACCAATAGTAAGTGATTTTTGACGGGTAATTACACAAAAATAACTGAAATCACTTCCATGAAATTAATAAATGTTATTAAGGGGACATTTGATCAAATAGTTTCGTTAATAACAGTCGCCTCGGTCTGCCTGGTGGAAAATGGCGAACGATTATACTTGAAGTGCTTTGAAAGAGAGTGCCATTTCTATTAACTAAGTGGTTATTGACGGACCATTATAAAAAAAACAGAAACATCTCCGTGAATTAAATATGTCTTGAAATAAACAATTGTAAATATTTTTTCGTTGCCCCGACTTGCCTCCTTGGGTCACCTGCGCAGTCAGCAGTCGAAGCGTGAGCGCTGGATGTCATGTTAGAGGTGGCGCGCAGGGTGAAATGATCCGGACAGGAAATGACCTCTGGCATATGCGTAACCGCAACTGCTAAAAATAAGACTCAAGGGACATGAAGATAACAGTCTTACAGGAAGCCAACTCAGGCGGCCAGATCTTTGGCATTTCTATATCATGAAACACATCACATTCCGACTTTTGGTCCAAAGCATCCGTGCGCCACCTTTTGACAGGCCAAGTAACATAATAGTAAAGTAATATAAAATGATTAATTATTATTTTACATTATAAATGGCAAACGAGTAGTACAATTGTTACAGTGTATTTACTACCACTATTAGTATATACTATTTATTTCTTTTACTACTTAAAGGACATTTGTACGTTTTTTTTTACTTTTGAAAACTATAGTTAAAAACTTTTTATACACTATCTCTACCTAGTTTTTAACACATATTCCGTTGAGTCATGGAATCAATGCTTATAATAACTTTTTCTTTACTTCTGAACAAATAAATGAAGGTTTTATTCATCTTCAATAATGTCTGATAAAGAATAGTACTTTTCTGACAAATAAATAAACAATATGAATTATGAGGAATAATATTATTTTACACTTAGAACATGTTTCAATAGATTTATACTTAAAGAACCGTTTTAAATCCACTAAATAAATAGTTATTTAATTTAACATCCTATGCGCACGTTTCGGCCCCGTTCAGACCACCGTGCGCCGTGCTAAGCGGGAAAGACATTGCATAGGAGAACGTCGTGCTAGGCGAACACCCGATTCGATCCGAGAGTGCTGTGAGAGGCGGGCGCAACATTGCATAGAAGAACGCCGTGCTTGGCGAATTAATCTTTCGATTTGGGAAAGTTATTCTGTTGAGTGTGATATTCGACTCGGACTTCTGCGCAATAGGGCCAAGTTATGAGAACAGGGCATAACTTGCTGCCTGCACTGAATTGTAGCGCCTATGCTGAGACTCGCGATAGAAATCTGATCTCGACGCGGAGGCCACCATTTGGACGAGACGAGTTGCAACGGGTGTTTCGACCGTCGCTGCCTGCTGCCACCGCTGACACGGAGCTTCCTTTGTCCTTTGGCGCCCAGGATGTAACCCTTGGAATCGCCACCGCAGGCGCCGCCGCCTGAGGTCAACGAACCTTGCGGGCGCCCAGCTGACGGGGCCAACTGCTGATACGAGACGTCCCGGTACAATTTGTCGTATCGGCAAAAAAAGAAACCCACGCTATTGGGTATTATCATTCTTCGCTCTTCAAGCGCAACATGAACTTTTTGCTATAACACAATCCAGATTTTGTAAGCGTTGCAGCGCCTGAGCAATCATGTTCTTGAATTATCATAATCAGTAATTCCTTAATTTTAATTTCATTATCTTACTATTTATTAGAGAGCTCATTAGGTAGGGTGTTTTTCTTTTTTATGTAACTTCCTTGACAGGAGTTAGGAATAAATTTAAATGTTTTCTAGTCTTTATATTCATTCTTATTAATATGAACAACTCCTAGCAACCCTCTTCTTCCGTCTAGAGTAAAAGGAACTAGTGATCTAACAGCCGATTGAGCTATAGCCGGGCCGGCGGATGTGACTATATATATATATGTATGTGTGTATGTGTGTGTGTATACACACATAAAAATTCTATTAAGGAAAGTGGTCTTGATGTCGAAGGTCATCAATTTCATGTGGTTAGAAGTTGCAAAAGTTCAAAATGAGACGAATTGAAACTTGTCTTACCACTGGACTGAATGTTTCGGAATAGTTTACTCCTCCTTGCTCGAAGCTTCTTGCAACGAGTCTTGCCTTCGCATGTCCATCCTGTTTTTCTCGAAGAATCCATCGACAAGTCAAAGGTTTAACTAAATCGGGATTTCTCACAAGATCCCAGGTCTTTATTTCTGTAAGTGACAGAAATTCGTCGGTCATAGCCTTCATCCACTTCTTGTCCTTGAGTGCTGTCGAGATATGAATATCTGTCTTTACCAATCATAACTGCATTGTCTCTATATCTGATTGGTCTTCTAAGGGTTCCACGATCTCGTAGACTTCGATAAGAGTTTTCACTTGGTTCTGAAGTAACTGACGTATCTCAATTTTCTCCATCATCGACGTAGTTTGAGTAATCATTTCCAAATTTATCTTCATTTCCAAAGCCCTCTTCACCTTCAAACACCTTCGCCTTCACGGTCCTCTTCATCTGTAGATTCTTGATCTGTTTCGTTGTTTAGACGAGCTTTAATTTCGACGTATTCATTAGTTTAGTACATTAAGTACATCTAATCTTATTACGAGTGCCCTAACCTTTTTCAAAGCATGGCATGGCAGTAGTGCGACATACAAGGCGACCGCGGCGAGTATCAGCTGTTTGCTGTGCGTGAACGAGTGCCCTAACCTTCAATCTTTGTGCTTTCATTAAAGATGACATTTCCAGAACTAATTGTGTCGTTTTTATCCTGTAGAAATGTCCTATAACTTGGCCTATCCAGGTCACAGCCAACAAAGAATCTTCGCGTCTAGTTTTGCGTAAAGATTTTTTGCGTCTATCTTGTTTCGTTTGTGTTCTTGGATATAAGCATAACAGATGCAGCCAAAACATTTCAAATGCTCAATTTTAACACGACAACCGAACCACAATTCTGCTGGACTTTTGTTTTTAACTGAACTTGTGTCTGGTTGATTGTGAATACTGCATAGTTAACTGCTTCATCCCATAAGTTGACGTTCAATTTCTTGGTATGAATTGCGTGCTGCCTCCACAATTGTCCTCATCTCCTCTCAATTCTGTTCTGCTCAGGTGTATATGGGTTTGACGGGCTGTGAAATACTCTTAGTTCAGTTAGAAGTTCCTTCACGGTGTTGTAAATTACTTCCTTTCTATTATCGGACACTTGACCTTTCTTCCAAATTGATTTTCAACCATCTTCATCTCTTTTAACTTGTTTGGCGTTTCATCTTTCGTTTTCAGAATGTAAACTTTTCTAAAATGTGAGTAATCATTCTTCAGCAGTAGAAAGTACTTGGCTCCTCCCAGAGACTTAATATCCATCTCACAGTGATCGACATGAATACAGTCCAATGTACGTTCGGCTACTTTCTCATTTCCAGGTGGTTGTCGATGACGTTTGCCAAATGCACAGCCGGGGCAAACACCATTCCAGTGGTTCTCATAGTTAACATTGTTTTTCTTCAGAATATTTCGTGTGCTAGTCTTTCGTGCCACATTTTGATAATGTCGCAGACACGTATCTGTTTCTCCAGGTCGAATTAATATTCTGTACAACTTTTCTCGTTGCACAATGGCTACGATTTCTACTGTATCATTGCCCCTGAATATCGACTAACTTGCGTTGGCGCTCTGTACATATACTTTATCCAACATTTGACTCATTGAAAATAAATTAAAAATTGTCAGGTACAAACAATACTTTTTTCAGAATTACTTCATCAAACGCCTCAACTTCGATGACTTGTCCTAGTCTTACAAGTCTTGAGGCATCTCCTATCAAAATAGGTTGGTGGAATTCTTAATAATTTATCAACCATTTTCTCTCAAAAGTCATATGCTGAGTTGCAGCACAATCGTGAAACCAGCAACTTTTGTTTTCAGATTTCAGACTACGAATATTGACTTCCGACAATCCTACACTAATAAAGGCACGATTATTGCTATTGTTGGAATCATGTTTGTTTGTCCTTCCTTCTTTCTCTGACTTCATTTCCTGACTGTTGTTCCTTGCTTTAGAACATTCCTCAGTAAAGTGCCCCTTTTCATTACAATTGTTGTAACCGTACTTGCTCTTGCAATACTCCAAATACTTTGCACATGGCTTACCTTTGCAAGTTTTCTTCAATTAATTAATTAATTTTCAATTTCAAAATAAACAAATCAATTTGATGAAATAAACACTTTAGATTTCTACCAACTCTCAAAATGAATTGAAGTTAACACAATGTTGACTAGTGAGGTTAGGTTGTGACTGACGATTCCGACAAATAGAGGAGTGCTGACGTGCTGTTCTTGCTGTTATTCGCTCCAAAAACAAAACCTTCAGTCCAATTGCGATTTCCTGGGCACCATAACCTCTTGCAAAGTAATGGTTTTTGAGATTGGGCGTAAATGATAAACCAGCTTGTCAATAAACTCATGTGTTTGAACTGTAACAAAAAGCGCTGAAAACGCAAAATAGTTTAGTGTAACAATTGAATGTAAGAAACTTTTGACTCTAAAAAAAATAAGTAATTTACCTTTCTGTTACACAGACGTACGAGCGAGATGTTGCTCGCTTTACGAACGGTACAAGAAGAACAAAGAAAGATCGCGTTCGTGTATATTGCAGTCATAGCGGTATTACCAACAACACTTTACACTATGAACTAACGTAATCTGACTTTCACTAAACTAATACCAACTTAATAGTTTGACTTGGCTTAGGTAAACTTGCAAATGACAAATAATATTTAACAGTAAGTTTCGTATTTATTGTCTTTCTTTCATGTGTTAGGAGTTTCTCAACATTCTTTCTTCTCTTTGCCTATTTAGTATTTAGAGCACATGGTAGAACGCGCAGTACGTGGCAACACCGCTCACCTCCACACGCAAATATCAACGGCATTCTAATTTTATTGGTACTTTACATTTCACCATGTTATCAACCAACTGTGAAGGACGGAGGAGTCATACGGATGATAGATTTTACTTTCCTCAAAATTTTGGGCATGAAATTCTAGAGCTGATAGTTTAATCGCCCGATCTACAAGATTACATATAATCGATTTCTTTATCCCATTTGGATGTTTCGACATGAAATTTTGAGTGAGTCCCGAAAATATTTGCTTTGTTAACCAGTACGTTTTGATACCAAATTCTGTTCTCATTAAGGTTATATCTATTTTTTTAAATTTATTTTTTGTTCTAAAGCGAATTTGATATTTTCATTAAAATAATTAAAGTTTGTTAAATAATCGTCAATCAGGTGGTCTTTTTAACGTTTGTTTTTACCTGTTGCAATTCCTTGTTTCGCCCTTATGTCGAATTTTCGTGAAATGTATAATTTTTCTTTTTAAGTTAAAAGGAGAACCAGAGTTAAAGTTAAAAATAGTAAACGTTTTTGCATGTGTTTTGTCGTAAGTCTTGAGCAGCAAGTTATACGGAAATATTTTCATTTTACAGTCTGAAATGCCATTAAAGGTAATGTAGATTAATATATTGTTCATGAAACTTAAATGTGTGTTATACGTTAAAAAGAGCTTAATGTATTTATATATTAAATTTAATGCTTTAATTAAAATCAGTGTAGATTTATTGTAAAGGTTCCCTCATTTCCCCTGCCTGTCATCATTCATATCATGTATTCATCATCACCAGGACATCAAAATCATTAATTTTTTTCCAGATAGAATCATATAGCTTAGACTATTGCATCGTAATGTACGTGTACATTAAATTTAATGTGCATTCATGATAATTACTTTATTGTTCTTTTCATTAAAGTAATGCAGAAATTTCTGATGGTGTACATTTAGTAAAACTACATATTCTTGTGTTATTTAATGTGTCATTGTTCAAGTTATTGGTCAATATAAGAATTAGCGCATCGTGGTTCTCAAAGTAGACTATTTGTTCTTGTGTATGTATATGTGTGTGTGTGTGTGTGTGTATATATATATATATATATATATATATATATATATATATATATATATATATATATATATATAAAAAGAAAGTCGTGTTAGTTACACTATTTATAACTCAAGAACGGCTGAGCCGATTTGGCTGAAAATTGGTGAGCAGAAAGCTTAGAGCCAGGAGACGGACATAGGATACTGTTTATCCCGTTCGACAGCGTTCCTGTGTGAGAACGCACGTTTTTGCACTACGCAGTGCAACAAGGATAGTACAGTTCCTCACAGTGAGTGCGACGCGAGAAAAAGATGGGACCGGCTGTTAAGGCGGAACAGAGTTCGCCGGGTCAGCTAGTATGTATATATGTATATATATATATATATATATATATATATATATATATATATATATATAAGAAAGTCGTGTTAGTTACACTATTTATAACTCAAGAACGGCTGTACTGATTTGGCTGAAAATTGGTGAGCAGGAAGCTTAGAGCCAGGAGACGGACATAGGATACTGTTTATCCCGTTCGACAGCGTTCCTGTGTAAGAATGCACGTTTTTGCACGTTTTCGCACGTTTTCGCGTGATTTCGCATGTTAGCGGTCATTGTTGCCTGTTGTAACCCATTGTTGTAACGCCGCACTGATAACAGAAGGCGATAATGATAGCCGCCTTTCGTTCGCCGTTATATCTATATATTGTCGTGTTAGTTACACTATTTATAACTCAAGAACGGCTGTACCGATTTGGTGAGCAGGAAGCTTAGAGTTAGGAGACGGACATAGGATACTGTTTATCCCGTTCGACAGCGTTCCTGTGTGAGAACGCACGTTTTTGCACGTACGCAGTGCAACAAGGATAGTACAGTTTCTCACAGTGAGTGCGACGCGAGAAAAAGATGGGACTGGCTGTTAAGGCGGAACAGAGTTCGCCGGGTCAGCTAGTATATATATAAAATAAAGTCGTGTTAGTTACACTATTTATAACTCAAGAACGGCTGTACCGATTTGGCTGAAAATTGGTGAGCAGGAAGCTTTGAGCCAGGAGACGGACATAGGATACTGTTTATCCCGTTCGACAGCGTTCCTGTGTGAGAACGCACGTTTTTGCACGATTTCGCATGTTAGCGGTCATTGTTGCCTGTTGTAACCCATTGTTGTAACGCCGCACTGATAACAGAAGGCGATAATGATAGCGATATGACGTTTCAATTTAAAAGGCTTCAATCTCCGATCCGTCTTGCATTCGCCATGACCATCAACAAATCACAAGGCCAATCCTTGAAAGTTTGTGGTTTGAATCTAGAATATCCATGTTTTTCCATGGTCAATTATAGGTGGCATGTTCACGGGTCGGAAGATCATCTGCGTTGTTTGTTTTTGCGCCTGATAATAAAACAAAAAATGTCGTGTATCACAAGGTACTTAACTGAAGAGTGCAACCTATGCACCAAAGTACAGGAACAATAATGAATGATTAATCCACTTAAATTTTTTATTTGTATTTTCTAATAAACAATTTAACTTAATAAATTCCAAAATCTGCTTATTTATTGCCTTTAACAGCCGGTCCCTATGATTACAGCTTTGTATTTCTCTCTTAAACAAAAATCAATTTAAAAAAAAACGCTCTGCTACGTAATAGATTTTTTTAATTATCTATTTAATTTCAGAGCGTTTGTTTGAAATTCTTCTTTGTTTGAGAGAAAAACACAAATCTGCAATTGCTTTATTATCACGAGTGCAACAAGGATAGTACAGTTTCTCACAGTGAGTGCGACGCGAGAAAAAGAAGAGACCGGCTGTTTAGGCGGAACAGAGTTCGCCGGGTCAGCTAGTATATATATATATATATATATATATATATATATATATATATATATATATATATATATAGAGAGAGAGAGAGAGAGAGAGAGAGAGAGAGAGAGAGAGAGGGAGAGAGAGATACATATACATACAACTGCAAGGATTAGACTTGTTCAGTCTGTTCCGGCTGCTGAAAACTGCTCACTCCATCTTCTCAATGGTCTTCCCCCATTTCTTCTGCCTTTTGGCATGTAGTTCAAGACAACCTTGACTATTCTTTCTTCGGGCATTTTTAATACATGATTTTTCCATTTTCCTCTATATTCTTTGATAATAATTTAAATTCACATTTAAAATTTTTAGATCGTTTCTAATTTTTTCACTTTTCTTGTGATCAAGAAATGTATAGCCTGCTATGGTTTGAAGAAACTTCATTTCTGCTGATTCTAATTTTCTAATTTGATCTTTAGTTAATGTTCAACACCCACTTCTGTATAACAGCATGGGTAGGGCCATTGTTTTATAGAGTTTCTTTATAGTTTCTTTTCTAACTTTATTTTTTAAAGTTCGAGCTATTGTGTCACAGAAGTGTGTATATCTGTTTAATTTTACTTGTAAATCATTATTTTTATATTATGTTATTTTATAGCCAAGGTAAATAATTGTATTTATCTGTTCTATTATATTTTTTCTAAGGGCTATTTTTGCTCTTATAGGATCACTACCCCTACACGCCATGATTTTTAGTTTTGTCCGTTGATATAGTCATGTTGTATTGTTTAGCTATATAATCTAATTTATATACTGCTTCGTGGATACTGTATTCTGCGGAGCCTATAATAACTTGATCTGCAAACAATATTGTGGTAATATTTACATTTTTTACTGTAAATCTATATATTTAAAAAAATAAGGTATTTTGCCATGGCTTCGTTTAGAGCTTCTACTGAACCGATTGTAGTATTTTTTCCTTTAAATGAAAGAATGTGATCCCTAGATGTGTTATCAGATATTGTTTGTGTTGATTCACCAACATTTAGTGTGTAAATTAATTAATAAAATATTTCTTTAATAGTACGCTTATCAATAGTCAATTGTTTTCTCCTAAAGGGTGGCTGTTTCAAAATCGATATATATGAGTCGATATATGCTTCATGGTGGCGCTGTTTGATGTTTTGTTTTGATTGTTGAGAATTGTTTACAATTCATCAAGGTTTTGTTTCAGTGTAATTATTGCGTTGTGGCGTTGACAGTTTGCATGTATTTGCTTTTGTGGTGTATTTTGTAGAGAACATTCGGACAGTGTGTTTTGCTCGGTTGTACTGAAGTAGTGAAGTTGTTCACAGGTTATGTCGAATTCCGAATCGTTGCCCACGCGCCCCAAAAGACGCAAACGTACATTAACTGGACGCGGGGACAGAGAAAGTCAGCGTAAGTGTCGTGATAGTGAGGTCATTTCGTTTTCTGCTGGGTCGTTGTCTATGAAATGTCAGTTTTGTTCTGCTTTGCACTTCGCATGTGAGAGAAATTCTGCAAACGAGTTTACTCTGTGTTGCTTAAATGGGAAAATAAGTTTACCTTCAAGCAATATGCCAGAAGAAATCAAAATTGTTTATAGGACATGATGACACATCAAACAACTTTAGAAATAATATCCGTCAGTATAATAGTGCTCTTTCTTTTGTTCAATTTGGCGCCGATATTGCATTGCCACCTGGCCATGGGCCATACGTGTTCAAAATTTTGGGAACTCACATCACAGAATATCTTCGTTATACCCTGAAGATCCAAACAATGCAACGTATTGTGAACATTAGTCTGGGCACAGTATTTTACATTTATCTCAGATCTCACCGTCAAATTTTGACGGGTTTTCACTAGTTGTCTGTTTAAAATTTTAGCCACTCATTTATGACTTTGTCAATATATATGTTAAATAAAAAGGTGACAATGGGCACCCTTGTCTTACACCTTGATTAATGATTGTAGCATGTTTTCCATTTTTTGTTCTTATTTTTATTGTATTTTCTCTATATAGACTCTGCATAGCTCTTATTAGATGTTTTGGTACTCCTTTCTTTTTTAATGTTTTTCATAGTAGTGTCCTCCTAACTTTATCAAAAGCCTTCTCATAGTTGATGAACTGGTAGAATGTTGTAAATTTTGTTCTTCTCTTTTCTCTGTTAATTGGGTAATTGTAAATATACAGTCACTGCAAGATATTCCTCTCCTAAATCCATGTTGAGCTTCTGAGATTTTATTTTCTATTATTGGTTTTAGCCTTCTTCCTATTATATTAGCATAGATTTTATAGCAATAGTTAAAGCTTTAAATATATATATATATATATATATATATATATATATATATATATATATATATATATATATATATATATATATTTCGATTTCCTCAATGGAAATCAGGAACTAAAGAAGCGAGGTTCTTGCCTGTGTTGTTCCACACCATTCCGACGAAAAAGAAAAGAAAGTGCAATGTTTCGAGAAACAAATAATGACATTTAATAAAGAACAATGGTACACAGACATCTGCATGTGCTCCTAAAAAAATACAAGAAAGACAATCCAGAAATAATGTTTCAACAGTGTACACTTGTTTGGCTTCCTGTACTCCAAAAACAATAACAAAAACAAAAAAAATGACCACAACACAGAAGTATGATTTCTAGAACTATTCTGAGGATTGTAATCACTCAGCTTTTTTCTTTAAAAAATGTGTGAAAATCAAATTTATTTCTTTGTACAAATAACTGTCATTTGGAATGAACATTATCCTTCGAGATAATCTGTACAACTGTAGTGTCCTTGTACACCAAAACAATTCAGAATTGTACATTCCTAACAATTCCCTTATTTCCAATTAAAAAATTTACATCCAAACTGGATCAACACACAGCAATATAAATTTAATTTACAATGTAATCTCTAGAATAAACATTCTGTATCATTTCTCCAAAAAATTCAAGGAAAAAGAAGATTCAAAACTGACAAAGTTCTTCATTCCTTTTGATAAATACTCAAAGTATGGAGTATCATTCTCCCAAAACTCTTAAATGATGATATTTGTTCATTACCATGCATGTAATCATTGCAATAATCTGCCCTCTTTACCCCGCAGGGTCACATAGCACTCCTGTCACAAGCTAACACATGCCATGAAATCACATCATACAAATTACAACCAGAAGAAATTCATGGATAAACATTTTTCTGAACGTTGTGGCAGTAGAAATAGCTATGTAACTGTTCTCCTTACACTCAGCTATTTTTTTTCACAATCTGTGATATTAGACAATGTTCAATAAAATATTGCACTACCATAGAGAAACAGAATCTCATCCCCCAACTTAACAGAAATTAACAACTCTTGACTATTCCTAATAATAGTAAATTGCAATATAAGTTACAAATAGAAAGTACATAATTGTCAACAGTACCAGTTAATGAAATTGAAAGTTCACCTTTCTTCAAGCTCTTTTCCCATTAATAAATGATTGGTTCACAATCCACATATGCGTATTGGTGATTGCAAATTGATAAATTAATATGCACAAATTAATTTATCAGTCTCTTTAAGTCCTCAACTTAGAATAATGCCACAGAACATCCTGTATTTAAAATAAAATATTCTTTTCCGGCACATCCGGCAAAAGAACAGTCAGAAAAAGTCACTTGCCACTGCAAATGCCAGGACTCGCACCTACAATACTTTCACAATTCCAAATTGGAGTACCGTATCTCAATTTAAGGAGAGATTGATCCTCTAACCTCACGCCTATTCAATTACAGAACAATTCAACTACAGAACCGTTAATTAAATGCTTTATTAGCACCCAAGTTAATCAGTTAGCACTCCAGTTCACGTATATTCTCATATCCAGTTACCTTCGCATGTCTCTGTCCGGACGGAGGACGGAAGGGACGCGTCCCTTCAACTTTCAACGTACCTCGAACATTATATCACCTCTCTTCGTGCATGAATTGTTCCACAATAAACGCAAGTGCATTAATTTTCCATTGTACCTCCTCTCATGTTTTGTGGTGGCGAGCTCCATATATGACCAACACAGCACTGCTCCACACTCCCGACTCTCGCCACTCCATCCTCTCTGGTCGCTTGCACACACCATAGCTTTAGACCGTAGCTTTTTGGGCGCAAGCAAAGCATCGACACTGCCCTCTTCACCAGCGAACTCTGCTTGGAACCCTCGAACTGCTCGCCCCCGGCACGGAGCACTCATTTAAAACTACGCCGCTGCTCGCCTCCCTCGCAGCCAAGCATCGCTGTACCCCGTACTTGGATGTAATATATATATATATATATATATATATATATATATATATATATATATATATATATATGAACCTACATATTTTTCTGCTGTATTCGACTGTAGTTGCTGCATATTTATTTCATTTTTAACTTGATTTGAGTAGGGTTTTTTCTTGGTCAAGACATTGCAGAGGATGTGTAATAGTGTGTTTTGCAAGCTCGCTATCGAGGCCGTTTTCCGGCGAGGGTGCGTGTGAAGTCTGAGAGAAAATTGAGCTTAAATACAGTAATATTTGTGAATCTCAGAGGCAATTTCAATTGGTTGTTTGAGTACATTTCGTTGCAGTGTCAATGTTGTTGGACAGAATCGTTTGTGTTCTGTGGAAGCATGTTGTTTTTAACAATTTAATTATAAAAGGTCAGGCGCGGCTCGTCATTAAAGGCTGTAAGGCGGAGCCTCCCTTACAAAAATCGCTGCCCAAAATAATGTAAAAAATATTTATAAATGTATTTATTTATTAATAATGGATTTGAGAGTTATATTATGTAACTATCATATCAAAATTTTTATATGACAGTGCTACAAATCTCGTTTGTAACGCATTTGAAGCTGTTGACGGATGAGAAAAGCGTTAGACTCCCACTTCATTCTGCCATAAGCCCCTGTGTAAAACGAGGAGGCGTGACGTCATGCATTCACTGCACAGGCTTACGGGCGGACGAAGGCTGCGGCCTGGCAGTCTTCAAGGGTCAGGACCTGTGCGCGGCCGAAGCCTGGGTGGGCGTAGGGTCTGAAGAACGGCGAGCTCACCAGATAGCAATACTATGCAGCTCAGTGAGAAGCACTGAGCATTAACTAGTTGTTCAAATACGCTGTAGGAGCGCTACTCTCTTATCAGAATGGGTATAGAAATATATTATTTAAAAGCCAAGTCCTAATGAAAAACGTAGATAAAACTCAAAGAACAAACAGGTCCCCCTGCTGTCCCCATAAATGAAAATCAAGTACTGCCCCCGAATTAATTTCATAAACTGGCGGGATAAACGACACCCCCTGCTTTCTGAAGTGCCGTTTGGTACGAACTATGGTGGAAATAATTATTTATGTGGAAGCATGTTGGAAATAATTATTTCCACCATGGGTACGAACCATAGAGCAGTTTGTGTATGGTACGAAAGTTTAGTGGTTGTCTGTTGACTTGTTAGCGGCGAAGGTGAATTGTGCGTGTCATAGTGTGATATTGTGTAGCTGCATTTGCTTCATTTGTGGTGTTGGGTAGTTTTGTGGATTTTATTGGTGTTGGTGTGATTTGTTTTAAAGATGGATTCAATGAACAATATACGTGGTAACAATTTGGATCTTCATTCGAGGAAACAGGAGAAAACCCTTGGTTCGCTAAGGCCAAATCTTTCCATAATTCAGGAACAAAAGAATACAAATCTCGTGGTGGATATAATCGTAAATTCAACCCGACAGTGTATAATGCTGCGGAGTGGCTTTGTGGATGTGATGTAAAAAATGCGTTCTTTTGCTTCACGTGCCTCCTGACCTGGAACGATGATAATGTGTGGACCGAGACAGTCACAGATTTGCAAAA
Organism: Teleogryllus occipitalis; assembly: GCA_011170035.1. Classification (NCBI taxonomy): domain Eukaryota; kingdom Metazoa; phylum Arthropoda; class Insecta; order Orthoptera; family Gryllidae; genus Teleogryllus; species Teleogryllus occipitalis. The sequence continues at coordinate 36,505 of BLKR01002489.1, forward strand.
CTTTAATGCGAAAGTGAAAAAGCACAACAAATTAAATGCCAGTTAGATTTTGCTTACCGTTTACGAGTAAAAAAAATTCAACGAGAATGTTTCAAAGAATCCATATATTCTGGGGAAGTTAACACTCAAGCCACAAAAGATTACTACACTTTTACTACTGTATAAAGTTTTGTGGGAAGTTTGAACTGACCTTAAGAGGATATGACAAACGGAAAATTCTAGCAATCCTGGAATTTTTCGCGGGCTGGTTAGTCTCATGGCTGAATTGGATAGTGTCTTGAAGCAGCATATAGAGAAAACCGATAATCGTGTATTCTTAGATCTATCTAAAACAATTCAAAATGAATTGCTGGTTTCCATCTACGCGTGTTGCTTGAACCTTATTAGACATGAATTACACGAGACAAATTATTTAGCAATTGAAGCTGATGAAACCACTGATAGTGCCATATTATCACAACTGGTTTTTATTTTGAGATATGAGATAATGAGGAAAATAAAGGAAAGATTCGTGAGCTTCGTTCAACCTCAAAAGCCACAACGCAGAAGGCGTAAGTGATGCCATCTTCACAGAGAAAATGAAGATACATGAGGCTCCTGAAAATCTTATTGCTCAAAGTTACCACTGTATACAACAAGTACAAAAGAAATTTTAGTGTGTTTAAACACAATTATTGGATGTGAAAGTAGCGACAAGACAATTAATAAAAACATAGGGCTTAAATATTTCTTGTAGGACGACGATTTCCTTTTCTGGCTACAGTTTTTTAACAAAGTCATGCCTCATTGCGATATTTTATTTAATGAACTTCAGCAGAAGAGTATAGATTCAGTGAAAACGCTGAAGTATGTTTCTGAGTTTGTTTCTTCCGTACAATAAATTAGAGTTTCACTCGGCACTGGACACTGGGGAGAAGATGAACCATCAGCAAAACATTTGCGTTTTACAGAGCCAAGAAAAGTGTGTGTGCGAGAAAAGTTTGCGACATCATAATGACGCAAATCAAGAACCGATTTCTTTTCAGCGATCATCTTTCGGTGGCGAAGTTGTTTGAACCATCATTATTTCTTTAACACAGCAAAGCATTTCCAGAAAAAGAATTTAAAACTGCAGCAATTAAAAAGTTGCAGCCTACCCCATTTAGAAAACCACGAGCCGCGACTGTAAAAGGTACATATGAAATGCAATTAAATAATGAACATTAATTAAATAATGGAGCAACAGCGACGCAACGTAGCAGTCGCGTAAACAACCCACCACAGAAATTCTGCGAACATGGTTTTTACATCGTTTCAATCTTTTTTTTTTTTAGACATTCCAAGACACTTACTTTAGATTTGTGAAATGCAGATTAGATCTAACTTTCCCCGACAACTTCAATTTCCAGATTTTTTAAAGCATTTGTACACCAGGAAAAACAAATAAAATTAAGTTAATTTTTTATGAAGATAAAAAGAATCAAAAAATTATGTCAGTTTCTCTAGTTTCTTTTTTCTTTTTTTTAGAATAGTAAGAGTGTTAATGTACATAAAACAGGACACTTTTCTCAGGAAAAGGGAAGCGTTTTCAATCAGCACGGATTTAGAAAATCAAAATCTAATTATTTTTCTTAAAGATGTTGCTTCAACGGATCAAAATGAAGCACCTATTGGAACATTTTAAAATCGTTCGAAAGGTTTTTACGTCATTTATAAGAAAATTTTTCTTTCAAAATTCCCTTCACGTTGAAATCAAAGCATTGCCTTTATTGGATATCTTTATACCTGAAACATCGATTACAAATAGTAATGACAGAAAATTATTTACATATTTTCTCGACTTTGTCATTTGAGAAGTTGGGCACGCAGTATTCGATATAAGACCGTGCCCTCTTTCTTTTTACCCGTCGCGAAGAAAAATGAGGGTTACGTTTTTCATGATAGTGTATCTGGGTTTCTTTGTTTACTCTTGCCGTCTGACTGAATCAACTAATACTCTTATGAAAGGTCTGCTTACATTCATGTTGACAGAATAAATGGCAGAGGCTAACGCGTCCGAGGTTTAGTTTGAAGTACAAGGTCCAAATAGCTTTTTCCGTAAATAAACACCCCCTCTCTCTGTTTTAAGATTTCAAACTTTTAAATCCTTAATATCATCACTGATTGCTCCTCTCAAAATGGCAAAGTTGGATGTGCTTTCTACTGCAGTAGAGCCACGCGAGGTTTTCTATTAGAGTCTTCGTGCAGCGTCTACACCGCAGAGAAGTATGCGCACTTGGAGGCAATTTGCTGAATCGATGTCATTAAAGAAAGTAGTGATCTGCAGTGATTGCAAAAGCTCTCTTGAATCCATCTCCTCGTCTTGTGATCCACTGACAATGACCATCCAACACCAAACTTCTATTGGTCCGCCACTATATTTTAGTCTTTTGTTGGGTCCCTGGAAACGTGGGAAAAAGAGGAAATGAAATAGCTGACCAGGCGGGAAAGTATTCCACGAAGGAAAGAGAATTAGATATCTTCACAGTCCCCACGGAAGACACAAAGCTGTTTATAAAACGCTCTATCCGCAGTGAATGGCAAACAGAGTGGCATAACTCAGATTTTAAGCTCACGAGAATCAAGGATTCCATAAATCCTTGGTCTTCCTCATCTCGTGATGCTCGGCGCGAGGAGATCATTTTAACACGCCTCCGGATCGGTCACTGCCATTTGTCCCACGGTTATCTCCTCCACGGGGACACACCCCCTATATGCGAATACTGCAAAATAGATCTTACCGTGGAGCATGTTCTCTTGTACTGTGTTAAGATAAGAGATAGCCGTCGAAGGCATCACCTTGCTAGCTCCCTAGCGGAGATTCTTAGAAATGACGAATCTTGTCTGTGCAAGCTTTTTAGCTTTTTACGAGAGACTGGCTTGTACAGCCTTATCTGAGAGAAGATGATAATGCCAATTATTGGCATTTAGCCCGAGATTAAGAAAAACCTATCTGGCATTTTTCTGCCAAACCTTTTTATTAGGATACGTTCCTTTCCAGTTTTACTTTGCTTTCTATTTAAAGATTTTATATTTCTTTTGTTAGCTTGACAATGCAATATAGTGCACTGGACTTAAAATAATTTGACACGGGCGCAAATGACCTTAGCCGTATAAGCCCCCTTAAACATAATCAATCAATTTACTTAAAGGCCCTGGACAGTTTCAAAATTTCCTCCAAAACGGCTTCAAATTTTTTCTTTAAATTTCTTGTAAGAATAGAGTAAAATGCACACTTATAAAGGCGGTATAGGTCTCATTTTCTGGGTTAAGTCTGAATTTTCCCAAGTTTCAAAAGTGAATTTTTCGGCGACTTCCTACAACTGCAGTATTGAAAATAGAGATTTTCCCTTCAAATGAAATTTGTTCTCCATATTTAGTTGCTTCATTAAGGTCATCCAGTTTTTTTGAAAATTAGTAGATTTCGCGCAATGTTGCGTGCAATGTGTGCAAATTTAAATAACAAAAACAAGATTTTGGCGAAAACTGCTCCAAATCTTTTCTTCAATTCTTTGGTGGGAATATTGCTAAGTGTGCTCTATAAAGTGACATACACACCATATTGCTCTTATTCTTTTGTTTTTTCAAAAATTAGGTTTTTGTCTTGTTTCTCACATCGTTAATATTTACACTAACGGTAATTTATTCACATTATATTTATGATTACATGTACTCTACATGTCATATAAATTTTCTCGAAAACTCAATAGTTTTCTCTGAAAATGAGCTCAATTTTCTGTATTTTCAGAAACGGTACGGCGTGGTCATAATCGGCAATTAAAAATAATTTTGTATCATTAGCACAATACATTAACTTTGAGCTCGTAAAACAAGAGAACATTAACAAAATGACACTGAATTAATTAAGGCGTACAGCTTGAGACGCTACATCGGTAAGGCACACTTGGCTATTTAACGAACAGTGTATAACAAGAATTAGCTGTGTACTCACTCCCCAATGGCATAATTGTTTTCGACACATTCAAAAAATTGTGCAGCGCAACACCGACACCTTACAGGCCGCCATACTTGCGTTTCCCTGTTCCTCATAACACTCGCTAACTTGGCTAATATGTCTCCTGTTCAAGTCTTGTTAGTCTTTCAAACATGCACGCTGAGGTTAAGGTATCAAATTTTCTGAGTCATTCAGTTCGGGGAAACCTCAAGTGGAATATCCTTATAAATGCATTGAACACTATTTGTGTTATGCATTTCTAATTGATAATAATTCTGATTGAATTCATTAATATTTGTCTGAGGAATGTATTTTCTTTTGTAAGTTATTTTTATCGATACTCGTTTTGTAAAAGTTTGCATAAGTGCGTTTAAATTTCATCTAATTATTCAACATACAGGGTAACCACTATCTGGAAAACACGGACAACTGGGAAAATGAGGAAATTGCACTGCTCTCGAAAAGTGGGGGAAATACCAGGGAATTTGTAGAAGAATCATTAGAAGTTAGGGAAAACGTAGATTCTTTTATGTAACTGAATATAATTGCTTGAAAAAAATAGTCCAGCAAAAACAAGTGACTCAATTTTTATTTTTCAAGATATTTTTCTTCAACTTCTACTTTATAACAATGGAATAAGGTAGCTGACAAATTAGTATAGGGCTAGTTTTAATGATTTTAAAAAAATAGTGTGAAATACTTTACTCTCATCGGTGAAACAAATGCACTGGAAAAGCGGGAAAAGTCAGAAAAATTTGTTCCGGGAAATTAGTGGCCATCCTTACATAGCTTTCAAAGTTTTTACGGAAAGAGCGTTCTTGTCATTTGTCCACAAACCATTCATGTAAGAAAAGATGTTCATGGCACCGTTAGTTTCAGGAAAACACAAGAAATTCCAGTATTATCAGAAAATTGGAATACGGCACATTATTCCGCACTAAAATGTGAATTACTTTCTACCCAGCAGGTGCTAGGTGGTGTTCTTTCCACCTTCCATTTTTTCAATATTTCCGGTGTTTTATATTGTTTAATATACCCAAACTCGTCAGACCAGTCGTTAGTCCAGTCGGTATGTATATTTTACCTGCAAAATGGCCATAAAAACTTTCTTCTTTGAGTATGTTGTATGTACCCAGGCACTACTTAAAAGCTAGTTAAGTCTCTGAGAGGCCCGAAAAACCGCTGTTTTTTTCTGACTTGTTTCGATTTTTTCTTAATAGATCTTTCACTTTAAGTATATTTATTTATTTTACGTAAAAAACAGTTAAAACTGTGTGTGACGTGCTATGGGTAGAAATGAATTCTGTGCACGTTTAAAAAAATCTGTGATCCCTACCATAAGCCATATACTACTTGAATTCTGAATACAGAAAGAAAATGAGCGTTTTTTGCAAGCATTGTTAACAAAAATATTCGCTCCAATGTAATAAAATCTATTTTCAAGGGTAAATAAGCAATGAATTTGGGCTCTTATCCTTTAGCATGTCTTTCGTCAAGGAATAATACTTCCTGCAACATCATGTAGTCGTGTAGAAACATGATTCAAATGCATTTTAAAGAGAAAAAAATTCCTACAACTTTTGTATAAAAGATTTTTTTCGAAACCAATTACCAAACTAGCTACATATTGTGGGAATTCTGATGTGGTGTTGTTGACGTTCTTATGAGAAGATATAAAAGAGGTCATCTTCGTCAACATATTAGCTTTATTAAGATAGCCGGCTTTCGACGGCTTTGCCGTCGTCAGTCTACAAGATACAGAAAGATATAACAAAATTATAAATAAATACACAGTAAGATAGATAATTAAATTACATATAATATATAGCTACATATTTTCAAAAAACGCTAATTTTTCAATTCTCAAAAATGTGTGCAAACATACACATGTTGTAAGATTAAAATCAATCCTTAATTGTTATTGTAATAATACTGCCATTTATCTCATCACCGGTATAAACATAACCTCATAAATTAATCCATTGCCAAAAAAATAAAAAATAATTAAATTATACAACTAATTTAACTACTAAATTATTTAGATTTTATAAAATTCCTACAACCCGAATCAGTTTGAGAAATTTTGTGAGGAAATATAAATTAACCGCTAGTAATACAAATCAGGAAATATCAAGTATCTTAAAAGATGGAGCAAGAATATGAGAAAAGTGAATGGTGAAAAATATAAAGAATATTCCGTGAAAACGATATGGAACGTGCCTGCGAAAATGATACAAGAGAAACCTATCCCTTCATACCAAAAGTCAGGTATTTGGTACAAGAACTGCCCTGTTGGGGAAAATCAGTTGTCTACGTGGACGAATACGTACGCAGCTAAAGTTGCATTTGACCAAAAAAAAAAAACAAAAAAACAACGAAAATAACTAATCATTCTTGTCGTTCAACTGCAGTTTCTGAAATGCTCCAAGTTGGCATAAAAGCAAGAAATAATAAAAAATACAGAACACTCCAACACATCGTCACTCGAGACATATCTCCAAATGAATGAGGAACACCATTCTTCAATTATTAATAAATTAAGACATAGCGCTTCAAATTCAACATCTTCCTTAAAAATAAGCGAACAAAACACGTTTCCTTCGAATTTAAACTTTAATGATTGTGTATTCAATAACTGTGTTTTCAAGTAATTTCGCTCTTAGTTTATGTTTATTTCGTTTATAATTGCTCTTATGTATATATTTCTGTTCGATGTAAAAATATTTGAATTAAAAAATGTTTCTTATTAATAGTACATTATATTTATGAAATTTCGTTCGTGCAATAGTCTTAGTAAATTTCACTCGTGGTTTGGAATTTGTCGATAAATTTCCTCCTCGCTTCACGAGTCGGGGATTTATCGACAATTTCCAAACTACTCGTGGAATTATCTTTGATAGTCAGTCACGGTAGCCATTTACTACTGCTACTGCTGCCGCCGGTGCCGGTGCATGAATAGAACAATATACAAATGAATGTACAAGAAGAATAAAATTATAGAAAATATTTATCGCATATAAAAAAGCAAAGGCTTTAGCACGACTCTCACTGAAGAATACAATGATACAATCCTGGCATCACTTCACTGACTCCATTATCAGTCAAACGCCGATCTCTGTATTTTGGCATAAAATAAAAGCCATTAAGGCAATATACAGGGTGAGTCACGTAACTTTAGCACCTCCAGTACCTTTTGAACGGTTCAAGTTATTGCAATGCAGTTTTCACGAAAGTGAATGAGGGAATGGGGCTAATTGATAAATGTATTTATTTGTATTTTATAACTTGTATTTTACGATATATTTGAGGTAACTTTGTTTTTTTTTTTAATGGAACAATACATATTTTTTTAGTCTACCATGACAAGCGTAAAAAGAGGAATTCAGTGATATACATATTGTCACATATTAGATTAGCATTTTTTTAGTAATTGTGATTTTTTGCGTCTCATGTTTAACGGATATTTTGAATGTAATTGCCCGCCACGCAAGGCCATGCAGCGCTCCACCAGCAAAGGCGCGCTCGGGGAAGGGAAGCTGATTTTCGTATTTGAAGATGCGATAAATATTGCAAATATTCACAAAACTGTTGCAGTTTTTTCCTGAACTCTGCTTCAACTTAGTACTTAGTGAACTGGGATGAATGTTACGGCTATTGTAACGATGCTATTGGTTATCTCGCTTAAAATTTTTTTATTAAAATGTTTGAAAATATATTTTATTGTGCGTATTTTGTACTACAGCGTAAAATGAAGCATACCTGTAAATAAATGTTGCTAACTACATTTTTGTTTAACGTGTATTCTTAGTTTTAAGCGCATATAATGGCTATTTTAAGTTCATATATTGCGAATTTCAAGGGCATGGTTGCATGCTTTTAACATTTTTAGTGCATGACGTTCAGGGGTCTTGTCATATCATCAACTTTACTGGCAGATTATTATAGTTTAGAACTTAGAGAATATATTAGCTGGTTTTCTTTTCTAAAGAATTAAGTAATTATACAAATTACATAAAAAGATGTTATTTCATCAGTTGCACACAGTAAACAGCCTTAATCCATAGGCATTTCGTAGACATTGGAGTTAACAGGAAATGTCAGAATATTCTTTTGACGTTCTGATTTTCCTGCAATAGTTGACGATGGCAGTTAGAAAAGTATCTCTTCATTGTCAACTTCATACACCTCGTTGTTTTTGTTGTTGTTGTTCGTGTTGTTGTTGTTGTTGTTTGGTTTTTATTAACGTTTACCTTGGATAGCCTATAGGACGCTTAACAGAATGGTGCAGGTCTCATTTTTTATGAAATCCCTGATTCTTCGAAAATTGCAAAAATTCAATTTCTTTTCGGCGTCGTATTACAACTACAATTATGAAGATATTATTTTTCATGAAATGTGTTCATCAGAAACATCTTCAAATAAGTTCATGTTCAAATTTCGAAAATATGAGTTGTTTTTTTGCGTCAAAAGTTGAGAATTTTTAAATAATCATTTTCTCAGAAACGCCTCCAATTTTTACTTTGCCGTATACACACGGATATACGGGAGTATAGAGAAAGTTATGTAATGCTGCGGAAAATCGACTTCAAGCTTTCAACGGAAATATACGTTTTGGGGTCCCCTGTTAACGAAAACGTGATTCTTTTCAAAACGTCGGTCCGTTCGTTTGTCCGTCCGTCCGTCCGTCCGTACGTACGTACGTACGTACGTACGTACGTACGTACGTACGTACGTTCGTCCGTGTCTGTGTCTCCGTCCGTCCGTCCGTTTGTGAATACTACTAGCGCCTAAACCACACCTCCGATCTTATCCAAATTGAAGAAACCCCTCTCCTGTCTGGCTCTAGTTGAAGCTTTGAAATTTTGAAAAACATTCTTTAAAGCTTCGGGGTACTTTACATGAAGCCCCACAGTTACAAAATTTTCTCAAAAACGGCTACAAATTTTTTCTTTAAATTTCTTGTAAGAATAGAGTAAATTACACTTACAAAGGTGGCATAGGTCCGATATTCACGGTTAACTCCGAATTTTCGAAAATTTTAAAAGTTCGATTGTTTTCGTTTTCCTGCAACTACAAAATTGAAGATAGAAATTTTTCTTTCAAATGAAGTTTGTCGTACATAAGTAGTTCTTTCATTAAGGTCATGTGCATTTTTTCCAAAATTTGAGTAGTTCTCGTGCAATAGCGCATGCAATATTTGCAATTTTTAAAAAAATTACAAAAACAAGATTTTCTAAAAAACGGCTCCAATTTTTTTCTATAAATGTTTAGTAGGAATAGTACCAAATGCACCCTATATGATGACATAAACGCCATATTGGTCTATTCTTTTGTTTTTTCAAAAAAATACAAAAATGTAATTTTTTTGACTTGTCTCACATCGGTAATATTTACATTATAGGCCATTTCTTCACATTATAATATATATGGGTACATGTGCATTAAATAATGTCAAATTAAGTTTCTCGAAAACTCGACAGTTTTCTGTAAAAATTAGCTCAAAATTCCTCATTTTCAGGAACGCTCGAACGCCATTTTCTTAAAAATAGCCCCAATTTTTTTCTTCAAATTTTTCCTATGTATAGTGTTAATTACACTGTTTAATATGGCAAGTTCATTTTGGTGTATTCTTTTGTTGTTGTTTTTTAAATTACGCAAATGTAATTTTTTTGAAATATCTATCACGCCATTAATATGCACATTTCCATCGATTTGTATACATTATTACATTTGTGAGTGAAAGTGTTTCAGATGACTTCAAATAAAGTTTTTCGAAAACTCTATAGATTCCTGTGGGAAAAGAGCTTCGAATTTAGCATTTACAGTCATGCCTAATCGCCATTTTCTTAAAAACAGCTCCAGCATTTTCGATGAAAATTTATCGTTTGGTGAAGGTTTTACTCTTCTTTAATACTCTTGGAGTCATATTTCGAAAGTCTACTATTAAGATACCGAAAAGTTAAGAAAATGTCAAGAAAATGTACTTTCGGTAGATGACAGCTGACCAGAGAATGAGACCTTCCACAAGACCTTCCACACCAAGTCAGTCCACACCAAGGAAATGAGAAAAAAATTCTACTAGAAAGTCTGTGCCATTCAGAAGCATCTCTAGTTTTTTAATTATTTCACGTATGTAGCTAAGAACGATAAAGAAAGCGGTGCTGGTTCTTTTTTCGAAACTCTATTTTCGAAAATTGAAAAAATAAAAAGATGAAATGGTAAATTCAATTTTCCTCCTCTTCGTTTGTGTCGGTGTCTATAAAATAAGGTCAGCCCGACATGTATAATAACAATAATTGAAATTAGTCCATTAGGTTTTCTCTCTTAACAATACAATTTAAATGTTACATAAACTGCTGTTTCAATCATTTCATGTCATCAAAGCAGTCAATAAAATCGTTAGCCGAGTAGTACGTTGGCTATCAGGAGATTCTTTTCTGACTCGGTATTATAATCTGTTTGACTCTGTGATAGAGTTCTTGAAAAAAGACACTCAATTGCTCAACAACCTCATCACATCAAAGAATGATATTTCGTACTTGGCAGACCTGTATAAATTGTTTAATGATATCAGTCTCCAACTTCAAGGTGACGGCGTGATCTCCATTAAAACAAAAATATATCGTTGGTGCTTTCGTTGCCAAACTGCTCATACACAAGAAAAAATATCGGCAGACATGAGTTTCACAATTTTCCCTAATTTATCATCTGCTTCATCAACGACGACATGCTTGTTTACCATCTACATTTGAAGAACCTCCTAAGTGATTTCAAATAACGGTAAACATACATTTACCCTTTTAAGGGCTTGTGAAAAGAATTTCAATTATCATTACCTTATATTGTTGCCGTTGTCAACATTGAACTTCTCAAATATCGCTGCATTGTTTCCCAAGGCAGCGTAGGTAGTAATATAAAATTAAAATGTTCGTAAAAGTGAATGGTACTCAATTTTTCTATCATGTAAAGTATTAGAAATAATGATGAAATAATTCAAACCCAACCAATTCAAAGGAAGCGCCTATGGGAGATACCTGTGTATTTCGATAATAAGGAACAGTAGAACTAACTTTCAGAAATGAAATATACCATAATTAGCGATCTGAATTTTTTGAAGTAAAGAAGTAATTTGTTAGTTCTAAGTTAAATTTCCTTCCTTCAATCCTATAAGAATAGCAATAGCTTCCAAACACCTCTCAACTTATGTTCACGAAGCGCAGTAAATACGGAGCGGTCTATTATTTTTGTAGCCAAATTACACAAAAAGTACTCATATTTTCAAAAAATTCAACATGATCTTATTCGAAGATCTGTTTTTTATTAACATATTTTATTAAGAAAAAAATTGTATCATTACATGTAGTTGTAGGAAGACGACCCTTTTTTTTAGAAAAATCAAGTTTTTCAACAAACATGGGACTTGTGCCATTCTCTTCAACGTCCTTCACACTATCCAATAGCAAAGTTTAATCAAAAACGTTGGAGCTATTTTTTGTTGTTGAAAATTTTGAAAATGTCCCAGGGGCTTCATGTAAGGTACCCCACAAAATTAAAATATCGGTTTCAAATTCAAGGGACCGCGCGTCAGCGAGATCGATATGGGAATATCAATTTTGGAGAAAATCGGTTGAACGGTATAGTCACTTGCGTTGTTCACAGACATGGACAGAACAACGGACAGACGTTTTACCGTCAGTCGATTTTTCGGTATCAGGGGCCCACAAAATATGGATTCTGGCTATACCACGTGTTAGAGGATTTTTATCTAAATGTACCATCTGGATTTATCCACTTTTTCGTTCCCAGGGTCTTGTAATAAGAGTATCTGCCAAAAATTCGCCGTTTCTTCGCGCAGCATTACATAACTTCTTCTCTACCGCGGGAGCCTTAGCGAGAAAGTAAAATGGAACAAAATTTGACATTTAAAAGGAGGCTGTCCACTTGACACTATATTTTTACAATTATTTCATAAAATATTTTCCTAAATGTTACACACATAAAACATACATACTGTCGTTCAGCAAATGTTACAGATTTTTTTGTATAACTAGTGGTGCAAAAACAGCAAGTACTTTCTCGCATTTAGTAAGGGTTACAAAATACTATTTTGACTGCAATTTCTGTCTGAATGACCACATCTCAGCCATCAGTTACTGTAAAACTCATTACAAATCGTAGAACATTGGATGAGAAAACTGGAAATAATTAAATTCAAAAATGTCTACCATGAATTTTGACTGTAAAAGCCAATCAAGCAATTCTACCCTGTATTGTGGTTGATTGTTCAACGATTTTGAATAGCATTTCCTTCGTCATATTTTTGTGAGTGGATTATGTGCTGCGGTAACGTTGCTAAATAAAAAGAGGAATCATTTACCTGGTACGGAACGTGATGACTTAGGGCTGTTTTTGAGTAAATTCAAACCTGATATTTACATACTTGTTAAAAATCATATCCATGCTTCAAATTAGATAAGTCTTAAAATTTAAATCGAAATATTTGTTTTAAATCGATTTTTTCTGTATATTATGAAGGTACGTTTTAATTACTGTCATTAATTCGAAAGTCTCTTTTAAAATATAAGTTTGAACAGAAACAGGATAAGACTCATTTGACACGGTGTAATTAAATTAAAGTAATGTTCGCTGTTGTGATTTTTAAGATGTGATAAAGTTAAAAAATTTGTGGGGCGCTAGAAATAATTGATTCTCAAAGTGGCGGTAGGTATAAGTTTGAGAATTTTTTATAAAATTGAATTAAGTTGAAAATTTTCTACTTCGCAATAAATCGGCATCAATAAAATGACAATTTTCATGTAAATATTTTCAGTTATCTCTGTTTTTTTTGTCTCTTTTTGTTTGTCTTTTTTACTTTATGGCTACTTCTTATGTAGTAGGAGAAAATATTGTAATGTTGCGGAGGAAAATGGCAAATTTGCAAAAATTCGTATTGCCGGGCCGTTTGACGAAAAAGTTGATAAATCATGTCCTTATATTTAGTAAATTACATCCTCTAGTCCTAATCCTTGTTTTATGTGCTCTTAATACGGATAAATCGATTGACGACTAAACCATCCGTCTGTCCATCCATCCATCCGTCCGTCCGTCCACCTGTGAAGAACGCTAGCGGCTAAACCGTAAGCAGAATTTTCACCAAAATTGAGAGAGATTTTCACCCCAATGGATGTGGCTCATGTCGAGGCCTCTTGAATTTCAAACAGATTGTAATTTTGAGGGGTAGTTTTCATGAAACTCCTGGGACATTTTAAAAATATGACACTAAATGCTTTGATTAAATTTTGTTGTCGGATAATGCAAAGAACGTTTAAGAGAATGGCACAGATCTTATTTTCGTTGAAATCCCTAATTTTTCGAAAATTGCAAAAATTCAAATTTTTTTAGCGCCTTCCTTCAACTATGAAGATTTTCTTCTAAAGGAAATGCGTTCATCAGAAACATTTTCAAATAAGGTCACATTCAATTTTTCGAAAATATGAGCATATCTTGGGTAATTTTGCGTCCATCGTAGGCAGTTTTTATATTTTTAACAATTATTTTCTAAGATAGGCTCCAAATTTGTGTGTTTAAATTTATCCTCGTATGTAGCAAAGATTTTGGTTGGCTGGTTAGTGATTCCGAGCACGTCAACAGCTTAGGTCATTAGTTCCGTAAGCGTAGTGCATGCTTTCCTCTGGAGATTGCGGTGATCTTCCCTCGCTGGATGGCGAGATCCGGCGCCGACCTACCATCGGCTACCGGGGTTTCCCCCTAACCAGGACTCTCCCACCAACGGGGCACCACCCCAGCCGGGACAAGCTCTAAGCTCCCGGCCAGTCTCCCGGAATGTGTGATAGTGTAGTGCATGTTAGTGTGTGTGTATCTAAGGGAGGATAAGACAAGAAAGAGGAAGGAACGATCGCGCGCGGTCCCTGGCCCGTTTGTTAGGGTACTGCTCCGGCATTCGCCTGGTGTTGATCGGAGAAACCATGGGAAAGTACCGATCAGAGCAGCCGGCCGGTCGAAAAGCTAGTGTCGGAAATCCTGCCGCCGCACATTCATACCAAATCTCGATTTCGTGGCCCAAATTCATACAATCGAATTTTCAATTTAGGGATTATTATGTGCCTGAATAGTTAGGTAGGTACGTTAACCGTTAGGAATGAGCTCTATGAGGACCGTGTCGCCAACGTTCCCCACGTGAGTTGGAGTACAACATAACCATCGCGTGTGTCGTCGATGGTTCTTCGCACACGGCACTATTTTCAACAAATTGGAATCGTGTGTAGTTTTTGTCTCTGAAGATATTTTGGTGATTCAAAATTGACAAAAAAGGTGAAAGTAAATACATTCAGAGCTTTTAATATCATACAATGTTTTATTGCTTTTGACTTATCGCACGTTGTTTTTAATACATTTTAATTTTAAAAAAAGAATCTTCAAATACGTAGAAGTAAAATCCTTCACGATCCTCCGGTCTGAAACGAGTTTTATGGCATTCTTCAATCATTTTTAAACAATTTTCTACAAATAAAAGTTGTCCCGAGTTGCCCCATTTTTCTTAATTGTACTTTGTCTCCACCAATGCACGACTTCGTTCCAAGGCACGCATTGTGCGCTTTGTTTTTTGGTTGTTTTATTATGAATAAAGACCGGATTTTCGTCCAGTAAACTCACTAAAACGTGCAGTAAAAACACCAAAATGTGCAAAACTATGCAATAAATATTGTTATATTATGTATTTTATATTTTTCGCGAATTATATTTTATTTATATTTCAGTCTATATTGTTGGCTGGTTTGTCCCTAATTATTTATTTTACAGAAATAAAGAAAAAAATGAAATAATACTCCCGTGCGATTGTTGACGGAAAAGAAGTGACAATAATTTTTAAATTGGTATTGACGATGGTCGATTGCACAGTGTGCAATTCTTTGACTGACACGTCTTCCAGTGATAGGTGCTACTTTGCCTCTTTACCTCAAAACAATTTGACAGTATTGCAATGCTTGAAAAACTAATTAAGGAAGAACATTTGCAATTCAGTATATCCTCTTTGATACTTGGATTCGTTTTTTCGGGTGCCTTTCGCGTAAATTAGAAGTCAAGAAATGGCAAAACCGTGGTGAAGACAAAGAAAAGATTGAAAATAGAAAAAAATATTCAGAAACAATTCCGTCAACAATTGAACTATTGGTAGATTGGTAAACATGGCTTTTAAGACTATTGGTAGATATGGAAGTACGAACAATCGCAATTCTGCGCGACTTTTTTTAAAAAAATTCTAAAATTTCTGCCACAATTACTAGAATAAACGAGAATTTGTTGAAACGGTTTCACCCAATTTTACAAGTTATTTCTTCGGGTTTTGAAATCGATGTACCTAAGTATAAAGAATATTGTATAGAAACTGCTTGTATGTTTTTCGAATCCGTGTTTTTTTTACATGCCCACAATTTTTCATAAATTGTTGATCCACAGTTAACAAGTTATTGACTCATCGATTTGCCAATTGCAAAAATGTCCAAGGAAGCCCAAGAGTCTTGCAACAAATTAATAAAAATATAAGCAAGACTTTCCATGCAAACTAAGTCGCATCGAAAATATGTAACATTTTTTTTGCGCGTTTTGGTATCGTCACAACTGCTAATATCTAGCGTACGTAAATTACCCACAAAAAGAAATTTAAATCATTAGAATCTCAAGCATTTGAATTACTGAAACCAACAAGCTTTAATTCACAAATGTAAATGCCAATTGAAATCAGTGGGGATGAAACCGAACGCTCAGATAATGAATATAAAGCTGGTTTTGAATTACGCGTGTTAGTGCTACATTTTTTGTACTTACATTAATAAAAAATTGGTAATGAAATTGACTTTTTCTAGACTTATTATTCTGCAGTTTGTCCATCTATATTTCCGAAAAGTAATATCAAATTTGAAATTAGTGACCTTGAATTCAAGCCCACTCAAAGTTTTGTCAAAATTTATGGACTTTTTCCACATTTGGTCCATTTTGGTTTCCGACAAACAAATATCAAATTTGAAATTACTGACCTCTAAAACTTTAATGGATTCGTTTAGAAAACCATTTGACAATGTTTTCTAATTTTGGCCAAGAAATCGGCATTTAGCATCAGTGTGGGCCGTCAGGACTCGAATCTAGGACCTCCCGGTCAGAGGCGCTGCAGTAACATCAGTTGATGCACTGAGCTACCGCTTCCGGCATGTAGGAAAGAACTGGAAGGATAGTGGTGATGGTCCCATTTTCGGCGCACTCTCTGTATTTCGAAAATTGCAAAAAATCGGAATTGTAAATTCGAATTTCGGGTGCTTTGCTTGACGCGTCATTATCGCAAAATGTCAACAGTGTGGTTTTAAAACTCTTCGAATTCGTCCCATTGTTGTTGGTCGTGATGATTGTATGATGTAGATAATATTCTTATGAATGGAAATAGATTGAACGGAAGTAATAAATGTAACTTAGAACTAACAAACACACTTCTTCACTTTAAGAAGTATTGATCGCTGATTATGGTATTCGAAAATGGAAAGCTCACTCCAATGTAATGAAAGCAGTTTGGTGTGAAATTATTCTTGCTTTTCTGTATTATGTGCTGTAAATACGGTAACAGTTAAATTTATTCATGTTTGTTTCATTTATAAGAAAAATAACTACTGTTCCTGACACTCGAATTAAATGCGGATTCGCACGAGAATGAATTTGTTGAATTGGACGAGTTTAAATTTGTTGAATTGGACTTTTTCAAGTTATAGCTGAGGTGCTACCAAGACAGACACAGCAATTTTTCAGTATTCCGTTACTATTTCCACTTGTGCGAGAAAGTACGTTCTTTGTTGGCGGCAGTTGCAAATTATGGAACTAACTTAATATCAAATTTGCGTTTCAGGTATTAGTTTTGGAGACAAAACGTTCTTTTTTCACTACAAATAGGTAAAACATTTTGAGATTAATTTGGAGAATTTTGCTGTGCTAATTTATTCGGTTGTATGTATTTTTTGGAGAGACGATTGCTTCCCATCATTTTTCGGAAGGAGGGAGCGGAGGTTTAGCAGTGTTTTCTACCGACGGAATCACAGAAGGATGCGTGAATGCGCTGAATGCGTGTTGGAACGACAGTGGTTGCACTGATTTTTTCTTTTTTATTCGTGTTTTTCGGTAGTGAGTCGTACATATTTGAACTGCAAATATGTAAACTATGCATATTTCTCTTTCGCGTGAACTGAGTGTAATTTTTTATTTAATAGTGTTATCATACTATGTCGCAGATGTGCAACTGTATTACAAAAATGACTTCCTCTGAGCCTAATTTGTACACAACTTCGTTGTACTTCTGGTTGCTGCATGAACCGCATTCTGACGTTATGGTTACCCTCAATTTGTAGTGATCATAACGAAGTTCATTAGTGACTCGGAAGTATTAGTGAGATCTCCCATGAGAAACGATTTATGTGTAAAAATACCGCGGAAGCGAACAGAACAGTTGTAAACTGCATGTGCACATATATTTAATACAGTAGTTGTTATTTTTCAGAAGTGGCTCTTTATTTATATATTTAATGACTGTGTTTCAGTAACTCATGGATGCATTGTTGCCACCCTTCGGTTGTTTCTGCCTGATGGTAAAGAGGCGAAGGCCAGGTGAGGTGCATTTAGTTCAGTTCTTAAGGAAAGTTACTTAGAACAGTGTTTTATCCTAATATCCCATTTCCTAATGTCAGTATTAACTGTTTTCTTCACTTCACGAATTTTCTTTCAAAAGTCTTTGTTTTCCTTTTTTAGTTTTTTCATAAGTGTGATAAGAACAAGAAGAATGCATACCTTGTGTGATAGTAAGCATTGTCGGTCGATTTGATTTATTTTCGTCAAAGGAAGAAAAAAATGAAAACTATGTGACGTATGGGGGAAATATAATTTGCGCGCGTTTTCTTGAGCTTCATAATGTCTTTACTATACCTGCTTTATAATCTCTTTACATTGATGATTAATGAAAGTACCTACAAAGCGAGATTAGTAATATTTGAGAAACTACAAATTTTCACGCCCGAGTTATAAAAAAAATTCTTCCATCGGTAAACTTACTACAGATTTGATTTTCTTATGCCCCTAACAAAATTCAAGCAACCCTCCCTTTGGCTCAACTCCTACCACAGCGAATAAAAGGAGAGCTCAACAAAAAGTGCGCATAGTGCAGCTACTACATTTATTTCCAGAAGTCAAACAACTCTGCATTTGCTCAATGGGTCAGGGAAACGATGAAAATTTCTGATAGAGATGAGGATCATTGGCCCAGACGCTGCAGTACATTTTTTATTACAGGTATATTTCTGCCTTTTAAAATTGTACTGTAGCAATGTTAACCCTCATGGCAAGGTAGGGTTTTACACCCCAAATGGTAAGGTAGGGTCGGATCCGACCTGAGGTTGTGTTTGACTATTTTCAAATTGGAAAAGTGAATGAAAGAATAATTTGAATTTAAAATTACATTCGCTATATTAAACAATAAAATTACATAAAAAATCATATCATGATCACACACTTGAAGAAAGACAAAAAAGGTTATGTGGTCACAACAAATAATCACTAAAATAAAATGTACATTTCTATCTCATGTGACTCAGAATCACAAATACAAGAAGGACATAACACCATTTTGTTCTCCGCGTAGAGATTTATTGCTTTTTTGACACATTTCATTTCCTTTTCTTGTCTTTAGACTTGTCGCAGAAGGCCCATCTTCTGTTCTTCTGGAAAGTTACATTATTTCTGTGGCTTTTTCTGTTTCTGTGCTTCTATTCCCAGCACCTTACAAATAGTAGCCCGAAATTCTCTTGTGTACTGTCAGGTTTTTTGCATTTGTAGTGTCATTAATGCCAGTGCTAATTTCTTTAAAAAAATTCAGCGAGCATCGTTCAAGTAACCACTTTTGTAGTTCCATTTGTAAAGGAAGAGTAGGATTTGTAGAAGATAAGTACCATTAAACAGCTGCATATTGTTGTTTCGATTTTTCAGTTTGTTTGTTGGTATGAATCTCGATTGTATGAATCATTCTGATGTAATAAACAAGGAAAATTACTGCAACTCGCCTTTAGGCCCAGGTAAATAAATGTCAGTGTTTGCTGCGCTCGTCGTTTTCGAAAATTTACTTATCAAAGGTGCGTTTGTCCAGATAGTTTCATTATCCCTGGCCAAATCAGAAGACCTGTCGTTACCATTATGTTCCTCAATTCTATATTCTACTTCTCCTGAATCGAAAACGTCATCGTTAAGCAAAATTCCATTACCTGATTCAGAGGAACTTTCGGCAAGTTCGTCAAATTGGTCATCAGACTCCTCTTCTCGCATTAACTCGGCTAAAGTCGCCTTTGATGTCGACAAATTTCTATCGAAATCCATATCAGAGTTGCTAGAAGAAAGAAAATATATTTACCTGATGTTGAAAATATATAACGCAAACAGTAAGATGGGACATATCCGACCGTGCCAGGTGCAGGCTTAACTTTAAACAAATACCGTTAATACATAATACATACTTGCGCGATATAGTTGCAACGGTGTCCAGCAAAACAATGAACTAGAGGACTCGAGAGAGCAAGTGACCTTAGGACGAAAAGTGTGGAAGAAATGCTCGTGCAACGTTCCCATGAGTCGGATCCGATCCTCACCCTGCCATTAGAGAGTTAACTAATTCAGTAAATATCTTTATTTATTTATTTTATTTATTTATTTATTTTACGTCAAAAAAACAGTTAAAAACTGCGTATGACGTGCTATGGGGAAAAGTGAATTGTGTGCACATTTTCAAAATTCTGTGATCCCTACACTAAGTCATATACTACTTAAATTTTGAATTTTTGAAAGGGAGAAAAAGAAAGAAAGAAAAAAAAACTCCCATGTAATAAAATCTATTTTCAAGGATAAACAAGCAATAGATTTTGAATTTTGAAAGGGAGAAAAAAAACAAAAAAACTCCCATGTAAAAAAATCTATTTTCAAGGGTAAATAAGCAATAAATTTTGAATTTTGAAAGGGAGAAAAAAACAACAAAAAAACTCCCATGTAATAAAATCTATTTTCAAAGATAACTAAGCAATAAATTTTGGGTCTTATTACTTCCTGCCGCGACAACATGGAAACGATAATTTGAATAATTGTATTTCCCACTGAATTCTAGAAGACGTGCACATATCATTGTTATAATCAATTTATTGTCGTTTTCGATGCTCAGGGTAGTCTCTTAATGTGCCAAAGCGGTAATGCAGGAAAAATAATTTTATTTTGCACTTACACTTGTGTATAGATTTTAGTTATCAATGTGATTTGGCAATGTGTGGCAAAGTAACTTACACGTAACATACATGTGTGTTTTTGTAATGAACTTTGGGTTCGAACCTAATGAATGTTATTCCTACATCGTGTTGATGTAATTATAATATCAGTATTGTATGGAAATGTGTTCCCACTTTCCAGTAAGTCAGATTTGACAAATACTACAGATCCATAAATAAATAGACTTGATAATATATAAGATTCCAAGCACAGTAAAAGTAAAGGAAGGTTTGCAGGAATTACGTGGATGGCATTTGATTATCATTCGCACTTTATTCTGCGATCTAAAATGTCTGAGAGCTGTAGGATGGGTTTCCCCAAAATATTATGCCGTATCTCATGAGAGAAGTACAATTGCAAAATGCACTCAACCAGCTGCATGAAGAGTGAATTTCTATGAAACCTGAATGCGAACAAAATGACCTTAAATCATGCACTCTACTAATTTATAATAATAATAATAATAATAATAATAATAATAATAATAATAACGGTAATAATATAACAGTAATAATAATGATGATGACGATGTTGATGTCTTTATTAATGGCGAGGCTCGGGTGTAAGGGTCTTCTCTTCCGCATAAGGCTAAATGTACCAAAAAGTACTTGTAGGGAAATTCAATTGATCGCAGCACTATCAGAGGGGGAATTTACATTACCAATAACGTCTGATCAAATGGTCCGATTTTCGATCTGTAAACGGCATTTGACTTGTGTTTAATATAGAGTTTACGCTGTGAAGCTCTTTTTTCAGAGACAATTTTCAAAACTCAGTTTCAAATTCCTTTTCATAGTTTCGAGAAGAAATAAAAAACGTGGGCTTATAGCGCGATAGTGACATGCCTCATAAATCCAATGTCGTTTCAATCGTCCAAATCGGATGAACAGGTGCGTCGTAGAGTGAAATTTGGTAAAATATAATGTCCCCCTCTCAATGCCACGCCGCCAGCACATGCACGTATGGCGGCAGGAGAAGCGAGCCAGGTAAGTAGGCGGGTCGTCTTGTGGGACGAGTGGGTTTTATCAGTTAAGACTTTCGCGATATTCCTTATCTCAATATTAATTTTTACTTTCTCGCGCTTACTTCGTAAGAAGAGATTGTACGTGCACCGTATTGTAATCGTGCCCCTCAAAACGGCGATTTTCGACAATCTTATTACTGGGCTCTGGTAATGAAAAAGTGGATAAGTCTTGTTCCAGTATATAGTAAATTGCTTCTTTTAACACACTGTGTACTCAGAATCCATATTTTGTGGGTCCTTGCTACCGAAAAATCAATTGACGGTAAAACGTGTGTCATCAACTGTACCTAAACTGTTTGAGCGATTATTCCCAAAATTTATAGTACTCGATCGATTTAAATGAAATCGAGGCCCTCTGAGTTTGAAAGGGATATTATGACTTTTAAGAGTACTTTACATGAAGCTTCAACATTTTCAAAATTTTGGATTTAATTTCGTCCTCGCGTAGTGTCAGGATCGCTTAACCTTTCTTTTTTTCGCGCTCCGCTCTGACTCGCGCGGCGTACTGAGTACGCCAACAAATGAACGATTATTTATTCAATAACAAAAAACATAATTACGATATCCCCCACTGTTTGATATTAATATTATTAAATCTTAATAATAGTTCTAAACAATTTTATAACTATTATGAAGGGTTAATTTCTCTGCTTTTATCAATGTTATTATTTATTTTGTTTTCCCTGCTTTGCTCATAAATTCAATGTTAAAACGTTATTGTCTTGATTCTGCTTTTAAATTTGATTATGGGTTTCGACATGCAAGTTTATTACCCCTTATCTGTTGTATGTGGACGTGCGATTCTATACATAATTACAATTCCAGGAAGTTCTTTTGATTAAAACCAATTATTGTGTTGATGGCAACTAACTACAAATTACCAGCCTTTTCTTTTTCAAAATAATAATTTAACAATTATTACGATAATATTACAATTTATATTAAGCTTATTACTGACGTAAATAAACTTTCTTATGTACAATAATCAAAGTTCACTACGGTTCCCGTTAAAGTGCATACGCTTACTGGGGTCTTCGCGCGCTATGATAACTTCTCAGACGTCATCCAATCTTCTGACTTAAAATCGTCAATAGAATGTCCTCGTTGATGTCCCTATTATCGTGATCGTGCCTAACGTTAAATAGGTTTACAAATGTTCCAGGAGTATTCTAAACTATTCTTAATAGCTATTTGAATAATACACAGAGATGGGGTTTTATGAAGTGTAACCCGTCTAAGTGACGGGAACACGTTTATTGACAAATAAAAAGGTCTTAAGTACAATTTAAAATTAGTATTTTAACTTAAAAATCTCCAGTCCAGAACTGTTGTTTAATTTAAATGGAGATGGACAAGTACACAAAAATAATGGTGGCGAAGATCGTGTTACTCACTTCGGTGGGATTGCACGCCCGCGGGCCTTCACCGGCCAATTCCGGTTGAGTCCCGACGAAGCACGGCTGAAATGGTCTCGTACACAGCAGAAAGGATTTCGTGCTCCCGTCGCATGTCCGTGAAATCAGCTGCCGTCCGCGACCATGTTCGAAACGACGAATCACGATGTTGGTGCGCAAGACAAGGCCGTCAAACGTCACCTTTCTGCGTTGCCCAGCCTTGTAATTGCTTTTAAGGTGTTGGTCTGACTGATCCACCACACAATTAATTCCGATTGGGTGAATGATGTATAGTCGGATTGCGTAGACCGACTGGTACTGGCCAGTCACACGCCAATAGGGAGTTGACTCCGCCATAAGTTACCTGTCTCGTCTTATGAAATCTTTCTCCAACTCGTATCCAGTCTTATCTCTCACTACTTCCTCCTACCAAGCTCTCAGATCAAGTGTCTAACAAGTCATCTCAAGTTCTCAACTGAAGCGTATAATTAAATAATTTAATTAAAAAAATTACATCCTCTGTTGCTCTCTCGCTTTCTTCTGCCCACCTCATGTCGAAATTTCTGTGCTGTCACGTGCGTGATGCTTTTCCTCTGATTGATTCGTTTATCAGGCTTCTGGAACCTTCCACTAATCTTTTTCGTCGATTGGCTCTAGGCAATCCCTTTCCTTAGCGACATACTTTGCTATGTTTTTAATGGTCGCCTTTGTGCGACCATCGGCACGTGACGATATCGGAGTAGGCGAGGCAGCGCCCGCTGTCTGCTGCCCGCTGATTACTTTATGGTGCCTTCTCAGGGATTAACAGACGAAGTGCCACCGTCTTCCGTAATATGACTGTTCCGGTACTCAATCCGACGATCGCCGGGGTCAAAGAATGAGGCGGGGTGGTGGAAGGGCACCTCCCGTCTTCAAGAAGCGGCTCGCGGAGGAGGCCCGGGGGAGTCTGTCTTGGTGGGGGACGGAGGGTGGCGAGGAGCTGCCCGCGCGAATGCGCCTGACGAAAAGCTCGGGAGGGGGCGCCTTCGCCGGAGAGCAAATGCGCGTGACCGAAGGGTTTTGGCGCGCGCTGCGTCTCGTCGCAACACACACACGCACATACCCACCCACCCACCACACGCACATACCCACCCACCCACCACACGCACACACCCACCTACTACCTTCCAGCACGTGGGGAGAGCGTGATAGTATGAATGCTCGTGAAGCGAGCTTAAAATTCTCAGGAAGCAGGATCATTTGGGTATGAGAAAGGTCTGAACCCTTGACACAATGAGTCAGATAAAATACTAATAAAATGAGCATATATTCAATGAAAAAATCACAGTGGCACAATTATATAATAGGATTATGCACTTTAAATAGTTGGTCACAAAAAAACAACAGAAAACAAGGCAAAACAAAATATTGGCGTCACCTCGACTGCCTGAACACACTTTCACCAACTACAATTCACAATTTGCTCATTCCTCTTTCTGAATTTTCGTCTACCACATTATTTTACTCTTTCTACTCTCTAGTTTTTCCGTGCACGGCTTTTAAAATGAATTTTACACTTGTTTTAAGGTATTCCGTTCACAGGTGCTAGCCTTGGGTTTCGCACTCACTGTGAACTCTAAAGAGAAAAAAAACAATCAAACGTAACATACACGTTACTTAAATCTGACCCCTTTACATATCACAGAAAACAATTACTTTTAACACAATACAATAAACTATGACTTTTTCAGATAGCGTCAACTGTACATGTGAAAATCATGAATTATTTAAGTAAAATTGTACAAGGTATGGCCTCTTTGAATGAATTCAATACCACGCGCAGTAAATGAACTTCAAACTGCCACTCACATCGTTCGGAATACTTCTCCCACCTATTCTGGACTTTTCACCCACGTTTGACACGAATTATCGTGTGGTTACTGCTATTCTCTTTCCCCAACTGATCGCCGCATAAAAGTTGCCTGTTCTTTTACCTCAACAGCTCCGCATCGCTCGCCTGTAGGTAACCTTGGGGATTTTCTGCCGCTCGCAGCCTATACTCCAGGCCGTGTATTAGGCCGCACTAAATTCGCAATATGGCAGCTTGAAAGATTTCCTGTCGGAATAGCCAACTTATGAAACTATAACTCTGATCAAGTCTCTCGCTTTTGTTTTGTTTGTTGTCATTCACAATCCTCGCGCGGTCTCGAGTCTTGTCCACTGTTCAATAATACACGATTCGTTTTTCGGTAGAATTAAAAAGAGATGTTCATCTATAAACGAATATTAACTCTGTGAATAATTATTAAGTTAAGTAAGAATTATCAACTATTGCAAGCTTAAGAAGTGTTAAAAAGTGTCAAGTGCAAATGGAAAATACAACCTCAAAAGTTATCTGCGGTCATACTTCTATGTTATTAATGCTTTTGAGATGTGTGTCAACAGTTCCTTCACGTTTTGAACTGGTAGTAATGAGTTTTATTGAACGCAAATAAATACCACAATTATTGAAGTTAATTAACGTGATATACATGGTAGTTTTTAAGTGATCTAATGAATTGTTCCTAACAGTCCAGTTATGTCAATATCAATGCAAATGCATCCATTTGATTTATTTGTTCAATTATTCATTAGCTTTTAAAAATAAGTTCAAAAAAATAATGAAAATCATCATTAGTATAAGTAAGTCTTCAATAACTTATCCATTGTTACCAGAGACAGTCTCTCTCTTTACCCATTTTTTCACCATTTCAATAGGGTGTGATTCATAAGATTGGGATAAATGGTAATAAATATGACTTTTTGATTTTTTAAAGATGTTTATTTAAACAGGAATGTACACAATCAATATAAATGGCACATTAAATATATAGTTGCACAATAATATTGAATCTACTCTCTTATTGTGACTACATTACTATAAGCTTCTCCCTGAACATGCAGTTATTACACAGTAAACCCTCTCATTGCTTGTTAAATAATTCAAATCAAAAGTATATTATACTTCAGTTTCCATTACAAATTCATGCCAAATAATTCCCAATAGGCAGCCAAGCAGTACAAGATTAATATATTGTTTATTTATTGCCAGTTAAATACACTTTCTTGCTGTGAAAAAAATTCAAGGTAAGACAACGGTTATTTTCAACATTACAAACAAGCTACAAAAAACTGAAACAATGTTGACAAGACTATTTACAAATACATTTAGGTATACAAGACAAGTACATCTGTGAAAACTAAGAATTATAATAATTAGAGAGATGATTTTTATGTCCTAAAAATCTTGAAATATGCATCTATGACCTAAAAATTCTGAAATATGCAATTAAAAATAACAATATTTCATTTCATGTGATACTTGGAATGAAAAGATGTATTTTTGTGCAAACATAATATAACCTAGCTCACTTCTCAGGAGAAATAATTGAAGTAATTATGCACCTTCATTAAGGACATTGTTTGTCTTGTTTCATTTTTTCTGCTTGGTATAAAAAATATATCAAGAAATATCCTACATTTGCACAAGTATTTTATTGTCTATAGAAAAGAAAAAACACAAAGTGTGACAAGCTTTTTCTAATCAATGACTGCTCCCAAATAAATAGATTCTATGACAACAAGGAATGGTTTAGAGATAAGTCTCTCTTTAAACAAAATAAATATAGGAGCATAAAAATATTCTCTTATTATATGAATATGCACCAACAGGAAAAATTTGCCAAATTGCACTAACATATTAATCTACATAGCATCCAATTCTAACCACATGTCAAGGAATTTCATTTAGCTATGCCCTGAAGCAATAGACAAAAATATGCAAAATCATAGATATGCACTCCCTATTAATAATAATAATAATAATAATAAT
The DNA here is from genome assembly GCA_011170035.1 of Teleogryllus occipitalis. Classification (NCBI taxonomy): domain Eukaryota; kingdom Metazoa; phylum Arthropoda; class Insecta; order Orthoptera; family Gryllidae; genus Teleogryllus; species Teleogryllus occipitalis. Next base: position 63,096 of record BLKR01002489.1, read on the forward strand.
AATAATAATTAATTACTGCCTTTGGTGTGTTGGAGTTTGTATTTCTGTAGTAATTCCTCAGGAAGCACTCTCTTTTAAAAATTATAATTTCATTCTCTCTCACATCGGCATACTTGTCTCCCTTTCCCTAAGTAAAACCCATGTTCTTCACTATTCGCTTTAGGGAGGTCTGAGAGCCTTCAAAATTTAACGTTTCATCTCCCACAATCTCTGTGTACAGGTTTCTTATAGAAATACCACAACCTACATAAAATATAATCCTTGGTACTTGTTAAATAATACATAAAATAACACAAAATGATCATTGTTTATATTAATAAAACTGTATACTAACAAACTAATTAAAAAGTCTAATTGATTACCTGAATTCAAACTACAATAAAATTTATTGGCAATTGCATCCTTAGTGAAATTGTCAATATCTGTGATTGGACGGGATCTTTTACGGGTCTTTTTGGGTGTGGTCAGAGCTTCTTGTTTTTTATATTTGTTGATAATACTATCAACTGACTTTACACCCACCTGTAAACACACAACATCTTGAAAAAAAGAAAATTAGATTTATTATGATTAATACATGAGTAATGGTAAAGATAATTAACAACTATACTCATCCCAATTTTAATTAAGAAAATTACACTTGTAAGTTTTAAAAGATAAGATGTAGAAAAGAAAAGAAAAATCAATCTTACCTGTAATAATTTTGCCACTCGCGTTATTAAACAAGAGTGGGTAACATGGACCTTTTCTTCCACTGCTTCCTTCCACAGTCCACAAAATAAATTGATAATTCCCTTTTGAAGAGAACTTTGAATACGTGTTATCTTCAAAGGTTCAAAATTAAGTATAGACTCGGATGTTGTTGGACTATCCATTATTTTCCAGTTATAATTAAAATGAATTCAGAAAAAATAATAATAATAAATATAATTAATCTAAAACAAGAAATACTAAAGGGACACTTAACAACAACAAATAATGAACTACAATAACTATTTCAATTAACTTAATTTTTATTACTAAAGAAAACAATTGGAAAATAATAAATAAAACTCAAAAACGCCTAGTACTACTAAATAAATAAATTGAACGATAAAACGCAAAGAACGAAGAGCACCAAAACGCAAAATGCAAATCTTTAGCAACACTCGTAAACTAACACAACTTCACTTGTATGGCTTTGAATGTTGGCGAAATCTACGGAAGTAGTCATTGTTTCATTGCAAACTTAAATTTTACAAAATGTCCCTACCGCTTGATAGTAATATATACAGGGTATTTGTGTGACGGTTGGCAACAACTTTTGCCAACATAAAACGAAACGAAACGAAACTACCCTAAATCGAGTATAAATGTATGTCCTCATCCGACAGTGACATTTTTCAAAAGTTGTCCCGTTAGTTCGGCTTTTTAGCTGGCCAGCACAATAGCGTTGCCACCCGTCTTCGCTTGCTGTCCCACGACGTTGCCAGTTTCCTTCCCTCGAACTCTGGACTCCGCCAAGCCTCCAATTTCCACACCCTTCTCCCGTTCTCCGGACTTATACGATTCTCATTCCTGTCCAAATCTTTCTCACCTACGCTTTGCTGTTCCTGGGGTCGTCCTTCTTCTGCCGCGCCTCGTACAAGTTTGTTCGTGCTTCCAGCCTCGAATAATTAATGTTGCTGAAGTTATGCTTCAAATGCTCGGCCTACCTACCACACTGTGTGCGTGTGTGGTCTCAGCGTGCAATATGAGATGCTGGATTTAGATAATGTCCTTCTGCGCGAATTTTACAAGTTTGAAATTACTTCGAAGTCAGTCACTTCACTTGCTCTCTCAAATATTGTGAATGTTAATGCGAAGAATATTCGTGCACTCCACGTCTTAATTACATCACTTTCGAAGATACACTTCTCAAGCTAACTTTTAACTACCAAGTTAAAATAAACTCCTATGCTATCAAGTTACAATCGCCTTCAGAACTCAGTCTAGTCACCGTCGCCGCTGCAATCAAAGAGAGCTCAGTCTAGTCGCCGTCGCTGCTGCAATCATAGAGGGCTCCTCCGAGGTGCGCCGCGATACTTATGGTACTCGCGCCTGGGGAAATTTTGGAGGGGTGAATATTCTCCTCTTTTCGTGACCTCTCGGAAAAACATTATTCGTTAGTTCGACGTCAGAGTTCGAAAAGCTGTGGGTAGATGGCGCGTTTACAAGCCATCGCTCCGCCGCGTACCCTGCTCCTCTCTGTTCGTGGGCTTCCTTTCGTAGCTGATGGTGGCGTTATGGGGTTGTCTAATCCCATGACGTCACAAGATGTGTGTGGTGTGTGTGTGTTTACAAGTGAGTCACCTTACTTTACCACATCCTGCAATTTTTCACGGTTGAAGTTCTTGCAGTTTTGCCAAGCAGTTTTCAGAGAAGCACATTAGGGAATGGAGCTAGATTATGCATGTATTCATTTCCATTTTATCCCTTGTATTTTACGAGATACTAAGGTAACTTTCTTTTTTTCTAATGAAACTACGCATATGTTTTTATTCTATCATGAATCAAATATGTCCAGAAGCTCCCGTTACCAAAAAACACTCACACACACACACAAAACAATAAACTCTGTGTTGTCATTCATGAAGAATGGCAGGTCCAGTTTTGGGGGAAAAAATTGTCTATGAGAAAATTGAGTTTAAAAATTACTTCCATGCGCGAAATTCAAACCAGCTTCTACGACACCAGACAGCGGCGTCTCCTTCTGCGTTGGGCATTTCCTAGTTTCTCCGCGTAAATGGCGAAACTGCCAAGTATTAGCCTGTAACGAAAGCATCGCGTGGCATGCACTTATTGTAATTGTCAATTACGATAAATTACTAATTGACAGTCATACAATTCTGAACAATAACGTAAGACCAACTGAAGTAAGCAGAATTTCCTTTTAAAGCGACCAGTATATCAAACAAATCATCAGACAGTAAATCCCTATTTGGTGAATGTATAAAAGCCGCGATGGAAAACGGTCATTCAACAGGCGCAGATAAATGTAAGCTTGTGTTACAAGTACTGCTCGGACATGTAGGCACTAAAAAGGTCGAAAATATGCAGCCAAATAGACATTATAGTTGACAATAAGCAGGCACTTAGGAAGTAAAATATTAAAAATAGGCAAGGTAATGGGTATTATGGTTGAATAATATTAAAATTTATACGTACTACATAAAGGATGAACACAATTCTCTAAAAACAAATCGAATTTCTTCGATTGTCAGAACTTATTGTGGAGTTAGATAATAGTTTCTAAGAGATGACTCGTGTAGAATTTTATATTTTGTATATTATGTTGGTTAAACTGGTTTAATGTTGGATTTTCAAGTTTTGAAAATGGAATGTTAAGGGCATGGTACAAGTCAGTGTTGAAATTCTTTCTTGTCTTCATCTTTGACTGCACTTGCTGCAGAAGGTTTGGATAGTTTTTCCCGCTTTCTTCGCATTTTTTGCATGAGTTGCAGTGTTAATATGTTGTAAGATATTTTTTGCTCAGTTTACCACCTTTTCACAACACTTACAAAAAAATACATTTCCAGTCCGCCGTGAATCTTCTCCATAAGTTTACTCTTTTACCAATGCACTTCTTGAAACTTTCTCTTGTGGTATTGTAGCAAGCATGCTTAACAGGTGCAGCAAATTTACTGACCTGGCATACTCAAACTTCGAAACCAATACAAAATACAAATCTTGCGTAATTCTGCCTTCAAAAAGCGAAAGATGCCGGGAGCGCTATTTTTGAAGACAGTTGTGGTGTTGGTAAGGAACAGATAGCTTACTAATCATTGCAATGATCAGGAAGACGAGAACAATTTCCTGTTCTCCGGAGTGCCCTGACAGGCTTCGGCGAAGTAGATAAGGTAACCGGCACGGTGTCAAATTCTCTTACGCGTCTAAGCGGTGTCCCTGCTCGACGCGTTACAGGCAAGAACACGCAGGGTATAGACCTCGATCGGAGGACGCCCTGGCAGATAACAAATGCCGAAAAGTTGCGAAATTCGAATTTTCAGGGTTTCCGGTAAAAATTGGACCTGTGCCACCTTCGTAAGTGTGTTTCAGTCTATTCTTACATGCAATTTGAAGGGGGGAAATTGGACCAAATTTTGAGAAAATTTTGAAAATGTCTCAAGGGTCTGATCGATCGGTGAATATTCATTTTGACCCAAATCCTACTGGTAGTTTGGGTTCAAGCGTGGTTCACGGGCGGGCGTGAAACGGCTTTTCTGGTATTAGGGATTATTACTTTTTTCAGGTTACGTTGGAGAAAACAAATTTACTTCAATATGTCGCAAAATGCAAATGATTAAAAATTTGTTTTTCTGTGAAATTTCCACCAGAAGATTAAAATATTATGTGTATACTACGATATACAGAGTAATAAGTGCATAGCAAACACAAACATATATAAGTTTCATAAGCTATTATTTTGTTCTTGAAGCTTTCGGAAAGTGCTAAACAATGACGCTTCATTAAATTCTTAGGTACCTGCACATATTTCTATGATTCTAAACCGAAGCATTGGTTAAATGCAGGAAAATGGGGCCAATGGGCTTGGGGTGAAAGAAAGGGAAGGGACGCTTTCAGATGAAGCAGGAATGATGGAGCCCTTTAGAATACTTTTGCATTTGGAGAAGTTAAAAAAAGATGATAATTCTCAATAACAAAATGAATTCATATTCTTTATAATAAATACATGAAATTCTAAACTTCTAAGCTTGTAGAGTAGCATGGGGAAAATGTCCTCATGGTTCCGATTATCATAATTACCGTTTTCCAGTGATGAAGTTAGCACTTCCGCAATACAAATTGGAAGGTGTCATTGCTGATGATCTATGAGGAGGGTTTGATATATCCAGTGCAAATACTGCTGCGACAGTGAGACGAGATATAATTTGAATTTGTTTGATGTCATTTTGCAAGATACTGGAAATATGTTTACTTTCTTATTAGCATAGTAATTAAAATTTACAATTAAGGGTATGGATATGTGAAATTTGACTTACACAACGCTCTAGTAAATTGTTTCGTAGATGCCTGACAGAAGGTAGCACAAATTGAAAGATATTATATTGAGGGATGGGGCAACGGTCCGCATTCATGTCGGGGCAAGAGTCCGGGTGCTCCACTACTTATAGCGCATGTTGAAATTTTGGCAGGAAGGGTATCACCCAATTCCAAGTTGCAGAACTTTTTGGTCAGTCGTACTTGAAGAATTGTACGACTGAAAAGGCTGCGTAAGCTTTTGAAATCTGTGATATTGTACTCATTGACTAATTCAAATTTGGGGAGAGAGTGTTCCAGGTCACAGACCAGAGACTCATTTCTCCCGCTACACTGACAGCTGAATTGGCATTAAATGAAGAAGATTCTGAAGTACATAGTCATATGGTCATACCATAAATCACTCACCGAAGCCATCGTCATCTATATTGAACAAGGTCACGGCACCCCCTAAGGAACGCGATTCTCAAAATTATGAAACTTCAGAAAATCGCGGTAAACAACATTGCTCTTCATCGGACATTATGCCCATCCGAAAGACCGGATTGAGTAGAACACGAATGCAGGGGGAACAAAGAAGTCCCCATAATGACATCGTCACTTTACAAGATTGCACTGATCGGAAATGGTCGGCAGGTCGGAAATGCTAATAAGAAATCGCTTTACAACGCCACAAATAAGAGAGGAAAGGGCAAGAATAATAATCGAGTTGCCATTCAACATACTCCAATTGGGCTTCCAACCCTGCTTGCGAAATGTAATTCGATGACCTTTCAGCTGAAGACTGGATCCAATATGATGTTACGTGATCCAAGGTGTTATTATGGCCTTTTAAAATCTGTGTATCACATCTAATAATTTACTAACGAAGCTGATGTTACATTAATTTAATGTGTATGAGTCTGGTAAACATTGTTAATTTATTTCTAAGGTTATCTGGATGATTTGTATTTTCGGACTGGGGCCCCTTTTGTTTGGGACTTCTACCCCGCACCTGGGGCAAAAGTCCGAACACTGCACTTCCTTCTTTAATATTTTTTAACATCAATTTTAAAGATACGCTATTCTTATTGGACAGTTGATTCTTCATACATTTAGCATAGGTCTGTGTAAAAACCGAATCAATATACCAATTACACGAGTGAAAACTCACATTTTTATAAAAAGTGCGGATTACCCCACGTTACCGTACGTATTTACCAGTAAAAATGTGTTTATCATAACACAAACGTAAGCAATGGATAGAGAAATAAATTGTATTCAATATGCGATATTCTAAAACAGGTTATTAATACATCAAAGGAGAGACAAACAGTTCAAACACACTAATCTGACCCCCGTTCTCATCCATGGTTCAATTGCGGAAAAAAAATCATTTACACCACCTGTCTCTGAGCGAGAAACTCTGTATGATGGCGTCTCGTCAAGCCAGCTTACACCACGAATATACGCGGCAATTACTTCCATATTGTGGCAATTAGCAATAAATCATTTGACCGTTTCCTTCCAGCCACGATTGCAATTGAACGTATGTACTGGCTTCTTGTCACCCCACACCCGTCTTCTGAACGAAAATATGTGTCATTTAATTCGAAACTGTGGCAATTCGCACTTAATAAAAACATAATCATTTCACCGTTTCCGTCGAGCTACGATCCGAATTAGCCTTTTGTCATCGCCTCAATCTGGGTTTCCAACCATGGATAATCTGATAAATTATAAAAGATCCCGAGCCAGAGCTAGATTGGCCATACGGGAACGTAAGGCCGCGTCCTGGGGAGCTTCTATTTCATCACTCTCTTGCCATCCGCCCCCTAAATTAGTGTGACGAAAGGTTTGACCGATCGGTGGAAGTCCCCCTTCGCCGATTGCCTCAGGGCAATGGAAATCTTCTCATCCCACCAGAAAAAATTGGTGAAGAATTGGCATCCCACTGCGAGCATATCTCCAGCTCCGTACATTACCCTCCTGGCTTTTTGAACACCAAAAGAAGAATGGAAAACTGCAAACTATATTTCTCGAGTCGCGTGGAGGAAGATTACAATGCTCTTTTCTCCATGGATGAATTTTCCTGTGCCCTCACGTATGCGAAAAATTCTGCTCCAGGACCAGAACACATGCATAATCAAATGTTGAAACACCTACCTGAAAACACTTGTTCTTTTCTCCTCCGCATTTTCAATCCGATTTGGGTTGAACATTCTGTACCAAGGATTTGGCGTGAAGCCATTGTTATTCCAATCCGTAAAGAAGGAAAGGACTGAACAATCCCCTCAAGTTACTGTCCAGTAAAGGCGGTCGTTTGCCGAATATTCTCTCTCGTTCTCGTAAGCGAAAAAGGCTGATGGAGAATGGGGCCAACGAGAATCTCGTGCAACGAGAACTCATTCTCGAAAACGAGGCGACTCGATAATCTCGTAGCGCAGGCCGGCAGACGGAGGGGCGTCCCAACGGTCTTCGCAGACATCGACACGAGGTCGTTCAAGGTCTCTTCTTAGACCTAACGTCCGGGCGCGGAGGTTGGTGACATGCGATACAGCGTTGCAGATTCAGCGAATCTCTCTGAACAGATGTTGCCTCTTACTAATAGTGATAAGGAAACAACAAAAGAGTCTTCCTAAGTCTACTGCCTCCCATGGTTTGTTATTTATCACAAAATGAAATCTTATAGCTTAAATTATGCCTTATCGCTAACGTCCGCTATTTTTTATTATTGAAACATTTATTTATTTCTATTAAATTATACAATATATTTGGCCATTTGATTATCGACACACCACATTAGAATTGATAACAGGATTTACTCATAAAATGTGAATAAATATACAGACATTATCAAGTGTGACACACGCTGATGTCATAATTTATTTATTTCTGTTAGACATTCATTGTCTTTCAGAGACGATTAAAAAGAAGATATGTTTTGTTTCTTTAACATTTTAGAAGCAAGCATTTTAGGGCGCATTGTACTTTACCCAAGTTTTATGGCACTATTTAAAATATTTAAGAAATTTTATATGCTCGCTCCATTTTAATATTAATTAGAAAATATGTTATAAAGCGAAATGTAAATAATGGTACAATTTCAGCTCGCATAATGCAGTTTTACTGGAATATTACATAGTCGCTTTTGTGTTTTTGTCATTCGTGTTGTTAACGCAGTAAAACATTGCCTCTTTTAATAACTAAAATTGTATCAAAAATTGACATTGAACACTGATAAATATACTTATCAGATATTCTTATGGGAGAAATCAGATGTGTAACCTACTTCAAAATTGATACTTGAAACATATTTAATTTATTCACACATTTTTTACTACATTTTCTCAAACTTGACAACTATTAATTTAAAAATAGATTAAATAAATAAAGTTTTTAAACAAATATCACAAAATAAAATAATTATTTTTAGATGAATGACTGTGTTTTGTTTCGTGCTTGCTTGTGAATGACCAAGAAGTCATTCACCCTATCAGGATCAATGCGGTTTCGTTTCTCCGTAACTATCAAACCTGCCATGCTGAAATTTCTCTCTCTAGCTGCACTGCTGGCTGGAATGCAAAATATTTCTTTTCCTACTTTGGTGAGTTCAGGAAAAGCGCCTGCATTTGCCTTCCTCCAAGTCAAGAGGTTGTTACAGTCTGTTGGACCCTCCATGTTTTTGTATTTTTCTAGCTCATCCTTGCGTTTTGAGGCTGTTGAACGCCAATCGCTGAACTTCTTTGCTTGGGAAGGCGAGAGGTCTTCTGTCGCTTCCTCTTTTGAGACGCTATCTAGCATGTGACGAACAGTTCCATGGATTTTCCCCCTTTTTTCCTCGCTCAAAACTAATAGTTCCTTGAAAAAGGAATGAAGAAAAGTGGCCACATAATGAGTATCACTAAGTTCATTTAAAACTTTTTATTTTACAAACTGCTTTGCTCTTTCCTTCAGCTTCCTTAGTACTACATTGTCATCGTCAGTTTGGCACGCATCTGAAAGTTTGAAGACCCATGGCACTACAAGTGGCAGGGTTGGCTCTTTTTCACCCTCTAAATTATCCATAGCTTCTTTGAAAATTTTCAAAAAAATTATCACACTTTCCATTAGTTCACTATCATAAAATGACATTTTTTCCTGCTTGTTTGCTTCCTTCAATATCTTCTCTAATTTATCATTCTGAAAATGGAATGAATCTAGCATATTGTATAAACTATTCCATCTAGTTTCGATGATCGGAAGTAGTGTTTTCTGTAGTCTTGTGACTAATCCAGATCTCATCATAAATTCCACAACTTCTGTTGTCTGGATGGAGTAAAATATGTTTGGGACCTCTTCACTCAGAAATGTTTCATTCAGTGTGTGCCTTAATGCTGTATTGATACAGTGCATTACACATGGGAATCTTTTGTGGTTTTCTAGAGCTTTCATTATGTTTGGTCCTTGATCAGTCACAAACGTAACTTCCTTAAGCTCAGAAGGAGTGATATGGAGTTCTGACATTTGTTCCTGAATTTCGCTAAGAATGTGTTCACCAGTTTTGTAACTTCTGGGAACATCGTCGTAAGCAGTCAAAGGAGTCATTGTTCTGTCACATTTGCCTTCAATTGCAGCTTTATCTACACTGGAAACTGACGTGCTTGATGAGGGTCGCCTTATTTCTCGTCTCTTGTGCTTTATCAAGCCCGTGGTGGTACCCTTGGACACGACTAGGGCTTGGCAACCCTCTTTTTGACTTTGGGCATAGCCAACAGGGGCATTTGTCTCCTTTTTAGTTACAATCTGGAAATAGCCGTTATGGTAATTAAAATATTACAGATTATATTATTGCATATTATTTATAAATATTCTCTGAGGGTACTGTGAAAGCTTTTACTTTCAAGATATTTATTTCGTTTATTTTCGTATCACTTATTTATGCAATTACTCACGCGTTAAATTTGTCTAATTAACTGAATATTGTATTTGTTTTATTATGTTTCAAATTCGTGCATTAGAACGGCAGAAGGACGGAGAGGGAGAGAGAGCGAGAAAGAGACAGGCATTATTAAAGTAATACCTTCAGGAGTTGAAAGACGCCATTGCGAATAAGATAGAAATTAATTCATGATTGAACTGAGCCATAACTGACTCCGTTCAGATTAAAACCATTATTTTGCAAAATGATATTTTTCACTTTTTTGATTTAATTGATTATTGCTTTCGGGAGCGAGACAACTTCTAAAGCTATGAGTCCCGTATGTGTGGTGCACTATATATCTCGAGAGATGATGGGGATCTCGAGATATCTGGGGCTACCTCTAAGCTTCCAACCGGTCCCCAGACATGTGTGGTTGTGTAGTGCATGTACGTATGCGTGTAAGGATGGAGTAGACGACAAGGATGAGGTAGAAAAGTTCGCCGTCCGATGCCCATTGAGGTTCTGGACAAGCATTCGCCTGTTATTCGTGGGAGAAAAACCCGAAAAACTACCGATCACGGCCGCTGGGCGCTCGAATTTTCCTTTCAGGGTAATGATATGACAATGACAACAAAACGTTGAACAATTAACAAATCTGATCCCAAAAGCCTGCACTCAGAATCATCTCAAGGGCTCAGAGCTTCCTCATTTCGCCAAAGAAGGTCATGGGAAGAAGAACGTTCTGGTGCATACGTTCACCACCTCTTCCCGAACGAAATAAAAGGCAAACCGTAGGCAGTGAACACAGCATTAGGGTCACCACTTCGGCCAGAGATACGTTTGCAGAAAGTATAAACATCGTTCGCTTCGTTCGAACACAAAAAAACATCAAGCACAAAACAAAATTAATGTTAAACAAATTAATGCCTAAATCATCGATGTTGGTCTTCAAATTCTGTGCCATATCAGTAGTTGTTACCCTGAGCCATCTCGGCAGTTTTTCCTTCACTTTTCTTGTGTATCGGCAATATTGTAAATGTTAAGAGTACTAGGAAACGTTTGAGTATTGCGCTACGTGTGTCAGTAATTATTTAATTATGTTAATGAAATTTATTTATCGTAAGAAGATGATTACTCGATATTTGTAGCTATTTTTTGAACTCCATATGCACGTACAAAGACAAAAATCGATTTGTTATATCTACATAAAACTTAGGACTCTTAGTAATTGCCATGATAACACTTGAGCTATCAAGCAAGAACTAAAACATTATTATGTTTACCTTGAAATTCTCACAACTGCTGCTAACTCGACTGAGGTCCCGTCGAGGTGGGTTGGTCCACATCCTGACGGGGGAATACAGAGAGGACTTTCAAGTATTCCTTTCCTTCACAAGTCACTTTTCTTCTCCCCGTTGTACATTCTCATTCTTCTATACCATCCTGTCTCTTTTCTTCTCACTCTTCTATTTCACTGGCTCCCTCTGTATGCTGAACGCCCACCCATGTGTTTGCCGTGCATGGCGACCCCTGTCGGAGGGAATATATGTCCTAGCGGTTGAGGGGCCTGTCTGTTTCCCAATTACTCTCCATGTGCTACTTTTTTCTTGGCATCCAGGAATACGTGCTCCTACGTATTTTGGGGAACATTCCTTGTACGTCTCAAAACACTTGCTTTGGCTACGGACTCTTCTAGACGGGCAGTCGGGAGCTAATCCACTCCCGATCAACCGGCTTGGACTAGGTCGTGTACTGAACTCCGGGGTGAGCGGGGGGATCCACGGCGGTGCAGCGCTGTGGTAACCCCCACTATATCCCCGTGGCAACCCTGGCACTCCGATGGAGTGTCCGCTTGTTGGGCTCCGTGGTGGGTGGGGCTACGGGGATGAATCTGATATCCGCTTAGTGGATAAAAAACCTACCCCTCCGCTCTCTTCCATAAGGAAGAGGAGATTTGTTGGTGAAGCAGTAAATCTTGAGTTTTTTGTAATGAATCTGACAGACCTACTAAGCCCCGCTTTCTCGCCATGTTATGTAAAAGAGATAATGAAACAATGAAGAGTGTCAGCCCGATCAAACTTGCAAGAGAAATCGATATGTTCGGCAAATTTCTGTCGGTGGTTCGTCAACGAAACGGCACAATCCTTTTCGAATGTCGCTCTGACGAACAGATCAGCAAGATCCTTGACCGCAAAGAAATAGCTGGCTGGCCTCCAGGGTCATGTGTCCGCCCACCCGACCTTAAACCTCTGCAAGGGTGTGGTAAACCACGAAGACTTTTCTACCGAATCGGAAGAAAATTTGAAAGCCTTCTTCGAGCCATATGGTGTGTCAGAGATTTACAGGATTCAGCGGAGAGTAAATAGGGTACTCAATCCTACCTCAACTCTATTACTGACTTTCGACCGTCCATCTCTACCAGAGAAGATATTGTGTAGCTTCTACAGTCTCCGTGTCAGGCAGTGTGTTCCAAACCCTCTGCGCTGCTTTAAATACCAGAGGTTGGGCCGTACGCAAACCTCGCTGCATGAGCGCCGCAGTCTGCGTGCACTGTGGAAGGGAGACTTGTATTGACTCTAACTGCTCCGCAGAGGCAAAGTGCGTTAACTGTTGTGGAAAAAATGCATCAAATTCCAACCAGTGCCCCATTTTCTTAAGAGAAAGGGAGATCCAGAAGATCAGGGTCTCTGAGAAAGTTTCCTCTCTGGAGGAACGACGCCGTTACCAGACGCGATACCCCGTGGTCATGGCCCGAAGTTTCGCTGACACCGTGGGTTAACATAAAGTAAATTCTGAAACCCAAATGCCTAAAGCCTCCACTTTGCGCGGTGCTGCCTGCCAGGTGTCCTTTGATGACATCGGACATGCCTATCCCAAATCTCTTGTCCAGTCTGAAACAAAATCGGAAACAAAAACCATAAATATTTCAACAAACACTCAAACACATCCAGTGAAGCTGAGGCCGACAGGCCATATTGCTAGATCTAGATCGCATGTCTCAAGGGACCGTGGTGTCCCAATACATGCGACCCTCTCCAGCAGTAGTCAAGATGACTCTGCTGGGAATGAGGAACTCCGTATGAACCAACCCATTAGTCTTCAACACAGAAGGAAAAAGAAGAAAAAGAAACCCGATACATTACCCACCCTAGAACCAAAACCTAAGAACTAGAAACTATGGCTCTCCTCTCATGGAACATAAATGGCATTCGTACCCGTTTGGACGAATTAAAGTTAAAGTCTATACATAGACCCGTGATTATCTGCCTGCAGGAAACATCTCCGTTGTGAGAACTCCCTCTCTCTACGCGGCTTTTGTTGCTACAGGCAAGACGTAGAGATGGCCTCCGCGCCCATGGCGGAGTCGCCACTTTTATCACAGACTCTCTGGTATTGAAAGAAATAGACATACGAACCACTCTCCAGATATCTTGCGTTCGTGAAAATTTCCGAACTATTTCTGTTACCATTTGCAACGTTTATATCCCGCCTCGACAAGTCGTGTCACAGCAAGAACTGGAAGATGTGCTCTCTCAGGTGCCCGCACTTTTTGTAATTGTGGGTGACTTCAACGCCCTCATCCCTGCCTGGGGTGGCACAAGGTCGTGCACGAGAGGCAGGTTACTTGAAAATATCATAGATAACCAAAACTTAATTCTCCTAAATTCTGGCGAAAGCACACACTTTTCCGTAGCTTCTAACACATTCTCGTCCGTGGACCTAGCTCTCTGTAGCAACACCGTTTCTACAATCTTCGAGTGGACTGTCCTTGGCGACCTGCATGGCAGTGACCATTTTCCTATTTGGGTCAACCTCGATATTCCCGATCTGAACGTTGCTCGCCCTCCTCGGTGGCTAATCCTCCCAGCTGAGTGGGAAACATTCAAGAAAGAATTACGAATATCGGAAAACTGCCCGAACGACAACGATGATATGGTTGCCCATTTTAATAACGCCGTCCTTAATGCGGCCTCATTTGCCATCCCGAAGTCGTCGGGCCATGCACGACACCCCCCTGTGCCATGGTGGAACGCTGATTGTGCCACTGCGGTCCGTGATCGGAAGAGGGCATTGGCAAAACTTAGTAGATTCCCAACCATCGAAAACCTAATAAATTATAAAAGATTCCGAGCCAGAGCTAGATTATCGATACGGGAAAGTAAGGCTACGTCCTGGAGAGCCTACATCTCGTCACTCTCTTGCCGTTCATCTCCTAAACTTGTGTGGAGAAAGGTCCTGCAGATCGGTGGATGACTCCCTTCGCCGTCTATTTAAGGGATTATGGTAAATGGCAATCTCCTAACCTCTCCACAAGAAATTGCTGAAGAAATGGCCTCTCATTACGAACAAATCTCCAGCTCCGTACACTATTCTTCTGGCTTTCAAAACACGAAAAGAAAAATGGAAAACTGTAAATTAGACTTCCCGAATCGCGTGGAGGAAGATTACAATGCTTTTTTCTCCATGGACGAACTCTCCTGTGCCCTCGCTTGTGTGAAAGGTTCTGCTCCAGGTCCAGACCAGATACATAACTAAATGTTGAAACACCTACCGGAAAACGCTCGTTCCTTTCTCCTCGGCATTTTCAACCATATTTGGGCTGAACACGCAGTTCCAAGAATTTGGCGTGAGGCCATTGTTCTCCGAATCCCTAAAAGAAGGGAAGAACAGAACAACCCCCTCAAGTTACCGCCCAATCTCGCTCACAAGCTGTGTGTGCAAGCTTTTAGAGCGAATGGTAAATACACGTCTGGTCTGGCTCCTGGAACAAAAGAACCTATTTACACCTCTCCAATGTTGCTTCAGGAAGCACAGATCAACCATGGACCACTTAGTCACCCTCGCTACGCAAATTTCCACTTCTTTCGTGCTACGTCAGCACCTGGTAGCAATTTTCTTCGATATAGAGAAAGCGTATGACACCACTTGGAGGTACGGTATTCTTCGCACCTTGCATACTTGGGGCCTTAGTTGACGGCTCCCTTTGTTTCTAGTAGGTTTTCTTTAATCAAGATCTTTCCGCGTCCGCCTTGGCGACGTGTTATCCTCTAGTCACCAGTTAGAAAACGGTGTTCCCCAGGGATCGATTTTGAGCGTCACTCTGTCATTGCTATCAATAGTATTGCATCAGTTATCCGGGAGCCTGTGAAATCATGACTGTTCTTTGACGATTTTGCAAATTTTTGCTCCTCCAAGAGCGTGCAAGTTATTGAGAGGCAACTACAACTAGTGCTCATCAAACTGCAAGAATGGAGCGAAGAAACAGGATTCAAGTTCTCTACCTCAAAAACCACTTGCATGCACTTTTGCAGGATCCATCACCTACATAATCACCCCGACTTTTTTCTTGGAGGACAGCAGCTTCCATTCATTGAATCCGCAACCTTCCTTCGATTCACATTCGACAAGAGCCTAACCTGGCGAAAACACATCCGTAAACTACAGGGCCGATGTGTATCACCTATGAATCTCCTTCGCACTCTTGCAAGTAGCTCTTGGAGCGCAGACCGTGTTTGTCTTCTACGTTTGTATAGAACTCTCATCCGCCCTATCTTGGATTACGGATGCATAGTGTATGGGTCAGCGTGTCCATCAACCCTCCGGCCATTAAATACCATACACAATGCCGACATAAGGGTTAGTACAGGCGCCTACCGCACGAGTCGCTTCGAATGCCTCTTGGCCGAGGCTGGAGAACCATCCCTGAGCCGAAGGCGGGATATTCTGATTGCCTCGTATGGCGCGAAATTATCCATTGTTGATACTCCCTTGCGCCAAGCATTCCTCAATCCAACCGACTTGACTTCATATGAGCTTGGACCGTCATTACTCCATCCGCTGGGGGTCCGTCTCCGTATGCTCTTACAGAAGCTTCAGATAAAACTACCCAACCCTGTGACGCCCCCGAAACCTTGTTTCCCCTTGGAAACTACACCGGCCGATAATAGATCTTAGACTGTCTAACCTTCCTAAATCCTTAACTCCCCCCAGTACATTCTTATCGGAATTTGAGGCGATAAAATCAACGTATTCTGGCCATTACTTTATTTATACCGATGGCTCCTCTCAAAACGGCGAAGTCGGATGTGCCTTCTACTGCAGTAGATCCACGCAATGTGTTCGATTAGACCCTTCGTGCAGTGTCTATACCGCACAGAAGTATGCGCTCTTGGAGGCACTTAAATTTGCTGGATCGATGTCACTAAAGAAAGTTGTGATCTGCAGTGATTCCAAAAGCTCTCTTGAATCCATATCCTCCTTCTCGTCTTGTGACCCACTGACAATGACCATCCAACAGCAAATCCACCATCTTTTTGTCCGCCACTATATTTTAGTCTTTTGTTGGGTCGCTGGACACGTGGGAATAAGAGGAAATGGAATAGCTGACCAGGCAGCAAAGTCTGCCTCGAAGAAAAGAGAATTAGACATCTTCACAGTCCCCACGGAAGACACAAAGCTGTTTATAAAACGCTCTATCCGCAGTGAATGGCAAACGGGGTGGCATAACTCAGATTTTAAGCTCACGAGAATCAAGGATTCCATAAATCCTTGGTCTTCCTCATCTCGTGATGCTCGGCGAGAGATCATTTTAACACGCCTCCGAATCGGTCACTGCCATTTCTCCCACGGTTATCTTCTCCACGGGGACCCACCCCCTATATGCGAATACTGCAAAGTAGATCTTACCGTGGAGCATGTTCTCTTACTTTGTGTTAAGATAAGAGAGCCGTCGAAGGCATGACATTGCTAGCTCCCTTGTGGAGATTCTTAGTAATGACGAATCTTCTCTCTGCAAGCTCTTTGGCTTTTTGCGAGAGACTTGCTTGTACAGCCTTATCTGAGAGAAGATGATAATACCAATAATTGGCTTAAAGCCCGAGATTTTAAACAAAAAAAAACTATCTGGCAATATTCTGCCAAACCCTTTTATTAGGATACATTCCTTCTCAGTTTTACTTTGCCTTCTATTTAAAGATTTTAATTTTTCTCTATTAGCTTGGCACTGCAATATTATGCACTGGTTTTAAAATAATTTGACACGGGCGCAAATGACCTTAGCCGTTGAAGCGCCCCTAAAGTCAACCAACCAATCAATCAATCAATCAATCGACTGAGGTCTGATCTTTCCCGAAGAACTCCTATTAATTTATTATTGGGAACTCCAAAATTGAGTTTGGTGTCAATCCTAGGAATTTTTTATTAGAAACTCCTATTAATTTATTAATAACAATATCCTTTGTTATAGACATTTTTCCAGTGTAAATGCTTGAAAAAATCCAAACGTTCTATAAAACTTAGCGATTTTCTGCCAATCATCCACGAGTCTACCGGGAGCTGTAGCTCAGTGCATCAACTGATGTCACTGCAGCGCCTATAACCGGGAGGTCCTAGGTTCGAGTCTTGACGACGGCAGGATTTTCGACACTAGCTTTTCGGCTAGGTCGAATTTAGTCGCTGTGTGGAGGAGAATTCTAGCGGCCGTCTGGTCTGATCGGTAGTTTCCCGTGGTTTCTCCGATCAACACCAGGCGAATGCCGGAGCAGTACCCTACCAAACGGGCCTCGGACCGCGCGCGATCTGTCCTTCCTCTTCTTTGTCCTATCCTCTCCTTTTACACACACACTCACATGCACTACTCTATCACATATTGTGGGAGACCGATCGGGAGCTTAGAACTTGTCCCGGCTGGGACGGTGCCCTGCTGGTGGGAGAGTCCTGGTTAGGGGGAAACTCCACTAGCCGACGGTAGGTCGGCTCCGGATCTCGCCATCCAGCGGGGGAAGATTACCGCCAACTCCCGAGAAAAACATGCACTACACTAACGGAAGTAAAGACCAAACAGTCGACGCGCCCGGAAACACGAAAAAATCAGTCAATCAAGCCACGAGTCTCTTCTGATCCGCGTCTTGCTTGGACTACTTAAGAGAATTCTGTTCCTACGTGATCCTGTCGTTGCCTGTTGTGTTCCGTTGCGAGTGCGTCTGTCCATATCTCTCCAATCCATACAGCATAATGGGGTGCGCTACGGAGATGAGTAGACGCCGCTTACTCGATCGAGCTTGCTCAGTGTTCCAGTCACTTGCGAAACCTTATACACTGCCCGACTTATGTGTTCGCCGTAGTTGAGTTTGGTGTCAAACGTCAGGCTAAGGTATTTCACGGACGGTTTCGTTCGGATAACCTGAGTATCGATAATCATGGGCGTTGGGATGTGCTTTCTTGTCAAAAGGACAATTTCGGTCTTTTCCGTAGCAAGGCCAAGCCCGGAATCCTCCATCCATCATGTAACTCGTCTCATCACCTGGTTAAGCTTCCCCTAGAATTGTCATCGTGCGTTCGTGGATGACGGCTGCAATATCGTCGGCGTACCCTACCAGGGCAGTGTCTTCAGGCATTTCCATCTGAAGTATGTCGTCATAGACGTTCCATAGGTTTGGTCCCAGAATCGATCCTTAAGATACTCTTTACACTCTTTATCCTCTCGAAACATGGCAGTTCTTTAGAGCCCGTCTGTAGACGTGAAACTTACCGGAGTCCGGAACATGTTCCAGTCTCTCTGGCGGGATTTCGGCGCATAAAACGCATTTCGGGGAACTCGCATCGCATGTTTGGGCCTTGTGCCCTTCCTCGCCGCATCTGTGACAGGCGTTCTCTCGTTCCGAGCCTCGTCGGAAGTTTCCGTCGAGGTCTCGTCGGAAGTTTCCGTATCCTAGGCACCTGTAGCATGAAGCGACGACTGTGCGCCTTCTCACTCCGCAGTCCACCCACCCCACTCTGATATTTGGAGGAATAAGTGATTTCCTTCTCGTCCATTTCGAAAACTGCAATCTTGTGCCCCCATTTTTTGGGTCAAGCACCACAATTTTCAACTAGAGCGGGACTGCTTCTAGTTGTCTAGAGAGACTTTCTCGCACTTCCTCGTACGTGTAAGCATCCAGGTCTCGAATCTCAAGTGTGACACGTGGAGTCAGTTGCCGGACGATCCACGTTTTACAAATGCCTGCTTCAGGGCATTGCCGAATTGCTTGACGTTTTTTGTCCTCTCGCCCAGTTCGACGAGCTTATTGACCTATCAAGGCTTCACAGGGGCTTGTGAAGGGCGGTATTACAAATAAATAGTGTATTTTCTTAAAATTAAATTTTAAATTTTTTAAATTAAAAAAATAGTGTCTTTGGCACGAGTAGCGTGGGAAATAGCTTCGTTCGGACAATGATATCTGAGAAGTGGGCACAGCTCTTGAGTGTCTAGTGGTACGATGTCGCCACACTTCGACGTCATTGTTTAATTTTAAAGCAATATTTTTATCTTGTCCAGAATTTTTGATACTGACATATAAACAATTATTTTCTGTTTCCGCGTTAGGTAGGTTTCCGACTTATTGTGTGTACAACGCATTAGAAAATAGTCCGTTCTGAGATTTTTTCGGCGAAGGCAGGTTTCCGCCTTAGCATTTACTGTATTTGGACATACGCTTGCGAGGTTTGTGTGGCGGCCCCTCCGTCCCATCCCCCCCCCCCACACACACCGGTCAGAGTGCGAATCGGCGTCGCAAAATAAGTGTACAAGTTTTAATGAATGAATATATATTCATCTAATAACTCATACTTCAACAAAATTCACTGGACAAGTAATACATAAATACAAAATATAGAGGTCGCAAAGCAACTGATATTGCTGAGCAACCATTGGTTCACGGAGTTTATATCATACGACTATCGCGAGTGGGATTCAACAGAAACACGTCATCTTTAGCTTCTCCGTAGTACGCCACGATACGCCACTTGGTGTGAGCAAGCAGGCGCAGACGAACGCCGAGGGGAAGACTCGTCGCCGGCCGAGGAGAGCACCGAGAATGCGACTTCTGTCACGCTTCCCGATGAACCTAAGCGCCGCGGACCCTTTGGGTGAAGTCAGTGCTGTGGCGAGCGAAGGCAAAATTTGAAGAGTATAGTACAGTACGACCGAATGGGTTGAATGAATGTTTACAATATAAGTAAACTATGAATGATGTGTGAATGAAAAAATATTAATTTAATTAACCAAAAACATTAAACAAAACAGAAAATTACTTAGTATTAGAGAAAAAAGTCAATATTTATTTAAAATTGGTATGCCCGAGAGCATATACTTTATTTGTTGGACGAAAGTAGATAAAATTATGTCCTTTTTAGTTATAGACCCCTAAGGCCTACCCCCACAAACACACACACATTCTTAAGGCACTTAAGTCACAGGGCAGTGACTCAATCGTGTACACCAAAATTCCCGCCTTCACAGGGCTATTGTGGAGAGAGAAAAAGGAACAGTTAAAAAATAACGTACTGTAGAACATGCTTTTATGCATTGTACTGCAGTGAGGGAAGAGAGTGCTGCGAAGGCATCACTTTCTCTTTTCTGAAGAGATACTTGATAACCACGCATACTCTCTCTGGAAATAAAGTGTACAACCAAATATGAGAGGAGGATTATATTTATCACTGTACAATTTTGAATCGTATTTTAGTAGTTTACGTGGCGCTTTTTCATTCGGATATTTTTACTTTCTCGCTACCGCTTACGCATAGAGAGGTTATGTAATGCTGCACGAATTTTCGGTAACGACAAAGGGATAAATCCAGTTGCTATTTTTAGAAGAAAATCCTCTAACATCTGGTGTAGCCAGAAGGCATGTTTTGTGGGTCCTTGATACCGAAAAATCGATTGATGGCTAAACGTCTGTTCGTCCGTGTGATCGTCGGTCTGTGAACGCTAGCGTTTACAATGTTCAGATGATTTTCTCCAAAATGTTCAATGTTGCGGCCTCTTGAAATTCAAACCGATATTTTGATTTTGGAGGGTACATTACATGAAGCCCCTGTATCGTTTTCAAAATTTTTAAAAAATGGCTCCATCGTTTTTGATTAACCTTTTTTGTTGGATAATGTGAAGGACATTTAAGACAATAGAGCAGTCTCTATTAACAAAGATATTGTTAAAAACTCTCGATTTTTCGAAAATTGCAAAAATTCAAATTTTTTCGGCGTCTTTCTACAACTAAAATATTAAAGATAGTTTTGCCCTTAAAGAAATCTGTTCCCTTAAGATAATTTTGTCATGTACAATTTTTCGAAATTTTGAGTATTTTTCGCGTATTTTAACGTGAAATATAGGCAATTTTTGATCATTGTTGTACATTTTTTCTCAAAAACGGCTCCATTGTTTTTGACTAAATTTCATTCTTGGATAGTCCGAATGTCGTTTAAGAGAACTGCACAAGTCTCATGTTGGTTGGAAACACTGATTTTTCAACAATTGAAAAACTTCAAACTTTTTCAGCGTCTTCCTACTATGTGTTTTGTATTATCCTCCGTATTATGAAGATAACAAAATTCTAAATGAAATGTGTTCATCAAAAACATCTAACATTAATGTCATTCTCAATTTTTCCAAAAACTGAGTATTTTTTGTGAAATTTTATGTCAAATAGGCAATTTTTGTTTTCTTTAAGCAATTTTTTCTTAAAATCGGCACATTTTTTTTATTAAATTTAGGCCTTAAATTGCGCTAAGGATGCTGAAGAGAGTGGTGTGTGTCTCATGTTCGTTAAAATGCCTGTTTTTTATGGAACATTTTTAAAAAAATTCTGCGTCTTCTTACAACTACACTTGTGAAGCTACGTTTTTTTAAATGAAATGTGTTGGTCAAAAATAAATCTTCAAATAAGGTGATGTTGAATGTTTTGAAAATATGAATATTTTTTTGTGTATCTTGGCGACATAGTCGCGCGGTACGAATTTACTGCGCTTCGTGGACGTAATTTCCTCGCAGTTGGATGCTTCGTAAGTTAGAATTTGTATATTATTTCATATTTTTTGTTCGTTTCTTATATTCGATCTTTTGTTATACATTTTCAAACTAATCTTTTAGAAATTGTGTAAAACCTATTTGAAATAAATGAAATAAAAATTCCTAGTCTTCAATAGGAATCAGGAGAATATCAGATTGCAATGCAACAATGACTCGGCAGCAATGACTCGCAAGCTAATTTCATGTGAATTACGTCTTATTGTTGAAACATGATGTATCCGTATGAAAAGCAGTTATAATTGTCAAATTTGTGTTGATATTTGCTTGAAAATATTTAGTTTCTGCACCAATGTTCTACGATTTATGAGATACTACGTGCTGTTTTCGCACCACTAGTTTTATGCCACTAGTCATATTCATAATTATTTTAGCTGAACTCTGTTGTAATGCGTATAGTATGTTCTTATGGTAATTTGACAAGGGCTCCATAAACCTGAGATATTGAAGCGCCCTCTCAGATTATTCATCATTAATATTTCACTAAAGGGGTAAGTGAAGGTATAAGTGAAAGTGTGGGCTTGTGTACCATGACTGATATATCTCTATTTCACTTCAAAATTAGAGGCTCAAGTTTTCCTATTATTTCATTGTGAAATTGTTAATGGTGACATCAAATTCACATGTTTTTACTTTCTCTTATACGTACGTATATAGGGAGTAATATACGTAGTATACAGAAAGTTAAGTAATGCTGCGGAAAATCGATATCGGGATTTCAACGGAAATACACGTTTTGGGGTCCTCTGATACCAAAAAGTGTTTTTTAAGCGTCCGTCCGTCTGTGAACACCACTACTAGCGTCTAAATTATAAGGAGGATTTTTTCCAAAATGATCAGTTTCCAATTTTTAAGTAAATTCCCCGGTGGATCTGGCTGAAATCGAGTGGCTTCGATTTTGAAAAACGTACTTTAAAATTTGGGGGGGCTTTACATGAAGCTCCTGGGACATTTTCAATATTTTCTCAAAAATGGCTCCAAATTTCTTCTTTAAATTCTTTGAAAGAATAGAGTAAAATTCACTTGCAAAGGTAGCAAAGGTCAGTTTTTCTCTGTTAACCCTGAATTTTCTACAATTTGAAATGTTTTAATTTTTACGTCTCCTTCCAACGACTACAAAAGTGAAGATAGATCTTTTTTCTTCCAGTAGATTTTGTTCTCCATATTTAGTTCTTTCATTAAGGTCAAGCACATTTTTTTAAAATTTTTAGTAGTTTTCGCGCAAAATTGCGTGCAATATGTGCAATATTAAAAAATAACAAAAACAAGATTTTCTCGAAAACTGTTCCATTTTTTTAAACTTTTGGTAGGGAAAGTAATAAATGTGCTCTATATGGTGACATAAACGTCATATTGCTCTATTATCTTCTTTTTTCCTTCAAAAATTACAAAAATGTACTTGTCTCGACGTCGTTAATATTTACGTTAGCGGCGAAAATGCTAGTTACGGTGAAGTGAATACATGTTCGCGCCCAGATCTCTCTTACCCCTTAAGCGGAAACCATTACAATTAACTATCTCATGTTAATATTTTTAGTATTACTAGTTATATATCATGTCTTATTCATTGAATTCACATGTTTTTCTGGTATTAAATTTAATATCTATGGATCATATATCTTAAGAACAAATCAAAATGGAATTTATATTTGTAAGCAACTTGAAATTATTTGATGTATGTTGTACCGGAAGTACTTTCCTTGAGTGGGGTAGTGTTGCTCGTACACTTGTAACACCATTTCAGTTGGGATCATGATGTCTGTGTGAATGGGTTATCATGCAAACTCATGTTGCATGTGTGGTCAAGTGGGTAATAATGTATGTTTAATATTCTTCACGATAGTTAGATACGTTCATTTTGTGTTTTTGTTTATTTCATTGTGTTTGGTAATATCTATGTGATATGTAGCTCGAATCGTGTTGTTGATGTAATACAGTCCTGAAGCTGGAGAAATAAAACTCCGAAACGTCAGCAAACTGAAATAATGGTTTAATTTGCGGACCAAATCCCATTAACAATATAGATAGTGTAGATAGATTCATGGAAATGCATAGTGTACAAATAGCAATATAGTACAGTGCAGCGTGTGTTCGCAACCTGATCCTCCTCCGTTCTGTGCCCTCATCCACCTTGTATTTCTTGATCTTTTCGTTGTCCTCGTCACTAGCGGCTCGTGGGGTCAAATCGGGTTGAAGTGCTATCCCTAGGAATCTTACAGCCTTTAATTCCATGCGTAGGACCCTCTCTGCTGCGCACCTTCGCAAGAAGGGAAGGGTGCAGTGTCCGCCCTGGAAAGGAGGAGGGGAGAAGATATCGTTAGCTGGACACATTGCATTCCGGAGAGTCATATAAATGCCATTAACTCTTGGCAACCCCGGGCTACTCCGATTTAACATACTGTCCTTTCAAGGGCACGAACTGGAAGGAGAGGAGAGGAGAGGAGTCACTCATCCAATTGAGAGCTTCGTTACGACTTAATTTTTTGTATTGAAGTTCCCGGATGATAGTGTCTTCCTCTCCTTGCACCTCTTGACTTTGAAGGGGCCCTACATTTACATTCTGATTAAAATAAAGTCCCTTTAAGGTCACGAGTTAGCATGAGAGGGGGACACTGTCATCGAATCACGAGCTTCCTTACGACTTAAATTCTTGGTATTGAAGCTCCCGATTGGATGACAGTGTCCCCCCTCTCTTTCAGCTCGTGACCTTGAAAGGCCTTTCAGTTTTAATCGAAGTATAAGCGACGCGCAGAGTGTGCGATAGGTAGCAGTGGGAAAACACCACTTGGAGAGGAAACTCAGTTGCATCTCGATCCTCGTCTTACACTTGGATTCTCTTATGCTTTTATTTCATTGCATCACCATTCGAGCCGAAGCCGGAGGCTGCACCGTTTCATTTTTATTCTACATTTATTAAGAATACAATAAGATTTTGATCAGTGCAGCCGAACTTCTAAGCTTTAAACGTCCATACCATGAACATTATATTACATAACATGCATAGTGAGTATTAAAAGTGAGTTCGTTACATTTTGCAACCGGTGACGCTAGCCGAATTGATTAACTGCACTCCGTGAAGTCAGAGAAGTTACGTAATTCGCTGGTTCCTGGTCGGGAGGCCGTCTGGAAATCTTGGAATCTAACGGCGCCAGTCCCCTGGCCGAAGGGATAAAAGGCAATGACAGACGATGTCTGACAAGATTAATGGAGGATTACTGCATGCGCTCAATGCCCCGAAAGGGGGCTTAGAGCTTCGCAAAGGCGCAACAAATTAAGAAAAAAAAAACGCCTAAGTCAGTTCAAAGGCGTATACCAGTCAGTAATCTCTATTACAAATGACTGCTTTTGTAAAGGTTCGCACACTAGTTCCTGGTTAATAGCAATATTGGTTAAACATAAAATTGTCTGTTGTGAAAGACTCGCACAAAAAAATCACACTACCTATTTTCTGAATGTTGTAGAATTTTCGTGTTTCTGTACTGGATTTATTCTGCTTGCTTGTGCCATAGCAACCATCACGTGATCTCGTTTAAAACCTCAGGCTAACACCTAAGCAAGCGAGGATGTTTGACAAAGGCCCTGAAAGGCATCGCTTTGTGGAGAGGAGATGCGAAAGTATACGGACGTAGTGTGCTCGTGCCAGGCCGCCTCGACGCAAGCGTAGGACGATCATTGAAGGAAATAGGAGGAATGGTAGAGTAAGGGGTTTATAACAGCAGTAGGTATTCGCAAGCTCCTGGATAATAATTTAATACATTTACATGGTAAATTGTGGGTGGAGTGGTACTTCAGTTGCTTTACCTGACGAGCCGCGACTACTCCTCATTCAGCACATTTTCTAGCCGCTGGTCCACTTCCCTTTGCTGTGGATCCTCTTTACATTCTTCATTTTTCGATATTCAGTATTTACATTCAATAAATACATGTTTTGCCCTTGTTTCAGTCCTTCGACATCTGTTGTGAGTTCTGTGGGAATGGTGCCTTTGGAAGATCTGTATCAACTCAATCAATATTTACAGGTACTACATTGTCAGTATTTACTGGTGTAAAAATGTATTCTGATATTGTCTTTCGATTTTTAGGATGCTTTGCAAAGAGAACAATTACTGGAAAACAAGCTTGCTGCACTGCAAAGATTAGTAGAAAACACTCGTCAAGCTTCTGATGTTGGTTGGAAAGCACTTATTGATGAAGACCGTCTACTCTCCCGAGTAGAAATCCTTGAGACACAGCTACTAACTTATTCAAAAGTAAGTAAACTAACTTTAATAGCAAAGAAACGAAATGTTATAACTATTACTAGCTGAACCGGTGTATTTATGCAACCATGATGAGAGTTTAAGCGTGCTCGTATTGTAGAGAATTTTCAATGTGCCCAAAAATACTAACTTCTATGATAAATCTACAACAAAAAAGACGAAGGATCTGTTGACTCTCGCTGTACTGAAACTGAAAATGATCTAAGTTTTTCTCCGTCATGCTATTTTTCTACTTTCTCGTATAAGGAGTAATACGTAGTATAGAAAAACTTAAGTAATGCTGCGGTAAATATTTTTCGAGATTACAATGGAAATACAAGTTTTGGGGTCCCCTGATACCGAAAAAATGTTTTTTTAAAAACGTCCGTCAGTCCGTGAACACCACTAGCGCCTAAACCATACGGAAGATTTTTTCCAAAATTGATATTCTTTAGTGATCAAGTAACGTTTTTGATAGACTGGTATGCTAGGAGGTCATTCTGCACCAGATCATCTTCCAAATTATCATTTCCGCGTTATTAATATAATCACTCACTATAAATAATCACTATTTTCTTTATTTTTTTCTTATTTGGCCCCGCACTTGTTTAACCAGTTATCGGATGGATGTTTGGAGATGAGAGACCAGTTATTTTCTATCCTTGATGATTTTGTTACTACTAACATCTGATTTCACAACAACGATCTGAAAAAAATCATGAATTACTTTTTTCAGAACTTTGGTTTTTATATAAGCCATACTCCGATACTTCATGTAATCCGCACGCTTTGTATTTTACTTTACTATAAGCGTTATTCCAGGTCTGATTTTAAAACGGGATTTCCTAAATAGCACATTTTGGTGAAAATGCAAATTTTGTTATATTTGTACATTTGTTCAATTGATTGAGTTTTTCGTGTTTCCTGGCACGTCAACGGCTTGGGTCGTTAGTCCCGTTAGTATAGTGCATGTTTTTTTCTCGGGAGATGGCGGTGATCATCCCCCGCTGGATGGCGAGATCCGGCGCCGACCTTCCGTCGGCTAGTGGGGTTTCCCCCTAACTGTTTAGCTTGTTTATCAACATTTTATTTCAATTCTTGTGTATACAACCGTATAACAGTCTTACATTCAACCAACTTCCATCATCTTGCTACCAACCCTACATTATAAATAAAAGTCATTGTTACCAACACCTCATCTCCCCTTTTAAACTCTTGTTTTACAGGTTCATCCTAACTATTGGTTTCAGTCTCTTACCATACTTTGACATATTTCTGTATGGTGCTCTCATTACATTTTCATTCATTGTTTCATTTTGATTTATCTCTACATCGGTCCCAGTATTTTCAAGTTCATTATTAGTCTCTATTTCCTTTCCTACATCATTTTCATAATCTATATCAATTTCTGAATAGCTATCCCTATTTGCATCAGTATACGATTTCATCATATGATGACTAGTTCTCCTTACAACTCTACCATTCTTTTCCATTCTTACAACACATGATCTGGGTTCCTCTCCCTTTCCTAACATTTCTGCCTTTTCCCAAGTCTTATCCTTTTCTGTTTTCACTACTACCTTCCCCCCAATTTTAAAACTTTTTATTTTAGCTGTAGCTGTTCTGTTATACCATTGTTCCACCATTTTCTGTCTTGCACATAATTTGTCATAGATTTGAGTTTGAACCACCGGTTCCATAGCTTTTCCTGTAATTGGCATATGTGTCCTCATGATTCTACTATTTAGTATTTAAGATGGTGATGCACCTAGAGTCACCAGAGGGGTATTGTTATACTCCATTATAGCCTCATTGATATCCTCTCCTGAATATGTACATTTTCTAAGAATTTGTTTGATTAATTTTACTGCATTTTCTGCCCTACCATTGCTTTTAGGATAAAATGGTGAGCTATTAGTCAATTTTATATCTTTATCTCTAAAATATTTCTTACACTCTAGTGAGTTAAAAGGAACATTGTCAGCTATAATTTCTACTGGGTATCCAGTATAACGAAAGTTATTTTTCATTCCTTCTATAACAGACATTGCACTCTTATTTTTTAACAAAATAGCATCCATCCAGTGGGAAAAGTAATGAACTATTACAAGATATGGTTTGCCTGCATAATCAGCAATATCCATTCCAATCTTAGTATATCTTTATTTGGTACCTCATGTAATTGTATTGGTTGCTTTCTGTTATTATTTTGAAATTTCTCACATGTTCCACATTTCTTTACAAAATTAGTGATATCTGTAGACATATTTTTCCAATAGAATAACTACCTAGCTTTCTGAATGGATTTTGCTGTTCCAGGATGTCCTTTATGAATAGCCTGTAGCTTATTTTGTTTTAGTTTATGTGGAACAATGATTTTCTCACTTACAAACACAATTCCAGCCTCTACATAAATGTCTTCTTTCATACTGAAGTATTCTTTACAACTTATATCTACCTTCTTAAATGTAGGCCAACCCTCATAGTAATACTTAAAGAGTAATTGCAACTGTTTATCTGTAGCTGTAGCCTTTCTAAATTGTTCAATCCTATATTTTGACATTGGTAAGTACTGTGTTATTGAATGTACCATCTCTAGCATTTCCATATCATTCTCGATAATATTCATTGTTGATCTCGATAATATATCTGCTAAATCCAGATATTTTTCAGGAACATATTGCAAGTTAAGATCATAAGGTAATAATTAGTCTCAATCTTTGAAGACGTTTTGAGCCTATTTTACATACAACCTTTTTCATGATAGGTAACAATGGTTTGTGATCTGTTTCTACTATTAGATTTTTTACACCATAGATATATTCATGAAATTTTTTTGCCCCAAAACAAATACTGAGCAATTCTTTCTCTGACTGACTATAATTACACTCATAATCATTCATATTTCTTGACACACATGAAATAAGTTGCAAGTAATTTGCTCCTTCTCTTTGAAATAAACATGCTCCTAGTCCATTTTGTGATGCATCACATTGCATGACCAGTTGTTTATCTGGATCATATGGTACAAGCACTGGTGAATTTACCACTCTTCCTTTCAATTCTTCTAATATCTGATCATGTTGTGTTGACCAATGCCATGTATTTTCCTCTTTTAATAATTCACACAAAGGTTTTATTAAAGTCGCCATATCTAGTATGTATCTCCTAACATATTTAAATGCACCTAATAATTTTTGTAGCCCAATTTTATTTCTTGGAGGCTTTATTTCTTTTAATGCTTCTTTTCTACTAGGATCTACAGACATTCCTTCACTTGATATTATTTGTCCCATAAACTTTACTTTTCTTTGCTTAAATTGTAATTTAGTAGCATTTATTCCAGCATTCACTTTTTTAGCTCTTTCCATTACCTGATTCAATGTTTTATCATGCTCTTCTTCTGTCATACCCATTATTAATATATCATCCCTACATACCACTACATTTTGTATGTTACCAAAATATTGCATTATCTTTTCATCAAACAAATCACTTGAATTTTTCATTCCATAAGGTAGAACCAAATACCTATAAATCCCAAAAGGTGTTGCAAAACAACATAGCCATGATGATGGTTCATCTAAAACTAGATGATGAAACCCTTCCTCCAAATCTAATACTGTAAATATTGACATTCCCTTGCACTTAACTGATATATCTTCTAGCCTAGGTACTAGCTGTGGTTTTCTGATTATAAGTTCATTCAGTTCTGAAGGATCTAAACATAATCTCAATTTCTTATTAGATTTTTTACTACTACCAATCTATTCACACAGGCTGTACTGTCTAATTCCTCTACTTTTTTATGGCTCCTCTTTTTTCTAACCTCTGTAACTCATTTCTTAGTGGTTCCATTAACATATTTGCTACCCTTCTTGGTGGATTGCATATCTGTTGCCTATTTTCTTTTAAGACTATTTTACATTTACCTGGAAATCTCCCACATCCCTCAAACACTTCTTTATTCATCTTTATAAAATTCTCTCTATCAGTCTTTATTGTTGTTACCTTGTCGATCTCTATTTTCTTAGATGGTTCAATTCTTTTCACTAGATTTAGCATGGTACACCCAGGTAATCCTAATAACACCTTGCAATTAAGATCTACAATTACAAAGTCTAAGTATGCCTGGTTATCTGTAGTTTTACATGCCAAATTTACTATCCCTTCTGGTCTAGTTTTAACTTTATTAAATCCTTCTAGGTGGATATTTGTAGGTCGCATTTTAAACTGACTACCTAATAGTTTATATATTTTATAGGGCATTACATTTACTTCTGCTCCTGGATCTAATTTTAGTTTTATTTTCTTGTTCTCTATCTGAATTGTTTCTAACCATTCTGTTTGATCTCTTTTGTTTACATTATCTAGTTTTACCCTTCTAACCTTATCTATAAACAGTACACCATCACTATCATCACTATCTTCATTCACTGTTTTTACACACTGTATTTCTACATTTCTCCTACATGCCACTGCAAAATGGTTTTTTATTCCACACTTTGCACACACTTTACCAAATGCTGAACTGGATCTCAGTCCATGTTTTCTTCTCACCTATTGCACAAAAATGTCTTCGGCTTCTCATTTATTTGTTTGTTGTCTGTCATTTCTTGATTGTTTCTTGTCCTCCATCCCCTGTTCTTGTATACTGCATCTACTTCTTCTACATATGTGTCGTTCTTACATTCGCTTTGATCCATTTGTTGGGCATGTTGTTTACTTTGTTCCATGGCCCTACAGTGATCTGCTGCTTTAACTAGCGTTAGATTATTTATTTTCAGTAGTCCTTGTCGTGTTGTACGACTCATTACTCCACGTACTATCAGATCTCTGATCATTCTGTCTTCATATGTTTCCCCTGTAGGTATTATATTATAGTCACATGTCTTTGCCAACCTTCTGAGTTCAGTCAGATAATCATCAAAACACTCTCCTTCTTCTTGTTTCCTTTCCATAAACACAAAACGCTCATATGTTTCATTTTGTCTAGGTTTCACATAGTTGTCTATTTTCTGTATTACCGTGTTATACACTTCACTTTCAGGTTGAGTCATGGGTATGGTCATAAGAATTTCACAAGCTTCTGTACCCATGAGATTTCTTAATAATGCCAACTTTATTGAATCCGCGGCTTCATGATGACCTGTTGATAACATATAGTCTTCTAATGTTCTTTTCCATATTGTCCATTCTTTCACACAATTTGGACCTCGTAGATTCAGGTCAGGCAGTAACTTCACAGGTCCTAGTTGCATCATTTTCACTTGCTATGTTTACTGTTGATTTTACGTTTATTATTCTTTCACGTATTAGCTCTTTCTTCCTTATTTTCACCGACTGCGACTGCGCCATGTTTAGCTTGTTTATCAACATTTTATTTCAATTCTTGTGTATACAACCGTATAACCGTCTTACATTCAACCAACTTCCATCATCTTGCTACTAACCCTACATTATAAATAAAAGTCATTGTTACCAACACCTCACACACTGCATACAAATGTTCTCTTATAACATTGCAATAAATTAAATATTTTAATTAAAATATTCTTCATGAATATTGCAATAATGTGGTACTGTTCTTATAACTGTTCTTTAAATTCAAGAATATCAGAAAAGTTACGCAACACACAAATAAAGATTATTTAAATATTGATAGCCTTCCTTGGAGCCTTGCTATCACATGACATCAACTGTTTCATAAGAAGTGATGCAATGAGTATGAGAATTCAGTCAACAGATGCAGTATGAAAACATGCGGAATAATACAATCAAATATTTGGATTTTCAGTCAAAATCAAAACAGTTTCTGCCATGTACTGTACTGTACTGTTTGTTGTTGTTGTTGTGGTTGTTGTTGTTGTTGTTGTTGTTGTTGTTGTTGTTTCCTTCTTTTTTCTTTTAAGATTCTGTGCATTAATGAATCCACAGACACTTATCATATGGCTGGATGCTGCATTACTTTCTTTCAATTTCTGCACACATTGGAAATTAGTAATAAAGCTGCTAAGAGATATATGTGTATATAATCAACTGAATATTACAAATACAGAAAACAACATAAATTTATAAGAGAGAAGAGACTCAAGATCAAATACTGATTATAGGGCCTATATGTCAAAGAAAACCCACAATTAACAATAGGAATTATGGAGAATAATACTGAGCAATGCAAAGCATGTAATAAGATAGCAACCACTATTTGATTGAAAATAAAATAGTGATCCAACATGCAATAATTGAAACAAAACCAAAAAAGAACAGAACAGTCGAAAGGAAACTCAAAATATACAACTGGAATATAAACCTGGAATAACACAACATCAGAAAACAATACAAATCAATAACACATAATAAACTACAAACAGAGATCCAACAATTAGTTGAAAACCTTGAAGGAAAATGTAAATCACTAAAACAGATCATGAAGACAACAGCAGAAGAGACAAATTGGATACAATCTAAAGAATAAGAAATAGCTACATGGAACAAAGAAATATAAAACTGGATAATGGGGAACAAAATTGCCTACAGAATATACTCACAAATACTTTGTATATCAGATACAAAAACTATATCAGATTATATAGAATACAGAAGATTATGAGCTATGGCTAGAAAGATAACTAGAAACACAAGAAAGGGAGATAAGGGAAAAATGTGTAAAAACAGTAGAAAAAGATATACCAGACCCAGAAACAGTAGGTTTCAAAATTCTGAAAATACTAAACAAGGAAAAACGTAGTCTTACTACCAACAGCACAAGTACTGCTGTACAGACTTATGGAACCCACAAGAAAAAAGAGAAAACAAAACTACAAAGAATACAGAACAACCCTAGGAATATGAAATTGATGAAGAAATGTAGAAGAAAATGAAGAGGAATTAAAGAAAATATTAGCAAACAAAAAGTCAGAAAGAACCCAGGTGAAGACAAATATAAATTTAGAGTTGAAGTATAGACAGCAATTAAAATAAAAATTTCTACATGTCATGAACAAAATTTGGAAATATCTTATAACCCTAAGAGAGTAATAAACACAATTAGTAATGAAAATATATGAAAAAAGAGCAATTTGCAAATTGAAAAATATTTGTATTATATGAATTCTGTATTATAGCAGGACTATAATAAAGAATTCATCCTAAGTATTTTCATAAACAGACTAACGAAACACAGTGAAGAAATAATGGATGAAGAACAAAGAGAGTTTCAGAAAGGTTGTGGCAACATAGATGGAATTTTTTACTTTCAATCAGACTAATCACAAAACCTACCAATGATTCTGGTATTTGTAGAAAGCTTATAATAGAGTAAACAGGAAAAGACAATGGAAAATCTTCAATCAGACCAAGTAAACATTGACAGTCTCCTGATAGAATCTATTGAGAGTTTGTTTAAGAAAATTAAAATTAAAATTTGAAATGCTCCAGCAGCTATCTCCATAAATTTTGGATATTGCCAAGGATATGTCCTGTCATCACTCCTATTCAATATTTACATAAATAATTTTGTAATGAAATGGAAAGAAGAAGAGGAAAGAGGCATGAATATTTCAAGAGGCTGAGAAATAAAAACCATACTCTGAACATGATTAAGTAATTTTAGCAATAGTAAAAGATGATTTGCAAAGAGGAGTGTTCAAATTTAATAAAATAAACAACAAATAAAACAACAAACAAAAACAACAAATCAAAATAAACAACAACAAAAGGAGTTCCTTTGAATCCCATCACTTTTATTTTTGTTGTGGATAATTTCATATAATATTTGTTGTTTATTTTATTTAAGTTGAAGACTGCCATGATCATGGGCAGTGATTTTGTCAATATCCAAAATTATGTGTGGATTTCAATGAAAAACAAACAAACAACAAAACATGTATATTGACTCAGAGAGAAAATATGGTTACATTCAGGTTATAAGTTAATTTTTTTACTTATAGCAGATAATATATATTTTTTTAAGAAGTGTAATAACTTATTTGGTATTCAAATGGTGTATCAATGTCCATTTTTTGAAAGTGCACAAATAAAATTTATAGAATTAGTGTCATGAATTTTCAATACATATGTTGTGTTGCTCCATAGCATTTGTTGTTTTTTTTAACTCGTGATTTTCTCAAAATTAAAATTTAGAATAATTTCCCTTGATTCTATCAAGAAGCCAAGATACATTTGAGTTATTATGACTGGTATAAAGATTAATTCGATTGAAGTATATACATGCAATATGTTACTACAGGTTTCCAAATAGAAGTTGTTGATATTGTTCAAATGGAAGTATTTTACTTCACTTTACCTCGTTTTTCAAGTTTTCAGGATGAATGCTGCAAATTACAACACATTACCAGTTAACATTCCTGCAATATGCAAATAAAATATGCAATCGGGTGCAAATTTTTTTACCAATAATGTTAATGTTTTATATTCTGTATAAAGATAATTTCTTTATTAAGAATTATATTATTGTACTTCAATATTTAAATTTTAAATTTCATGTAAATTGATGTTATTAGCTGATTGCATTCACAACCACATTTCTGAAAGACATGCAGCTCTCGCTGATTGTCCTTCAGTATCTTTTGTGTGAAGTATTTCTTTCAACCGAAGTACAAAGTTATTTAGTTAAGTTTGCTCACATTGGGTTATGTGAAAAAATTGCCAGTGCAAAGTATATCTGAACATTGCCTGTGCACAGCAAACTGCACAGTATATCTTTAATAATGTCAACAATATTACACATGTAATAGTCAAACCTAGAGACATAATAGTTATTAAAGAAACAAGATTTATTTAGACTATTTTATGATGTTATAAGTAATGGGCAACTTTCAAAACTTTATTTACAACAGCATTTTTTATCATGTTAACTTTATTTACATGA
The DNA here is from genome assembly GCA_011170035.1 of Teleogryllus occipitalis. Taxonomy (NCBI): domain Eukaryota; kingdom Metazoa; phylum Arthropoda; class Insecta; order Orthoptera; family Gryllidae; genus Teleogryllus; species Teleogryllus occipitalis. The sequence goes on from BLKR01002489.1 coordinate 97,973, forward strand.
TATTTTTTTATTTCATTAAATTAATCAAAGATCAGGTTTATCATCCAGTTTCCCTGATCCATTGAGCAAATGCTGAGATGGGCCCTTGTTTTGCTTCTGGACATAAATGTAACTTCATTATCTGTGCATGACTTCTAGAATTCAGTGGGAAATATAGTTATTCAAATTATCGTTTCCATGTTGTCGTGGCATGAAGTATTATTCCTTGATGAAGGACATAATGGATAAGAGCCCAAAATTAATTGCTGATTTATCCTTGAAAATAGATTTTATTACATCGGTGCGTGATTTCTTTTTTTAATTAATTCAAAATTCAAGTAGTATATGACTTAGTGTAGGGATCACAGAATTTTGAAAATGTGCACAGAATTCACTTCTATATAATTAATTGAATCCAAATGTGGACACTTTTCTCAAGGGTTCAGCTAATGACAATTTCAGAGAGAATTGTGGAAATTTTCCACAACAACTTTTTCCGAGGTAAGGTGGTTTCCACGGGTTACAACGGTTACGTCGTGCATATCGTGTACACGCCCTTTCGATTCCATCGTGAACACATCAAGTATGTTTCAGTTCGCACTCGAGCGTACATTCAGTGCGCACTTTGTGTACGTTTGCGAGTACATCTCGCGTAGATTGGTGGACATACCGATTTTCGCTAGGGAACAGAACACCACAGAATCACAATAGTAATAGGAAAGCAAATAACTGAATAAGTCACATCCTTTAACCAACTTTTATAGTGCCTATATGCACGCACCTATTTCAACATAAATGCCTATTTCTGCCTTTTGGGGCCTATAAATGTTGTTTTTTTTTCGAACACTTTATTCGCTACACTGTTGTATTCAATAAATAATTATTTATTCAACAACAAACCTTTCGTTGACTGGCTACTTATTTGATTTCTGTTTGATAAAATGTGGTGTGATGTTGTTTAGGCTTAGCACCAGACTACATAAAGCAATTAGTGAAATCTTAAAGTGCTGCATGCAAAATCGGAACTTCGGCAATGGAATACAATTTCAAGAAATTACAATTGCAGACAATTGGCCCATGTCTGGTCTGCCATTCCCAGAAACAGTTTTTTGAAAATAAGGCAAAGATACTACTGTCCGCACTACTACTGTCAATAATAATAATAATAATAATAATAATAATAATAATAATAATAATAATAATAATAATAATAATAATAATAATAATAATAATAATTATTATTATTATTATTATTATTATTATTATTATTATTATTATTATTTATTAATAAAAATAAAGATCCGATTCGTGTTCATATAACTACATTTATGTCTGTGGTTGCCATGATATTTTTTGTGCAAGTGCTGCAAAATACCTTAGAACAAAACTAGCAAAAGTGCATTAATAAGAACATGGATTTTGGATTTCTAGTCTTATACAACAGTTAGGTAAATAATCTTCTGTTAGGTTTGCTATAAAGAGGTAAGCTATTTGATGTATTTTCTGTCATTTTTGTTATTCACATGATACCATGTATGTTAACTACCACGATTAATTGAACCATATGACTTTTTCTTGTATTTGAAAATAATCTCAAATTTGTTGATGCATTTTATTGTCAAATACTGGGGTCTAACAGTACAACAGTTCAAGACAATACTAATCGTATAAAAGGCATATTTTTATAAGTTATACTATTTTTTATGTAAATTTTATTGGATATTTATTTAACATTTCAATTATTTTAACAAAATATGGTTATTCCAACATTAAAATATATTTATAAATATATTCTTGTATTTAAGGTTTCTGTCGAAGATCGAAGTCACCTGGTACAATGTGAGAAAACTTCAATGCATCAAGCAAATTCTGAAAAGAAAGATTCTCAGAAGCGAACTTTACTTACACAGCCCATGCCCTCAAAAATAAAATCTCAGTTCTATTTTGACAGGTGTAAGGCATTTGCTGCAGTCAACATTCCTTGGAATGTAGTTGAAAATACAACAATGAGGCCATTTTTAGAAAAGTATTGCAAATAAACAATACCCTTCGAATCGACACTAAGAAAAATTTATCCTGGGATAGTGTATGAATCGCAGCTGAATGAAATAAGTTCAGAATCAGGGATTCCTATATCTGGATTTTCGTAGATGAAACCACAGATGCCCTGGGGCAAAGTATATCAAATTTAATTGTAGGGAAATTAGTCGAGGAAGAAAATTCTGGAAATTTGCATTTGATTTGTTCGAAGGTGCTGGAGAAAACTAATGCCCAATCAGTTGCCTACTTCGTAAATTCCCGACTAAAAGTACTGTATTTTTGTTGTTTTTTTTGTTTCCCCTCCACAGTAACCCTGAGGAGGCGGGAATTTATTTATTTAATTACTGGCGTACAAATTACGCTGCTGCCTTGAGGCTTAAGCAGCTAAGGGAGAGTCAAAAAAAAAGCTTTCTAACTTAAATCTAATTTAATAATTATGTTGTAGCACTTTGGCATACTTAATTTATAGGGAAAATGTTATTGTTATTTTTTTCTCTTAATTCTAAATGTTTTATTATGGTTTTCTGTGTGGTTCTTTTTTTAAATTTATTTTTCATTCACGCATCATTCATTCATTCATTATATACATAACCATTCATTCAATATATACATAACCATTCATTCCCACAGCACTGCACTGACTTCTGTTCTTCTGTTCGCCACGGCACTGACTTGGCTCAAAGTGTCCGTGGCGCTCAGGCCCATTGGGAGGTGTGGCAGGAGGGGCGCGTCGTCGCGTTGCCCACGCGTGCCTCGGCCGATGGCGAGTCTTCCCCTCCGCGTTCGGCTGCCTCCGCTTGCTCGCACAAGGTAGCAAGCGTGTCGTGAGGCAGCGCACGGAAGTACTGTATCGAATCATGTCATTGTATTGGGAGAAATCTGTCTCTGGTCTCTGACGTGTGAAGAAAGGAAGACTTCCTCCCCAAATTTGAATTTGTCAATGAGTACAATACCACAAACTTGAAAAGCTTTCACAGCCTTTTCAGTCGAACATTTTTCATGTACGATTCCTGTTCCGCTACCTGGAATTGGGTGATGATCCTTCCTGGATAAATTTCAACAGGCGCTATAATTCTCTTCAAGCGGAGCAGATGTCGGCATCTGGACTCTTGCTCCAACATGAATGCGGACCCTTGCCCCAACCATGGTGGAAAGAGGTGGGTGAGATACTCCAGGGCACCGATTTTTGCTCGTTCTGTGCAGCACCAGCTTGCCTCACGAACTACGTGACCAAAACAAGGGCACTTCGTTTGAAAAGCCAGACCAGAAGCTGGCCGCTATGTTGCATGGATAGTTGAGAAACATTTCGAAAGTGGCATAAAGTGACAATTTCCCAGTGTAACCAACAAAAAAACAACGTGATGAAGGTGTAAAAGATGCAATATTTAAAAGAAATGCCTCGTGTATCTGTTTCAAAGACTTTTAATAAGGTGTTAATTTTTGTATCTGGCTGCTTTTAAAATTCCCGCTAATATTTTGACGCAAACTAGTGCCTGAAGCTCATTGGCTGACGTCGGATACGATGCGCAAAAGCATCACCACCTTTACCAAAAGCCCCACCTTTTAACCTCACAATCAAAATAATATCTTTTACTTTGTGCTGCATTCTGTCGGGCATCTACGAAACCCTTTACTAGAGCGTTGTGCAGGTCACATTTCACATATCCATAGCTGGAGAAGTTGAAAGAACATCCCGAACTTCCTCTAGTTTTCGCTGCGTGAGCACTGTTTTGGCGACTTCATTCCCGATCAAAGACTCTCGTTGTCTCGCGATAGCAATTCACTAACCGAAATATAGTTCTCTTGTTTGGAATAGACTCAGATGAAAATTCTTCTTTGAAAGTTGCCTGGCACTCTTTGAAAGATTGCGTTCGGAAATACTCCTCCACCACAAATCTGCGCTGCTCTATGCTGAGGCGTAAGTTAACATCAAAACAGTGAATAAAGACGCAGTCTGGTTTGCTTTGAGCAGGTATGACCCAGACCACAGGAAGGGCGCGGGTGAAAGGAAGGGGTGGTGAGGGAAGGTACTGTCGCAGAAATGTAGTCAAAGGAGCTGTCCCAGAAGCAGTGTTGTAATTCTTTTACCTTTCTCTCAGAGCCTCGAAGAGCAGGGTTGCGTTATCACCCAGTATTTCCACCATGGAATACGGCACGAGTTTTGCGCCTTTCTCTGTCCTGTCGCATGATCGCGACCGTATCGAGCAGTGCTGCAGATCAAGCGACTAGCGGCACGACCGAGAAAGACGTGAAAAGCGGTGCCATATTCCATCTTGAAGATAAAATGGTGGGCAGGCAGGCGCTTGCCCCGCCCTCTCTACGCTTGACGTCATCTCGGAGGTTCGCGCTCGGCGAGCGCAGGGTAGGCCAGGGTAGGCGTATGTCATAGCCCGGCTGAATTACGTTTGGGAGGTTCTGCTAAAAATTGTGGTAGCCGTATCTTTATCACTTCGGGCTTCAATGTATAATTCACCCTTATGACTAAATGTAGGTTTTCGTAATAAATGAGGCACGTTTTTAGGAATGGAAATTACCACAGACGAAGTTATTTTTCATTAATGTAGGATTTACCAATTTTATTGATTTTATTCTTTTTTATTGTCTTATTTATGTTTGGAGCTGAAGCAAAGAAAACGGAACTGGCATATTCCGTCCTGCCTGTGTTAAATTGCAGTTGGACTGATGTAGGAGAATGCCTGGCCAAAATTATATTTCCTTCACCGAATGCATTAGGCATTGTTAACAATATTGTTAAATCATTTCTCAATAAATACCATTATTATTATTACTATTATTAGAAACAAGTATTGTAATTAAGCTGTAAGATCAAGAACATCAACTCAATCAGGATTTTGTCCTGTTTCCCTTGATTCTTTGAGCAAATGCTGAGATGGCCCCCTTGCTTTGATTTCTGGACAGTAAATGTAACTTCACTCTCCCCAAGTCTCTTGAACTTCCTTTTGTTAGATATTAGAGGGGTGGAGGGTTAATTATTTGTTAGCAGTGTATTCAAAATCAAAATTGAAGTAAAATCCACTTGCCACTTGCCAAAAGCCACTTGCAGTTCTTTCACATAAAGGTGAAATTTTGTTATTAAAAAATTCTGCTTTTTACCTTGACTCATAGTGTAGTGAGAGAAAGTTAAAAATCTGGAGCTCAGGAAGACATGAATGTTTATATATCATGTCTGACCAGTCGTACACAATTGGAATTTTATATGTGACACTATTACTATTATTATAATTATAATCCTTCATACTTTCGATACCTCGATACTCGAGTGGTATCGATAGCGATCGATATTTTTTCGATACTTTTAATTATTTATGCCATTCCTCATCACTTCTGATTTTACGGAAGAATTGTCATCTTTACATTCCGCTTTCTCCTATTTTCGTTCTGTTAGCAACAAGGAAGTGTCCATCTGTTCGGATTCACTTACAGTCGTTGAAATTACACAACGCTGGAACGTCCGAGCGCCGTACTACGCTCTTTATCTCACTCGCGCCTGCCACCATCTCTCGAGATAGCACGCAATTCGCGACCAATTCAGCTTTGGGGAACTCTTCTTTGTGAGCTCCCGGCAATCTAGTGACGACAGTAATGTTGCACCGGACGTCGGAATCGTCGCAAATCGTACAAGTTGTAGAATTTAATGACCCATGGCCAGTCCTGTCAAGATCATTAAGTTCTAACACAAATCAAGCAACACTCATTGAGTTTTTGGCCACAAAGAACAAATTTAAATCACGAGATAACCGTTCAAACGCAATATCAAGAAAATTTGCTTACCTGATAGCAAAGGATATAACTGTCAATCTCTCCAATTCAGACAACTCTGATCCTTTCTGTTTCATTAACAATAAAACGTCTTCTACAATGCTCCCTTTGTTTCCAAATGTTCTCTTCGTTTTCTTGTTGCATTTTGTGCAACCAAATCTGCACACGACGGTATTCTCTATCTTTTTAGAAAATGCAGTCACGATATGTTCACGTTTCTGCCACTAAAAGACACCTACAAAACCTACAAAACTACTAACACACACCAAATCGCGATGACAAAAATTCGGCGTGTACCCGGTGCGTACCACACAGTATCAGCAGAACCCAATGCTAAGCAGGCGCCAAGCAGGCGAGCATCTATCGTGACGTCATGTGCAGAAGAGAACGAAATTTCGTTCAGGATCCGTCTCACGTTTATTCTTACGTCATGGGCGCCACGTTATGAAAACTCAAGTATAAGATATATCTCTTACACCGTGACCTTGCCTGTGCTGTGAATCAGATGCACAGCGTGCTTATGAAATAGCTATCGTGTTACAAAACTTCTTTTTTTTCTTCGGTGTTTGTATGAGAACAATATTAATTTATGAGCTTTGTAGTTTATTTAAGTTTGTTGCCTTATTTTAATGCATGTAGCAACTATATAATTGTAGCCAATTTAGGTTAGGGATTGTGCTAGTCCAATGGAGCAGGGTACCTGCCCTTGCAATACACATCTATGACGGAATGGCGAGCACAACGCGATACAAGTGTGACTATATATAGGTGTTTCCATGTAAGAAAATACCCTAAAAATTCAACATGGTGGAGTTTCGGCACTGCCAACCTCATCGACATGAAACGCGGAAGTGCACTGAGGATACCGACGCGGCGTGTTTAAATGTACGTAGTGTCCTTCAAAAATGCAGATTTACTGAGATCATTTTATTAATGTTGTTTTACTACTTATAAATCGCAAAGGACATACGGTACCATAATTTTTTTAAAATTTAAACTTGTTTTTTAATTTTAAATTTATACATGAAAATAAAATTTTCGTATTTTTCTTTAAAATGAAGAATATATAAAATATTAGAATCTTATTTTATAATAAAACTAATATAAAAGCCATAATCAGAGAATTTATGGAATAAAGATTAAATTAAGTTGCATGGCTCAAAATAATTTTAATTTTCGAACAATACATATTGTAATGAAATAAATTATATTTCACTGAACTAGCAATATCGGTATCATAATGGTTTTATACATATAACGTTAACACATGACTGTGATAAGAGCATATCAAAGGAATGAACATATTCATTGAATTGAAATGACAAATGTTTGAAATATTGTGAAAATTGAATGCACCGGATATATGAATTCATTCAACTTAAAGGTTTATTAAAGGATAAACTTATGCACCACAGGTGGGTTACATTTTAATAACAAATTGCAAAGAGCAGTCATTAAAATTTCTTAAACAATGGTCCATCGCAATTATATTCACATTCATTATTAAATTTTGCCAGAATTTTAGTGACTAATTGCCCGGGCATACAAACATACATTTTATTCTTACGCGATGGGGAGAAAACCAGGGAAAACAAGAGTAAGTATGCTTCCTCCATACATATAAAATAAAATAAAATATTTAATTAACCCTAAATTAGAGTTGTAAAAATCATCATTAAAATAAGCATCTGCAAATTTGGGTAACCCTACAAATTAATTGTAATGTTAGCCTGTAAATTTGAATATATTGATAACCAATTCCTCTCAATCAGGATGATTGATGGCCAATTTCTGGCATGCGTACTAAAACGTGTCACAATACTGAAGGTCTAGAATTTCCTAATATTGACGAAAATAATTCCAATTTTATAAAATAAAAATATTCTATTAAACATTGCAATCCTGCAACAAAGAAAAAACAATGCAGTAACTAGTGTTCAGTTCTCGATAAATTCAGAAAAAAGGCATTTTTTTACAAGAACAAAAATGTTTGAGAAAATAATTACATACAAACAATAATGTTCTTCAAAGGAAAAAAACAGAAGGAAGTTGGAAAAACGTACATTAATAATTAAAAATTTGCTTTCTCCTTCTCACAAACTTTCAACATACCAATACCATTCAAAATCTCCATTCAAATACAAATACTACCACATCTCCAATATATAATCATTCGTAATATAGATTCTCTTACTCTGATATATTAAGGTGGTGAGAGCGAGATACGTGTTATGTTTAACATGTATTTTTTATTGTATTAATCAAAAGATTCTTCTATATTCTGATAGAGTTTGAATGGTTTTCACTGTCTAGTTTCGGCGTAATGAGACCGTAAAATTTGTCGTTTTAACATGGGCTCTTATGGTGACGTGACAGATCCGACCTGAAATTTTAAAATCGTGAGAAAGCTAAGTGTTGAAACTGTTTTTAAAAACTGTTCCCTAGGTAGCTAGCATTTCGAAGAATCAATGTGCGCAATTTGAAGGACATTCACCGTTTCAAATGGGAAAATTTTGCAAAATTATAAGCCACAATCAGTCCAGAGAGTATACTAATACTGAATCAGTCCAAAGAGCGCTTCCTAGTGGGTCGGGACGAAAACGCGCAACTCGGCAACCGGCACCGTGCGCGTGGCGCGCTTCATTCAAATTGAGTGACATGTCTTCGGCAAGAGATCTTACATTTCTCTGGGTCTTCTGGGCGCGATTAAAAGATTCTCACTAATGGAAAACATTTCCTTCGATATGAACCAGATATTCAGCAAAGCTGAAATGTGATGGATGTAATGATTTGTGCAATCTTAATGAAAAGCTCAATTCAATTATTATTCCAAATGAATCACTTTGATATCACTCTTTATGAGCAAATGGGTGATCTTGAGAGTGTATACATTTTTTATATCTTCAGTGCATCGATATTATTTCATATTGTGTTGTATATAAGCTTTTTGACTTTTGCTCCTGAACAATAATTACCTATTTATTTGATTATTCGAATGATTAATTATTCGAAAATGATTCATATACACTTTTATTATGCAAGATACACAGTAGAAGTCATTGCCTTCTACACCACAGTTGCAAGATACCTTACACGGAACTCAAAGTTGCAACCATTAGTGTATGTTATCACCTCAATGAACAGTGGTATCAAATGTGTAGAAATTATAAAATATTTTTTATGCTTGTGTTATCAACCATTCAAGGTATAAGTAAATGTAGAGCTGGATTTCCCTACTAGAAAAATAAATTTGGGAGTCCCTTGCCCATATTTTTTAAAATAAATATTATTAAAAACTTCATAACACGTTTTTATCTGAATATAATAATTAGTCATGTTGTTTCCTGAACTACAATGTTTGAATTTAAAAATAAATTGAATAGAACATGTGTTGGTAAATGAGAAGTTGAAAACGTAATTTCCACTTTGTAAGCAATTTGTTTATTTACATCTGTATTTGTACAAGGATTTATTCTATCATAATAAGTATTTTTTTAGTTAATTTAAGATTTTTTTCTGAAAGCATGCCCAAAACAGTTTTGTAGTCGGAAGCTCACTGTATCTACATCCAGCCATAGGGAAATAAAATTGTCAGAGGAATGATAAATTCAGCCTTTGGTGGTATTAGTATTTGTAATAGAAACCACTTCACTCTGTACCACTATATTTTATTTAGTTGTTTGCATTCCCTTAACAATAGTAATGCATTTGAATGGATCTCATTTTCACATTTCAATTTGAGTGCAACATCAAGGCAAACGATTACAAAAGACCTTGCCACTTGGAAAGCTCGTTTTAAGACTTTATCTCCAACAATGTTATAATTTTATTATTGAGGGTGTAAATAATGCAGCTCTCAGAATTATGTGATGTAATTTCATTTTATCATTGTTAATTTGATAAGTACTTTTCATAATAATCTGCATCTAAATCAATATCATAACATGATATAAAATTATGCTGAAAATATTGCAACCAGCTTCTGTGAATTACTTAATCTCACCACTGGAAATAGGGAAGTAGTAACTGTTAACTTACAATATAAAGCTTTATACAAAGTTGGAGAGAACCAAATTTCTGATCTTGTTAAGCAATCAAATAATCTGAAGTTTATCTTACCATTGGCTCAGATAATTAAAGAAATAAAAATTAGAGAGAAACAAGCATTGAAATATATTTTAAAACTTTCTTTTATTTCACTATTCTGTGTGGCATTGAGAGGAATTGTTTCGTCTTCTTTCAAATTTTGCTATGGAAATAAATATTCCATCAATTTGCTCATAGTGATATTTTCCACTTGTCAGCCAGGCATGAACAGTATTCAAAATGATCAAAACAACGAAACTTAGAAGAAATGTGACCACTGAGCAGGTATGCCAATCTTGAGGACAGTACGGCGTTGCCCAATTTACCAAAGACTTTTAGCACTACTCAGATGAAGAAATTCTAGCCATTATTAGCAATCACTGTAAATAAAATTTAGATACATGTTTATAATGTTACTTTTTATAATACTTCTCTTGATAATTGTGTAATAGTACTTTTTTATTTTCAATCTTATGCCTCAATTTTGCATTCCTTAGCCAGGCGATCTTTTGATACTAGTTAAGAAACTAGACAACGGTAGGTCTTTATGTGGTACTGAAATATTTTCATTTTCCATCTATGAAACGAAATTCATTGGTATAATTAAATAAAATTCATCATAAGAGTCTCTATTTTGTTTATATAGGTCTCGCAATACCTATTTATATCGCAAATAAATATTTTTGACTGTAATATGGACTCTATCTACTAGGGAATATCTTGTTCTAACCACCTTAAAAGAAAACTCTTCTACTTCAAATTACACATCTTTAATTTCCAATATAGTTCAACAAATTATTTCTACTATTATCCTAAAAATTCTCACTTTATTTCAAAACATCCTTCCTCCACTTTTTAATGTCTATTAATACACATACTAATACTATTACACTACTAAAATGGTATTCTAATGGTCTAAAATGAAAACAAAATATTTTTTATCCCCTTTTTCATTTCACAATACTGACATGGCATGAATTTCTGAAACATGTCTAACCCCTAAAGAAAAACTGTACTTAAAAGATTATACCATTTATAGAAACCGTAGAATTTCTGATCATGCTTCTGCGGAGTAGCAATAATAATAATAATAATAATAATAATAATAATAATAATAATAATAATAATAATAATAATAATAATAATAATAATAATAATAATAATAATAATAATAATAATAATATTGTAATTTGTAATTTGTAATTTATTAACTTTTCTTTAGTTTTGGGTCCAGATAAGTCAGGGACTTATCATCTGGTTCCCATACAATAATAATAATACAATACATATAATTCATATACAATTAATACATACAATTCACATACAATTAAAACAGATTAATATAGATGATACTGAGTATGTTAATATGATGCCAATTACACATAAACAGAGAGTTCGATACATACATTGAGTTTGTTACATACATAGAGTTTTGCAGATACTGTTGATGGTTGTCAAACCATAGGTTTGTTTACCTGCAGCCAAGTTTTAATTTTGTTGCTATATTCTTTGTGGTTGAGCTTGGGGTATTTTAAGTCTTTTGGTATTTGGTTGCGTAGTTTAGGTATCAGGTATTTAAGAGTTCTTTTTCCATAACTGTTGTACGTTAATGGTATTTGGTACTTCGGATTTTTTTTTTTGTACCCATTTGGTGCATTCACTTTGAATTTGTCGATGTTTTTGTTCCGAGTTATATTGAGGTACATGTAGAATCCTTTAGGTGTGAGGGTGTTATAACACGCTGGCAGCTCATACTCACTGAGATTTCTCTTCTTAGCCATTATTTTTAGCACTTTAACTTGTATTTGTTCTAATTTGCACACCATATCTCAATAATGATTCGATTAAAGAGGTATATATGATTTTCAAAATTGGTTCATTTACAACAGTCTGAATTGAATACATACAGCCAGCTATCTTTTTTATTTTGTTAAACAGGATATTTGTATGCTGATTATATCTCAAGTGCTCATCCAAAACAACTGCTAGATACGAGTAATGTGTTACATAGTCAATCATGATACATTTGTCGCTACATCCAATGTTCGTGCATTGATAATTGTGCTGAGTTAATTTTCCTAGTTTTAAGTTTATACGCTTTTTCCGTGTTTTGAAATGCATTACTTTTGTTTTCATAGGATTAACATATAAAGTGTTTTCATAAGACCATTTAACAATATTGTTAAATTCAGTTTGTAGTTGTTCTTTGCATTTGCTTATATCACTGTTAGAGTACAGAAGAGCAGCATCATCTGCATACATGTAAAGTTTGCAATTTACTATATTTTTAAATATGTTGTTGGCATATATTATAAATAGCAATGGTCCTAAGCAACTTCCTTGGGGAACTCCATATCTGACATTTTTAGGGCGACTTAATTTATTGTCTATTTTGACTAATATCTTTCTATGTTCTAGATAGCTTTTAAACAATTTTAAGAACCGATCTTGAATGCCTATTTCCTGCAGTCTCTTCAGCAGGATTGTATGACTGACAGTGTCAAACACCTTTGAGTAGTCTATGAATATTGACATTACTTCCTTTCCTTTATCAAGATTATTATTTATATAATCTGTGACTTGGACCAAAGCTTCTTCAGTTCCCTTGCCCTTCTGAAAACCATATTGATTTCTATGTATTATATGGTTTTCATTCATATACTGACTGAGTTTCTGTATTATGTATTTCTCAAATATTTTTTCGAAAACTGGGAGGATAGATATAGGTCTGTAGTTATTAGTATCACTCATTTCTCCGTTTCTGTAAATGGGCCTAATAATGGAGCTTTTTAATCCTTCTGGGAATGTACCGTTTCTAATACAGTTGTTTATTAATTTGCATAAAACTCCACTTAGTATATCTGCGTTACTCACAATATCTGTTCCAATTCCTGTTCTATCTTATTCCATCATTTCCTGGAGCTTTTTTGATGCTAATTTCCTTTTTTATAATTTTGACCGTCTTTTTCATTTGTATAGGGTAAATAGAAGCTGCAGTCAGTTTTTTGTTCGTAATCTATTATTTGGTTATTGTTACAAGAGTTTACAGTTACATTGCTTTCTGTTATATTTTCTACTTGTTGAATGAAATGATCAGCAAACTTATTAACAAGTATATTTGTCTTGAAGAGGCTACGAAATGCCAGCAGCAGTTTGTCATCAATATTTTTATCAGTTTTCATGTTTAGGATGTTGTTTACCTCCTTCCATATTCCACGGCAATCATTTTCTTTGTTTTTAAAATATTGATCATGATATTCTTTCTTAGCATTTCTGATTTCATTGTTGACTTTGTTCCGGTATTGTTTATAGGCAGTTTTATGTTTCATTGTTGGGGTTAGACTTCCATTTCCTGAATAATCTGTCTCTTTCTTTTAAAATGTTGATCAGCTTATCTGTTACCCATTTTTTAATTGATGTTTCTATTTGTGGAGTTATTATGATGCTTTTTTTCTATTGTTTTTTTATTTTATTTTTTTTTAATTTTTTTTTATTTGTTGCGTCTCCACCTTGACGCAACGCGTCTCCAAGCCCCCTTAAGGGGCGTTGAGCGCTTTAGCACAGGGGAGTAATCCTCCATTAAAGTGCTACGTTTTACTATTTGTCAAGTCTCGTCACGTCGCAGTCAGTCATTGCCTTTTATCCCTTCGGCCAGGGGCTCGACGACGTTAGGTCCCGGAGTTCCTGGCCGGTCACCCAACCACGAACCCGCGAGTCTCGAATGCGCTTAACCTTCGTGACTTCACGGAGCGTAGTAAACGCATTCGGCTAGCGCCGCCGGCTGTTATGGTATTATTCCTGTATGTTGTTTTAAAAATGTTCACAATATTCTCCAGAAACTCATCTGCATTTGCATCTTCACAGTCATTCCAGTTTGAATCCTGATGTTATATTCAATTGCTTTGTTATCGTATATTTTAATAGTTGTGCTCTTGATGGCGCTGCTCATTTTTAAGGTGTTTATTTCTTTGTGGTTATACTGAGTAACTATTGGGTAATCATCAGATATTTTGTATCTAAGAGTGGCAGACCAAATTTCCTTAGCTTGTGATCTTACATAGATGTGATCAATTAGGGAGCTACATATTATTCCTTCTCTGATTTCCTCTCTTGTGATGTCTTCTATAGTATTCACAAACCCGTTACTATATAGAAGTAATTCATAATCATTTACAGTTTTGTTTTTTTCTATTATATTGATATTGGTGTCACCAATAATGAGTGCAGGATGTTCGTTGCAAGCTTCCACAAGAGTTTTCAATTTTTTCAAGAAAGATACGTTGTTTGTGTTGGGTGGTTTGTAAATTATGATTATTTCTGTAATAAGTAAGTTTTCGCCAGCTTTAACTGTGCCAGTTATGGCTTCAAATGGGTCAGCAATACAGTTTACATTATAAAATATTAGATTACTTTTGTAAAATAGTAGTATACCCCCTCCTGTTCTCATTGTTCGTAGTGAGTAGCTTCTTTTATAACCTGCTAGGAAACAGGGTTCTAAATCTTGCTGTTTTATATTAACTTCTGTTACACAAATAATGTCAAAGGAGCTATTGTTTATTTTTTTCCAGTGTCTTTTTAAAGAGCGTATGTTTAAATGGAAAACAGACAATTTACCTTTTGTTGGATGACCTTCACCAGATTTTGTAAGAAATTCTTGCCACTGTTCCATGTTATCACATGCTTTAAAGTTTATTTGATGATTTCTTATATAACTAGAGTTCCAGTCCATTGCGAAGTTGTCAAAGTAATTGGTCCAATTCTAACAAATTTAGCATTTGTCCAGGTCCTTAACACTAGTGGCTGCAATGACGTTGCCATTGTCTTCCTTTCTCACTAATATGGTCCCATTTTTTACCCACACGTATTTAATGTTTTTTAGCCTTGCTTGTATTCTCAGTTCTTTTAGTAAATTCCTATTTTCTGGCGTCAGGGCTTCGTTGAAATATAGGTGATCACCATTTAGTTTTTCCTCCCTACTCATATTGTTCCACCACTGAATTCCTTTCTTCCTAAAAACATTTCTTTGATTTTCATCCTTGAACTTCACCACTAGTATTTTACTGCTCTTCATTGGTATTATTTGCGCTTGCGTCGCTTCACATTCCACATCGGCACCTATTTTTCCAGCTATTTTTCTATACTCTTCCATTGGTGAGGCGTTATCGGTTGCTGCAAGTCCGTGAATTTCTACATATTTTCGTTTCTTGTATTGATCTATTTTGTTTAGTTTTGTGGCAAGATTGGTTAGTTCCATATCTTTTTTTGCCATGTTTCCCTTTAGAATGTTCACTTCTTGTTTGAGTAGTTTGTTTTCTTTGATATTTTCGGCTAGTTTCTTAGCCATCTCGTCAAATTTCTCCGACATATGCTGGACGGATTTTATCAATTCTGGCATTAGTTTCTTCACGCTCGGTGATAAGTCGGGGTCCAGGTTTAAAAGCTCATCTATATCACTCTCTTCATTTCGAGGATGTGGATTCTCATTCCGTGGGCGACCTTGTCCATTTTTATTGTCTCTGCATTTGATACACCGCCATTTTGATTTTCCCTCACGCGATTTCGCCCTATGGGTACTTTCCAAAATTGAGCACGAACCGAAATGATGCAGACTTTGGCATCCATTGCATCTTAAACCATCTTATATTTCTTCTTCACATAGATTGCACGTATCCATGCTTGTGATGATAAAAAACGTACTACAGTTTCACAAAATCACTACAAAAAAACTTGAAAATCACAACACAACCACAGCGGCGGGAGCTACACGAGAACACGTCCACACGGTACGAGTGCCGGATAATAATAATAATAATAATAATAATAATAGTAATAATAATAATAATAATAATAATAATAATGATGATGATGATGATGATAAATAATAATAATAATAATAATGATGATGATGATGATGATGATGATGATAATGATAACAATTATAATAATAATTATGATGAATTCTCTATTCCATCAACAAATATTTTGTCTTTACATTTTAGAATGTATAGCTTTACAAATTAAATTAAGTAACACTATTTACTCCCTGTATTCGATATATAAACCCCTAAACACATTTTTCTACTCAAATTTATAATCTTATTTTTCAATTTTCTAATCCAATTACACTCTTAGGAGACTTCAACAGCAAACACATTTTGCTGTTGACCCATTCGATGGATGCTGTTGACACATTCAACAGTGATGCAACGCATCAAATCTCCAAGGTATTCATTTACAACAAATATATCACTCAAAATAATTTTGTCAAATAGCCTCCCTTTGAACCAACCTATTACTCTAATCACAACAATATAACACAAGATATTTTAAGTATAATAATTACAAAAAATGTAAATCTACAATGCTTTCAATCTTCACTTCCTGAATTAGATTTTGACCATCTCCTTATTAAAATATGTTTATTTCCATTATTAAAATTCAATTACTCCTTCATAACATTTGTATAAACTGGAATATATAACTTCATTCATAAATTCAAATTTTAACATCCCAAAAAACAATAATACACAATAAACAGACAATACACAAAAAACTAATATAGAAACTGAAAAATTTACTATAACACTTCTAGAGGCTTATAAATATTTCAGCACACACATTCAACCTTCCATTCATACTCTATCTCTCCCTACATATTACTTAAATCTTATTAAATCATAACATAATCTAAGACATTTTTGGCAACAAACTCCCGCGGACTACATGACTCTCACTGAGCGGGAACTTCAAAATTAGTATTCGAATTACTTTGATGGTAATATTGAGATACCTATTAAGGAACTTTACTGTGGGTCTTAATTGTTTACTGTACTACCGGTCTTAATTGTTTCTGTATGTGTAATAATGTTTCATAATTAGATTGTTTCGCTCACGCAATTTTTATTCACCGTACCTGTTGCGTCTCAAGCAACCATTTTAGCAACATGATTGACGTACGCACATGGCACCCTTGTGCGAAATACTCGCGTTCACAGTGTAATACACACTATCCTCTAATCTTTATGTCTAGCGGCCGGCTGCTCTGATCGGTAGTTTTCCGTGGTTTCTCCGATCAACACCAGGCGAATGCCGGAGTAGTACCCTACCAAACGGGCCACGGACCGCGCGCGATCTGTCCTTCCTCTTCCTTGTCCTATCCTCTCCCCTCACACACACACTTACACTAACATGCACTACACTACCACATATTCCAGGTGACCGGTCGGGAAGTTAGAGCTTGTCCCGACTGGGGCGGTGCCCCGCTGGAGAGTCCTGGTTAGGGGGAAGCCCAACTAGCCGACGGTAGGTCGGCGCCGGATCTCGCCATCCAGCGGGGGAAGATCACCGCCATCTCCCGAGAAAAAAACATGCACTACACTCACGGGACTAATGACCTAAGCAGTTGACGCGCCCGGAAACACGAAAAAATCAATCAATCAATCTAATCTTTATGTCATGATTAGACATCGGATGTTTAGGCACTAAAAAATCGTCTTTTAGGCGCCTAAAAAGGCGCTGAAAAAGTCAAGAATAAGGAGAAAAAAGGCACTTGTCATAAGAGTCATAAACAATAACATGGACATTTTTTTGTCTATATTATTTTGTAAACTTAAATGCACAAAACCAGTTCGTATATTTCAATGTAAAACTAGATTCACACATTTACAACTCTTCTACATTTTATTCTTTGTAGTTTCCATTAACCACTAATATTTACATATTACCAGTAACTTTTCAAGGATCACAATTTCAAATTTGCGACGACTGGGAGACAAAATCAGTTTGAATGCGGAGAAGGATATCTGAACGATGTGACTGGCATATATTTTAGCAGTCCAACACTAGCAACACTGAAACCTTTTGGGAATTTATATTTATTTCCACTTAAAATTTCTGTTCCCTCGGTGTATCGTCCATGTTCTCAGATCATGGCTGGTATTTATGAAATAGGGAAATGAAGAAAAATCAGTTGGTATACTTTCGGGATTTCACTCGTAATTTTAAATTTCAAGACGTGAATTGAAGATTTCGTAATGAATGGTCACGTTGGACCATCGCCGATTTTCCGATATCTTAGCATTGTATATAAATATAATAAATAAAAGGCAAAAATGTCCTAAAAAAGGTATTTATGCAAAAAATAGGCATTTATCCTAAAATAAGCAAAAATAAGCATTATAAAACTTCGTCATATGTTATCATTTGTCATAATTCGTGGACATATATTATCAGCCTTTAAATAAGTTCTCTAGAAAAAAATAGGCATTTCCCTAAACATCCGATGTCTAGTCATGATGTAAATGTTCTTCTCGCTTCAGTTAAAGTTATTTTATCTTTAACAAAATATGCTTAGTGATTTGACTATCTCGCCACCGCTTACGCAGTAGAGAGAAATATATGTAATGCGGGGGAAAGCGGCGAATTTTCGGCAGAAAAACTCTTATTGCCGGGCTTTGGTAACGAAAGAGTTGATAAATCCATATGCTAAATTTAGAAAAACGTCCTCTAACACGTGGTGTAACCAGAATCCATGTTTTAGAGGTCATTGAAAACGAAAAATCGATTGTCGGCAAAATGTCTGTCTGTCTCTGCGAACAACGCTAGCGGCTAAACCATTCAGCATATTTTCTCCAAAATTGGCATTCCCCTAACGATCTTGATGTCGTGGCCCCTGGAATTTGAAACCTAAATTTTAATTTTGGGGGTACTTTACATGAAAACCCTGGGACAATTTCACAATTTTCACAAAAATTGCTTCAATGTTTTGATTAAATTTATTATTCGATAGTGCAAAGAACTTTAAATTGCATGGCCTCAAGTTCGTTGAAAATCCTAATTTTCCGAAAATTGAAAAAAAGTTCTCGTTTTTTTCGGCGTCATCCTTCAACTAAAATACCAAAGTTTGAGATTTTTTTCCTTTAATGAAATCTGTTCCTTAAAGATAGATTTTGAAAAAAGGTCCTACAATTTTTTGACAATTTGAGTACTTCTCAAAAACACCACCAATAACTTTTATTAAATTTTGATGTCAGATAGCGTATAGAACTTTTAAAAGAATGGTGCAGATCTCAGGTTGGATGAAAATTCTGATTTTTGAAAATTGCAAAAATTGGGGTCTTCCTACAACTACAATTATGAAGATAAATTTTTTCTCAATAAAACCTACATACAACTACAGTTGTGAAGAGACTTTTTTTTCTGAATAAAATGTGTAGATCAAAAACATCTTCAATCTGGCCGGGAGGTCCTAGGTTCGATTCCTGACGGCGGCAGGATTTTCGACACTAGCTTTTCAGCTAGGTCGAATTCAGTCGCTGTCTGGAGGAGAATTCTAGCGGCCGGCTGCTCTGATCGGTAGTTTTCCGTGGTTTCTCCGATCAACACCAGGCGAATGCCGGAGCAGTACCCTACCAAACGGGCCACGGACCGCGCGCGATCTGTCCTTCCTCTTCCTTGCCCTATCTTCTCCCCTTACACACACTTACACTAACATGCACTACACTAGCTACACTACTTAGAGCTTGTCCCGGCTGGGGCGGTGCCCCGCTGGTGGGAGAGTCCTGGTTAGGGGGAAACCCCACTAGCCGACGGTAGGTCGGCGTCGGATCTCGCTATCCAGCAGGAAAGATCACCGCCATCTCCCGAGAAAAACATGCACTACACTAACGGGACTAATGACCAGAGCAGTTGACGCGCCCGGAAACACGAAAAAATCAATCAATCAATCAACATCTTCAAATAAGGTTATGTTGAATTTTTCGAAAACATGAGTATTTTTTGAGTAATTTTGCGTCTAACAGGCACTCCGAATATTCTGCGCTTCATGATCGAAATATGAGAGGTCATTCCTGGCAGTTGGATGCTTCCAAAGTTTGAATTTATATTTTATTTTATATTTCTTTGTTCGTTTCTTACGTTCGAGCTCTTGTTATACGTTTACAAATTAATCTTTTAGAAATTACTTAAAACCTATTTGAAATACATGAAATACAGATTGCTAGCCTTCAGGGAATATCAGATTGGATTGCAAAATGGCATGCAAATCAAGAGCGAAAAATACATATATTTCTTTATTCAAATGTTCAAACGAAACAGCTTTCTGCAATTGAATAAAAAAATATGTTTATATATTCACGTTCTACATAAATGTACCAACGATGAGCGATGCGTATTTTTGCCGTAAATAAAATTATTAATTTATATTAATGCGAACCAACGTCGGCCGTCTCTATCGGCTTCTGTAATCAGTGCAGCATTGTAACAATGGGTTGCAACAAGCAACAATGGGAGCTGATTCGTATGGCATTTGCAAATCAACATTCTCGATACCACTAGCAACAAAACGCATATGGATAGAAAAATATAATTAAATGTAATATTGTAATATTCTTCCAAACTACTCGTTTTTACACGAATTACTCGTCATTCCCGCAACTTATTATTCGAAGCGAAATCGTTTTCACATTTAACTCAATTAAATGTAGCAATTTAAAATAGATTTAATGCTTATATAATATTAAACGTAATCTTTCTTTTCAAGATTCGAATGACAGCCTCCAAGCACTTTTCAAATTTCATTGCCATTAGAGTGACACCGCCTGAAACTAAGTGCGGGAAATTCGAATTTACTATTTCGAATTTTCTTCCACTTTTCGAAAATACAGAGTGTGTCGAAAGAGAAACTAGCATCACTTTCCTTTCCGTACTTTGCTACATACAGAACAATCCAAACCAGAAGTTTCAAACAGAGTTCACTCGAACGAATGGAAGATGCTTCGATTACATTAGTAACGTATCCAGCAGCTTGAGCTCTTCATCCGCACTGGGTTTGATAAGATTTTTAACATAATTTTTCTTTGGTTTTAGGGCATTTTTAAAGCATTTTAAGAACATTTTATATATCATTTTTGGCGATGTTTTAGGTCATCAAAATCCACCCCCTAGTAATGTAAATTTTTGATAGAATTACCAATCTTATTCCAATCCCTTCAATTATTTTCTCTCTCTAATAAAATGTTCAGAAGCTATAGATTAATAAATTACATAAGGTGTCGTTAATAAAATGGAAACCCCTCGTAAAATTCACGCCCGAATTAAAATAATTCTTATTACAGCGATATTTGTATCTGTCCCTATCGTATTTGTCCACAATCACTCTCTGTTGCAAGTCACTGATTCATTGCAGTACGGTATTCGTGGCCATGTTTTACGCAATCAAGAGTGCATTACACACAGTGTGTAATCGATCTATCATAATTCGAACGTGGATAAATTGTTGAGGTCGGTATAGTAGATTCCTGCGCCAACCAAGGGAGCAAAAGTATTTGATATTTCTGAGACACAATTTGCAAAGTAACGATTTCATCAGAACGTACGAATAAAAATCATCTCCACTAAGTACGAGCTGGGTCGATAGTGTTAGGTTATTGAGAGAAATGAACTTTGAGTAGAATTGTGAAGAGAAATAAGAATACCACAACTGCGAAGTGCCTTTTGAGATTTTCGCGTCCACAAATCCTGTCAGCACTTAAGCAGAACGAAGAGAGCTCTATAAAAAAGGTCTTTCCAGATGAGCTACAGTTCTAAGGCTTTTTAAACATAAGCATAAGGAGGTTTATAAGTGAAAACAAGAAAATAAGGTAAGAATGCATAATTATTAATGAATGTATCGTGATATTTATCTATGGTGCTCAGAGTTACAATCTGGTAACGAAAATTGCGCCGGCGTTAGCACTAAATTTTGAAAACATACTGCTAGAGGGCTCCAACGGCTCCTGTGCGCGTCCTACGCGGACAAAATTGTTCTGAGCACTAATAGGTTAAGAGTGTCATGTACAGTGAATTGTATGAATAGTGATGAATGAGAGGAGAAAACTATAATAAAATGAATTTATAACATTGTTGAAGGCTCAATAAAGAGGCGAAACGTAGGCATCTAATACGCAGATTGGTTTTCATTTCCAGTTGAACTAACCTCAAGACACACCCGAAACCAAATCATTTGCGCGCTTCCCCATTTTGGTCCACCCCGTGTATTCCGGCACCGCGACTGGGGCGTAGGGCTGTGCCCCGCGCGGCGGCGTCGTGCGGCTGGGCTGTCGCGAGGCAACGCGGCGCTGCGGGGCGCTGCCGACGGAGGGTGCGCTCCCTCCGCGCGCCGCCCTAGGGCGCGTTGGCCACCGCGAAGGGCGTTGCGGCCCTTCCCCTCGCAGGGCCCCCTCCCCGGGGCGCACGCGAGCCGCCCCGCCCCGCCCCGCCCCGCGGGGCCCTTCGCGGCCATCGACCGGGGTCGACGCCCTCGCGCGCGGCACGTGGCGATGACGTCACGCCGGGGCCGTTGACGCCGCCACGTGTCGCCCGCCCGCGCCCGAAATACCTCCGCCCTCTACAAGTGCGTTGCCGCCGCCGCCCGCCACCAGGCGCCGCCTCGCTCGCCCTGCGAGGACGGACCCTCCTACTTGTTCTTCACGTCCAAGCTCAGACCTCATATTCCAAGAAAAGCAATTCTTCCAATGAATCGCTTGAGGGGTAACCACATGCCTCTGAATAGCAGTTTCAGCACAAATCGTCAATGGTATAAACGTGGTGAAAACCCTGATTCTGTTGAAAACGTCTTGGCAATTTTGGTAATGAAAGGAAGAAACGCAATTCATGTTGCGCAAGTGTCATACGAATGGACCCTTCTCCATATCACTTCTGCCACCGGCTTCCATCGTTGCTGCCCTCGGCTGGCGGCTTAGAGCCAGCGTTGCCGTTGTGTTTGTAGCGTCTGTCAGGGAGGTTCAACGGTTTGAGTCCCGGCGGTGGTGGATTTTGGATACTGGTTAAATAGCCAGAGTTAATAGAGATGTTGAAGAATAAGAGCATTTTTCGATATCCAGATTGCTTTGATATCCAATATTGCTCTTTCTTACGATACAAAGATAGTCAGTTATTTCCGTTTATATATATCAAATTCACGAAAACCCCTCAATACATAATACGCTAAGGAGAGATAACGGGGCTTTCCCTTTTATAATAAAAACATAGGCACAAAATCCCGTAAGTGTGGATTGGAAATTTGGATTATTAGGCGCACGTGCAATCCGCAAAACATATTACACTGCAACACACTTTACCTCCGCGCATCTCGATAACTCGCATCTCGATAATCTCCGATAACTCAGAACGATTTATCCATATGCCTTCAAACAAGTTCTTTACGTTCCTGTAAAGGACATACGTTATCTACAACGACGTTCCAATATATTTTTTATCGTTCCATTTATGTTTTATCGTTCCGTCATTCCGCAGTGAGGATTCCCACTGTGAAGCTATTTTCACTTTTAAAACAATGATGTAAAAAAGTCGGAATGTTCGCGATGGACCAGATAGTTGTATATATTATCTACATTATTTTTACATAATTCTACTTTAATGACTTGTAATTAATTCGATTTTTGACAAGGCTCTATGTTCTTATTGTCTGCGATACAGCTCATAAGGATTTGGGTCTGAAATCCGCCTACTCGCAGAATTGAAGAGCCTTTTCCAGATCAAGGGGACATGGGATCAACCCGGAACTAAAGTTGATTGATTTTTCTGCGTTGCAGGCGTCAACTTCTATGTGTGCAAGTGTCATGTGTGTTGTGTCTCGTGTTCCTCCCCGCCGCCGACCTACAGGTTTGGTTTGTTTGGTTTGTTTTTTTCGTGTTTCCGGACGCGTCAACTGCTTTGGTCATTAGTCCCGTTAGTGTAGTGCATGCTTTTTCTCGGGAGATGGCGGTGGTCTTCCCCCGCTGGATGGCGAGATCCGGCGCCGACCTACCGTCGGCTAGTGGGGTTTCCCCCTAACCAGGACTCTCTCACCAGCGGGACACCGCCCCAGCCGGGACAAGCTCTAAGCTCCCGACCGGTCTCCTGGAATATATGATAGTACAGTGCATGTTAGTGTGTGTGTAAGGGGAGAGGATAGGACAAGGAAGAGGAAGGACAGATCGCGCGCGGTCCGTGGCCCGTTTGGTAGGGTACTGCTCCGGCATTCGCCTGGTGTTGATCGGAGAAACCACGGAAAACTACCGATCAGAGCAGCTGATCGCTAGAATTCTCGTTCAGGCAGCGACTGAATTCGACCTAGCTGTAAAACTAGTGTCGAAAATCCTGCCGCTGTCGGGACTCGAACCTAGGACCTCCCGGTCAGAGGCGTTGCAGTGATATCAGTTGATGCACTGAGCTACCGCTCCCGGTGCCGACCTACAGCCTACCGTCGATCTGAGAGGAGTTTATCCCCTCCAATCTCGTCTGCCAGAGGTATTTGCGAATTTGCGTTGATATTTGCTTGAAAATATTTAGTTTTCGCACCTAATGTTCTCTTGTAATTAGTTTTGCAAAAAATGATAACTGAGATGGGTTAATTCAGACAGAAATTGCGGTAAAAATAGTATTACATGACCGTTACTAACGGAGAGAGAGTGTGTGTGCTATTATATCACCTCTAGTTTTAAAGTTGTAGTTGTTTTCGTGCAACATTGCGTGGAATATGTGCAATATTAAAAATAGCCAAAACAAGAAAATCTCAAATACGGCTCCACATTTTTCTTTAAACTTTTCGTAGAGATAATGCTGCATAAGATGGCATAAGCACCATTTACACGAATTTAAAAAAGAAAAATTACACAAATTAATTTTTTTAAATATCTCTCACGTCGTTAAAACTTACATTTCAGATGTATTACATTGTCTAATGTATTTGTTATCACACAAGCTGGAAAGTATTTCTGATGATTTTCAAATATCCATAAGTTTTTGAATACAAAAGAACTAAAAATGGCGAATTTTCTAAAAACCTATGGAAAATTCCCCCCCGAAAATCTCCACAATGAAAACAATTCAATTTTCTTATATATTCTAAAACTGAATCAAGATATGTGGGACCCGAAAAATAAAAAAAATGAAAACTTCAATACGTAGGTGTTTTAATCACACAGAATAAAAGGTATTTTTTGCACAAAAACGACAAGTAAATTCATCGCGATAATTAAAAAGTTCTCTAAATATGTTGACTAATAACATTTATTCAAATTTTTGTAAATATTATCGAAAATGTGAAGTTTTTGTATTCGCTCGTTTAAGAATTTGCAGGTAGATTACGTTGAAATTGGTTACCACGTCAGAAATTGTATTAAACAAGTTTTTCAGGTCGAAAATATGAACACGAGAGCCATTCATCAACGCAATTTTCAAAGAATATTACGTATAAGTAAGTGAGTGTCGGTCATATTACGTAGAAGTGTTGTAACTAATCGTAGTGTATTACGTGGTGATTATAT
Source organism: Teleogryllus occipitalis (assembly GCA_011170035.1). Lineage (NCBI taxonomy): Eukaryota > Metazoa > Arthropoda > Insecta > Orthoptera > Gryllidae > Teleogryllus > Teleogryllus occipitalis. The sequence goes on from BLKR01002489.1 coordinate 123,166, forward strand.
TTCAAGTGCATAAGATGAAATCATTTTATTACTGAAATCGTTCGTGAGGTGTTTCTGGTTGCGAAAAATTTACTCATTTCTGCTGTGTATCATAGTCAGTATTTAAATTGATTAAGGAGAAAACTCTAAAAGATAATAGTTGAGAAATGTATGTAAACGCTCACAGGGAATGATGGGAATGATACATTTTGCATTCATAATCTTTTAATCATTTGTGGTTAAAAGTTCGTGATTAGTTGGTTATGGGTTCAAATGGTTGATGCGTGTACCTCATAAAAAGTCAACATTTGTGAATTGTGACTATATATGATTTTTAATATTAGCCGGGTTATCATCCAGTAACCCACAATAATGTAAGAAAATATCCTGACGAAGTTAACAGGAAATTGTACAAAGAGATGAAGAGAATTGGATTAAGTCATGTGAAGAACATGTAAACAATTTTCAATATTTTATGTCAAAATATTTAAAAAAATCTAGTAATCACTTCTGCTTTTTTGGTAGCAATGTTTTAAATTGGTAAATATTGGTAGAAAATCTTTTAAATTATAAGATATTGGTTACATCTCCATTGACCTATATTGATTTTAAAAGAACAATAACGTGAACGAGCGTTTTTTAATAAGCTTCATCTCTATTCAGAAATTATTCCATGTACGAGTACGTGCCAAGTTAGCAGATATTTGAAATGTGATATACCTGTATGAAAGGAACTGGGAAATTTGGTAAATCACCACGTTTTCTTATTAGAACTGTTCTAAAAATAGTTCTTTAAATAAGATCATGTTCAATTTTTTAAAAAAAAGAATAATATTTGCGTAATCTATATTCAAAATTACGGTAATTTCTACTATTTGATGTTTTGGGACACGTACAATTATTTTAAAAAAGGAGTAGTTTTCGCGTAATTTGTTTGAAGTAAAGTCAATTTAAATGTTTGTTCTTAAAACTGGGTTCAAATTTTTCCTTCAATGTTTTCCCTCGGATATAGAGAAGGACACTTAAAAAACGGGTTAGTAATTATCCGTTGAACTCCCTGAATTCTGTGTTATATAGTATGTAAAAAATGTGCTGTTGTAGCACTACAAGTTCTTTTATTCCACTAGGGGACTGAAGAATTAGGTAATCACGAAAAATATTTTTGACGCCGACAAGCAGTAGCAAGGAAGAGGGGGGGGGGGGCAAAACCGAAAAGCTAGCCCAGACGAAAAAGATTAAGGAACTAGTACGAGAAAGTCTGTACCATTCTCTACCGCCACTAGTTACTTTCTCGTATACGTACGTATATAGGGAGTAATACACGTATTATAGAGAAAATAATGTAATGCTGCAGAAAATTTATTTTGATATATCAACGGAAATACACGTTTTGGGGACTCCTGATACTGAAAAAGTGTTGTTTTTCAAAACGTCCCCGTCAGTCTGACACAGTAAAGAATCACTTCATCCAGTTCTTTGAGTTAATTAAAAAGAAAATTGAAGTGGAAATGGCGGAAAATAACTCGGTTCCAAAAAATAACGCTTCTCTGAACGAAACGCGGGAAAGTAATGAGAAATAAACAGATACAACTGAGGCGTGAACGCTTTAAGGAAGCGATTTTAGTAAAGTCAAAAATGAACAGAGGCAATCAATTCATTCTCTTCTGGAGGAAATGCTTGAAATGTATTTCCAGGTCCAATTATGGAACGAGCGCATACGTGGTGAGGTCCATACGTAGAAAGAATGGATATAACGAACGAAGTAGCAAACATAAGCAGGTGGTGATACAGATGGCACAAACATTCTAATGGGAAACCAATACCTTCATGAATCGCGAACTTTTATCTGTAAACAATTTAAAATGAAGGCAAAATATAGCTGCATCATTCACTATGAGACGATATCGTTGTTTTCTTACATTTTTCAACCACTTAACTTTTAGCGAACCCTCTTTAGGAAATTTAAATGTTAAAGTAGGTAGGAGACGAATTGCAATATTTTCGTGTGGAACCAAAACATTAAATGAACCCATTTCAGTAAATAGATTCCAACTAATGTTATTGAAGTACAAACACTACGTAAGTAGCCCCTGCTTCACCTTCAAACATCCGACATCAAGGCAGCAGTCGGCAAAGCATGCACACAGCGCTCAACTCCCAGCTCATCCGTTCCTTTCAACACGGGTCGTCGTGCACGGCAAGCACATGGTTGCACTTCCAGCATACAGAGAAGACCAGTGGAGAAGAAAAAGAGAATGATAAAAGAACGTAGGATACATATGAAATGAAAACGATTTTTCTCTTCTAAATTTAGCAACTGAATTTATTCACTTTTTCGCTACCAGGACCCGGCAATAAGAGTTTTTCTATCGAATATTCGCCGCTTTTCCCCCCAGCATTACATAATTTTCTCTCTCCTGCGTAGGCGGTAATGAGAAAGTAAACTAGTGGTGCTACAGGATGGCACAGACTTTCTCATACTAATTATTTTCTAATTTCTTTATTCTATGCTAACTTTTCGATCCTGCCCCATTTTCCTACCAGCTGACATCTACTGCCGACCTCAATAATTTTTTTTTTGAAGTTTTCTCAATTTTTCAGTTTCCTAATAGTAAAACCAATATATTACTTTAAGAATATTAAAAAAGAGTAAAACCTCCTCCTGTATGGAAATTTTCGTTGAAAAATTGGAGTCGTTTTAAGAGAAAGCCATTTAAATTTTACTATAAATGAGAAATTTGAAGTTCTCTTTCACAAAGAACTTTTGAGTTTTCGAGAAATGTCTTTAGAAATCATTTTAACTACTTCCACTCACAAATGCAACAATGTGTACAAATCGCTGAAATTGTGCATATTAACGTCGTGAGAGATATTAAAAAAATTACATTTGTATAATTTTTAAAAGAAAAAAAGAATACAGCAACATGACTTTTGTGTCATCTTATGTAGTGCATTTAGCAATATCGGCACGAAATGTTTGAAGAAAAATGTGGAACCATTTTTGATAAATGGCGTTTGAGCGTTTTTGAAAATGCAGAAATGTTAGCTAATTTTCACAGAACGCTTTTGACTTTTCGAGAAACTCTATAAGGTGTTATAATCATTTAAAACACATGTACCCATAAATGGAATAATGTGAACAAATCACCGCTAATGTAAACGCTAATAGAGATTTTTCTTTCAAATATTTTTTCTCCATAATTAGTTCTTTCATAAAGGTCATGTACATTTTTTGAATATTGTAGTAGTTTTCCACAATACTGTGTGCAACATGTGCAAATTTTTTTAAAACAACAAAAAACAAACAAAAAAAGATTTTCTCAAAATTGGCTCCATTTTATTTTAAAATATTGATATTATCTAAATGTACTCTATTTTATTTTTTCAAAATTTTCGAAAACAGAATTTTTTGACATCTCTCCCTCGTCGTTAATATTTACATTATCGGCAGTTTGTGTACATTATTGCATTTATGAGTGCATGTATTTCAAAGGATGTTTGATAAAGTTTCTCGAAAACTCAAAAGTGTTCTGTGAAAATGAGCTCAAAATTCCGCGTTTTCAGAAACGCTCGAACGCTATTTTCTCAAACACGACTCCAAATTTTTTCTTCAAACTTTTTGTACAGATAGTGCTAAATGCTCTGTATAAGTTGACATACAAGTCACTTTTCTGTATTTTTTTAAAATATTAGTTAAATGTATTTTTTTAATATCTCTCACGCCGTTAGTACACATTTCCAGCAATTTGTGTAAATTATTGCATTTACGAGTGGACGTGCATAGAGTAACTTCCAATAAAGGTTTTCAAAAACTCAATAGTTTTCTTCGAAAATTTGTTTATTGGACGAGGTTTTATTCTTCTATAATATTCTTAAAGCAATATTTCGGTTCTACCATTAGGAAACCGAAAAATTAAGAAAACTTCAAAACAATGTAGGGGGGGCGATACATGCAGCTGGCAAGAGTTCGAAAAGCTACCCCAAACCAAAGAAATTAAGAACTTAACTAGTACGAGAAAGTCTGTGCCGTTGTGTAGCACCACTAGTTAAAGTATGTTTTATCCAAACATCTTAGGCCATTTTGCCCATAGTAATCTGAGTTGACATTGATTTGATGCGAAGGATTGAAAATGTGTTCATCTTCATATTGCAGAAATAAAGGTATTTGCCCAAGATATAAGGGTGAATGCAACCCGCAGTGCAGAAGTGTGTTAAGAGAAAACCGTTGCATACAATGCCCCCCTTACAGTTCGAAAAGTCGGGGTGAGCGAGTAGCAAGAATGTGTGGGTTGAATTGAACCCTTCTGAATGCGCGCGTCTTCTTTGTATATGTGATTTGTGGCCCCCATCTCTCTCTCTCTCTCTCTCTCTCTCTCTCTCTCTCTCTCTCTCTCTCTCTCTCTGACACAAACACTCACACACACACACACACACACACACACACACACACACACACACAGGAACTCAGATAGCTCAATGGGAGCGTTCCTGTGGTCTCAGCTGTCTACACCGACAAGCTCTTCAGCTTGGGTGATTTCCAGCCTCAGGATGAATAGTTTCTGGTTTGTGCATTTCGCAATGATACAGGACATACCGGTCGTTAGTGAAACAGTGACTTGAAGCCATCCCTCTCTGCAGTCCTTATTTCGTGCCCACCATGTTGCCCTCTTTTCTGTAAAAGTTACTGATAGACGACTACTACTGGGGCATAAAAAAGAGGATAGAAGGGATACGCGAAAGAAAGAAGAACTCTTAGGAAGAAATCTTCAGCCACCGACTTTCGGGAGAAAGCAGAAAAGTACGATGTATCAGTAATATAGTGTTTCGGGCGCATTGCGTTTGGCCGAGGTATTCGCTAGGTCATGTGGGCAGAATGTTAATCAATGATTGAGGATATCAACTGATGTCACTGCAGCGCCTCTGACGGGGAGGTCCTAGGGTTCCACTGCCAAAGTTAGCGGGATTTTCGACACAACTTTGTCAGCTAGGTCGAATTCAGTCACTCTCTCGACGAGAATTCTAGCGGCCGGCTGCTCTGAGCGGTAGTTGTCCGTAGTTTCTCTGATGAACTCGAGGCAAATGCCGTAGAAGTACCCTAAAAACGGACCTTGCGAGGCGCGCGATCTTTCCTTTCTCTTCCTTGTGCGATCCTTACCCCTTACTTACATACACTTCCACTTCCATGCACTACTCTACCACATATACCTGGAGACAGGTCGGGAGCTTAGAGCTTATCCCGACAGGGGCGGTGCCCTACTGGTGGGAGAAATAAGGGAAATCCCCGCTAGTCGATGGTAGGTCGGCGCCGGATCTCGCCATCCAGTAGCGGCGCGGTCGATGGTCCGTTTGGTAGAGTATTGCCCGGGCATTATGATGGTGTTGATCGTTGATCAGAGAAACCCCGGAAAGTTGCAAATCAAAGAAGCCGGTCGCTAGAATTCTCCTCAACACAGCGACAGAACTCGATCTAGCAACCTGGCTTAGTGTCGAAAATATTGCCATCGCCAGGACACAAACGTACGTCCTCCCGGTCATTACAAAGATATTAATTAATGCCCTGAGTTACCTCTCCTGGTCAGCGATTAAGGATTTCTAAGACCGTCCCTTCAATAGTATGTATACACACACACACACACACACACACACACACACACACACACACACACACATATATATATATATATATATATATATATATATATATATATATATATACCGTGCTCGCTCCACATATGTGGAGCAAATATAAAGAAAAAAATTGGAGCGGTTTTTGAGAAAAAAATTCACTTTCGCGCAAAATTACATGTAAACTACTCATGTTTTCAAACAATTGAGCATGAACTTATTTAAAGATCCGTCTTTAAGGAACAGATTTCCTTAACCCTTTCAGTGCCGGCGCCTCCCGGCCAAGTACTGCGAAAACTGACACAGGGGAAATTCAAAAAATGCAGACACATTTTCAAATCCGTCTAACTGCTTTATTTTAAAAGATATGCGAACTATTTTTTTGTGGAAAGAAGAAATATAAATTACTTTTTATATGTTTCGGATTGAAGGTAGAATAATATTTTCCCTTGGAAAACAAATAATTTTTAACACAATATGTTTTCAAATTTCAAAAAAAAAAAGTTCAAAACGGTTCTTTTGCTATAATTGTTTTTTAAGATCTAAAAGTATTAAAAACAAACTCTTTACACATCTGTGAATAAGTCCTTAAATATTTATTGTTTTTAAAGTATGGTTTACATATTACAATTTTTTAAAATTATTGTGTGAAATTTTGTTTCTTAGCAAATGCCATATTGCACTTATGCTGCAGATTTATGTAATAGCTTTTGTAACTTCAAACACATTAAAAAGAAATATATTTCACTCAAAACGACCAGTTGAAACCTTAACCAACACAATAAGAGGCATTATACGCTATCTATTGCTGAATAAATGAATTAAAAGCACAAGCGAAGCTGCCATCGGCTCTGATCGGCCCGTGGCAGTTTGGTTTTGAAAAACGCATCGGCTCTTGGCAGTGAAAGGGTTCAGGAACAAAATATCTGTCAGTATTATTGTTGTTAGACACCCCCAAAAAATTGGATTTTTTCTATTTGCAAAATAGTCTGTGATTACAACGTACGTTCACAACTATTTTCTTAAGCGTTCTTTACGCTATTCGAAGACTAAGTTTGATCAAAAAATTTGATGCCATTTTTGAGAAAATAAATTGGAAAATGTTTTTGAGGCTTTATGTGAAGTACCCTCAAAAATTAACATATTCGTTTGAAACTCCCAAAGCCTTGAGTTCATTCAGATCAATTGGGGAATATCAATTTTGAAGAAAATCGGCTGAATGGTTTAGGTGCTAGTGTTGACCACAGACCGACAGAAGAACAGACAGGCGTTTTGCCATCAATCGATTTTTCGGTATCAAGGACCAACAAACATGGATTCCGCCTACACCACGTGTTAGAGGATTTTTTTCTAAATTTAGCAACAGGATTTATCCACATTTTTGTTACCAGAGCCCAGCAATAAGAGTTTTTCTGCCGATAATTCGCCGTTTTCCGGCGTACGATTACATAGCTTTCATTTCTTACGAAGAACTTCGTAAGGCGAAAAAGTAAAAATATACGGTACGTTTAGTGTTTGGACTCACACAACAAGAATGCAACGTTTTTTTAATGAATGAAAGAAAAATACTTAGCTAAAAAAGTTGTCACAGGCATACGACACGTCAGTGGTTAACAATATTTTAAAATTTATCCACGCAAAACCGCCATTAGGATTCAGAACGCACGTGCTATAGCTAAACGACGAATCATTTCTATGCGAGCCATGAGACACATTGCGAATTCACGCTTACAACACTAGATTGCATGGTCACTGTGCAGTAAGCACTGGGCTCCTAAGTTCTTCTACAATCAGCCAAGGAACAGCAATATTATTCCTGTTGGAGAGAAAGGATGACTGGGCTCTGGAATGTGTCCCATTGCTTACAAAATTTTTCTCAAGATAAATTCCTTCACATCAAAGCAAAATCTGCGAATTAAAATGCCACATGGTATTTAGAATGAAAATATATTTATATATTTTGTGTGTAATTGCTTGAAACATTGTTAAGGGCATCACGCCCCTAGCATATGTTAACGAACAGTCGAAAGTAAAATACTAGCATTCCTCGTCCGCTTCGCTGGGCCACAGAACCAGTTGAGACCTCTAGGAGAAGTTAGCAGACAAATATCGTTATTATATAAACAACAACAACAACAACAACAACAACAACAACAATAATAATAATAATAATAATAATAATAATAATAATAATAATAATAATAATAATAATAATAATAATAATGTGACCCCGTGTGCAGGCGGTTGCGACAGCCGTCATCTGCATCGAGGAGGCCCCTGGTTGGAGGTCTGCTTAGGCATGGTTGTATTTGTGAGTGCACTCCCACCACAGAATAGATACTGCATAGAAAGGAAAGGACAGGGCGGCTCCTTTGATCTTCAGTGACCTACCTCGCAGCGCGGACAGCCTTCTTGAAACTGTGCAAAGGCACATCAAAGACAGCTCAAATGCCGTTTTCTCAAAAACAGCTCCAATTTTCTTCTTCCAAGCTTTCCAACGGGTAGTGCCAATTGCACTGTTTCTTATGAGATAAAATTCATTATGGTATATTGCTTTATTTTTTCAAAAATTACACAAATGTAATTTTTACTTTCTTGTATACGTACGTATATACGGAGTAATGTACATAGTATAGAGAAAGATATGTAATGCTGCGCGAAAAAAACGGCTGACTTTCGGCGGAAAAAAATTCATTGCCGGGCTCTGGTGGCGACAAAGTGCATTACACCAGTTGCTAAATTAAAAGTAAAAATCCTTTAAAACGTGGTGTAGCTATAATACCTGTTTTTTGGTTCCTTGATGCCGAAAAACCAAATGGAAGCAAAAGTCCGTCTGTCCGCCCGTCAGTCGGTCCGTCGGTCCGTTCGTCTGTGAACACAACTAGCGCCTAAACCACACGTACTATCTTTTCCAAATTGAAGAAACCTTTGTCGATCTGGCTATAGTTGAAGCTTTGGGATTTTGAAAAACATTCTTTAAAATTTTGGGGTACTTTACATGAAGCCCCCAGAACATTTTCAAAATTTTCTAAAAAACGACACCAAATTTTTTTCTTAAAATTTCTTGTAAGAATAGAGTAAAGTACACTTCTAAAGGTGGCATAGGTCTCATTTTCACGGTTAGCTCTGAATTTTCGAAAATTGCAAATGTTTGACATTTTATCGGCGTCTTACTACAAGTACAATATTGAAGACAGAGTTTATTCCTTCAAATGAAATGTGTTGTTTATAAATAGTTCTTTCAATAAGGTCATGTAGATTTGTTTGGAAATTTTAGTTTTTGTGCAATAGTGCGTGCAATATTTGCTATTTTAAAAAATACAACAAAAGCAAGATTTTCTCAAAACTGGCAACACATTTTTCCTTTAAATGTTTGGTATTGGTAGTGCCAAACACACCCTATACCATGACATAAACGCCATATTGCTCTATTCTTCTGTTTTTCCAGAAATTACAAAAATATATTTTTTTACTTGTCTGAAACGTCGGAAATATTGACACTATCATCATCATCATCATCATCATCATCAACTATTGACACTTTCATCACTTTATTAGATTTAAGAGTACATGTGATTTAAATAATGTCAAATAAAGTTTCTCGAAAACCCAACAATTTTCTGTAAAAATGAGCTCAAAATTCCACATTTTCAGAAACGCTCAAACGCCATTTTCTCAAAAATGGTTCCATATTTTTTCTTCAAAATTTTCCTATGGATATTGAAACTTGCACTGTTTAATATGACGTAAAGTTCATTTTGCTGTATTCCTGTGTTTTTAAAAAAAATAAACAAATGTAATTTTTTTAAAATATCTTTCACGCCATTAATATGCACATTTCCATCAATTTGTATTCATTATTGCATTTGTAAGTGAAAGTTCTTCAAATGATTCCAAATGAAGGTTTTCGAAAACTTAATATATTCCTGTGAAAAAGAGCTTCAAATTTCGCATTTACAGTAATGCTTGATCGTCATTTTCTTAAAAACGGCTTCTAATCTTTCAACGGAAATTGCTATTTAGGACGACGTTATAGCCTTCTTTATTATTCTTAAAATATAATTAGGATCTACTATTTGGAAAATTGCGAAAATTTCAAAAAAAATTTCTTTGGGTCACAATAGATGGAAGCAAGCAACAAGGTGAGACAAGACTGTACAGTACCAGTCCACATCAAAGAAATTAGAAAACTTTACTAGGAGAAAGTCTGTGCCATTCTGTAGCACCTCTAGTTTTTATATATCTCTCACGCCGTTAATATGCACATTACCAGCGATTAGTAAACACTATTGCATTTGGGAGTTAAAGTGCTTTCAATATTTTAAATAGTATTCCGAAAACTCAAAACTTTTCTGTGATAAAGAGTTTCAATTTCACATTTTTAGTAACGCTTAAACGATATTTTCTTAAAGACGGCTCCAAATTTTTTAATGAAAATGATCATTTATGACGAATCAATTCAGTTTCAGAAGGTTATGTAGATTTTTTGAAAATTTTAGTCGTTTTCGTGCAATAGTGCAATATTTGCAATTTTAAAAAATAACAAAAACGATATTTTCTCAAAACCGGCTACAACTTTTTTCTTTACATTTTTGGTAGCGATGGTGACAAACAAACCCTTTACAATGACGTAAACATCATATATTCTATTCTTCAAACATCTATACTTTTGTTTTTTTCAAAAATTACAAAAATGTAAATATTTTAAATATCTCTCATGCTGTTCATATGCACTTTTACATGGATTTGTATACATTATTGCATTTGTGAGTGGACGTAATTCAAATGTCTGTAAATGAAGTTTTTCGAAAAGTCAATAGATTCCAATCAAGAGCTTCAAATTCCGCATTTACAGTATTGCTCAATCGTCATTTTCTTAAAAACAGCTTCAAATTTTTCAATTAGCATTTCTATTTAGGACGATTTTTTACTCTTCTTTAATATTCTTGAAGTAATATTTCTGTTCTACCGAAAAGGAAACCGAAAAGTTGAGAAAAAGTAAAAAAATGTTCTTTGGGAGACTATAGATGCCAGCTGGCAAGAGGATGGAGCAAAACCGTAAAGCCAGTCCACACCAAGGAAATTAGAAAATTTTACTACGAGAAAATCGGACCATTCTGTGGCACCACGAGTTTATTAATATTTGCCTATGTGCGATATTAATATTTCCCTATACGAAACGAATGTCCCCTCGGGTTACGTATGTTTTTGCTAGTTCTACACACAACAAATACAACGACTAAAACGGAAACCTTCACCACCGTTCACCATACAACAAATGCCGGATCCTACAACTGTTTGCACAGTTTCAATATGGCGACCATGCGCATCATATCGGTGCACGGATTGAGGGTAGCTTTCCTTTCTGTGTAGTACCTATTCTGTGCCTTCATCACTCATCATCATATTACCTCATAATTCAAGACTTAACAACCTTGTCTTAGTAAGGGATACAGTCGAAAATCTGATTTCCATATAGACACACGTTAATCTCTCTCCAGGACAGAATATGACTGGGCCTCGGAAGAGAACGGTCAGAAACGCCCGACATGCAAATGATGATATGATAACAACAACAACAACAACAACAACAACAACAATATCAACTCCACCTGGGAAGTGCACTACCTTGTAGTTGGTGGTGGAGCTTGAGTACCCCCATAAGCCTGAGAGCTATGTCGGGGGTAGTCTAGCTACTGGTATGACCTCCCTTGCTGAATAGATTGAAAGTGAGGGGATAGACGAATAAATACTAGAGAGGAGAACCTCAAAACGGCTTCTTCGAAGGAGAAGAAGAAGAAGAAGAAGAAGAAAGGAGGATTGATGACGATACCGGCAGAGGCATCGCAACACGTAACCGCAGCATCGGATCCGCGGGCGACTGCAGCGTCTGTCTCCGTATTAGTGGTGAGTGCATCCACAGCGGGAAGTAAGTAGAGAGGGAAGGGCCATCTACCGTTGGACTTCCTGCTATCGTCCCTTGGAGGGTACAGCGGAGAAACTGTGTTGGCACACCAGGTCACTGTTTAGAGTGGAGGCCCGAACCGTGCATTAGCCAGTGAAGGAGACTGCTTTCAGAAGTCCGTGAAAATCCCGTAGAGTTTAGGAATGCCGACTGGCGATCGAGCGGACCCTTGCTAGGCCCTGCGCGGGGATGTCCCGAGGCCATTGTGGGTCGCAGTAACGCATTATAGGAAATAACCCATGGGTTAAGTATGATCTATGAACTCGAACGTGCTGCCTGTTAAATGTCACTTAAAACAAATGAGCAAAATGGATAGAACATGAAATGCAATGAATCTTAACGTGCCTTACCTGAATCTTAATTTACTATATCTGCTCAGAAACTCTTTGAACCCCTGAATCTTAATGTCCCGTATCTGCTCAGAATCCGAGCTAAAACCGAGCAGAAATCTTGTTGACTGTCCACCCCAGGGACCAATCAGCAGTAGCTGGAAGCTCTCGTCGGGGATAGTCACGGGATGAGGTGAACGAGGTGATGTGCTGCTTTCACTACGCAAATGCGAAAAATGGTGGCTCAGAAATATTAGTTTTCAAGATATGGAAAGAGCGACACCTAGATATGAGACCTACCTTACATTCAAAGATGCTTGCCAGTCAACGGCAGTACGTTTACAACAGAACTACTTGCTTCAAGGAAATGCGGAGTATGTTCTTTGATCGAACTATCCGCATGGCAAACATTTAGTAACATCTAATATCCCTGAAAACTATGGCCCTCTTGAAGGTCAATCACTACCCAAATGATGAAAATTCATCTGCCTATAAATCACACTATAAGGACGTGATGAAATACCTCCTTCAACACGAAATAGAAAGAGTTCGTTTACTTCCATTCGAATATCGTGCATAGTTGTGGTGAATATACAAAAATGCTAAAGCGAAGAGAGTGATAGAGACAACGAACTCTGTCTTAAATGAGGCAGTCCAGGCCTCAGGTAGAGATCTAGAAATTACTTAAATCAATCACTTCGTGTATGCAAACTGGATCTGTGGTATCTCAGATAATTTTGGGGCCAGCCAATAACACCGACGGCCGGCACGCAGAGTAAGCAGCTCCGTACCCTTACGAGCGAAAAGAATTATGAAACGGGTAACCGACAATCTAAAGTATCACCTTTAGCAGAGGCGTCTTCTAAATGAATGCACATCTCTAAAGTCCAATGAAAAATGCTTCATCTTGAACAAAAATACCAAATTGAAAGTGACACAAGGGTAATGGTAGCTGAGAAGCTAAAAGAGAAAATCCAAGCATGGGCTCAACGAATTATAAGTTACAAACGTAGAGTAGATCTCCGTACACAGAATCAGTTGTTTCAATCAGACTTTAAGAAATTTTATTGCAATTTGTCTCAAAATCCGAATGACAATGCTGCCTCTCCTTCAAAAATGACGTCGAAACATTTTGGGCAGAAATTTGGGAAGAAAGAAGATCCTACAACAAAGACACATCTTGGCTGAAGTTAATGCTGTCGATTGACTCGTGGAAACAGAGGAACATGTTCACGGATTCTCGGAAGAGGACCTCTTCCAAGCGATTAAGAACATGGGAAACTGGAATTCTCCCGGGATTAATTGGATCCAGAAATTTAGGATTTAGAAATTAAAAGCTTTACATTCTCATCTACCAAAAGCTGTTAATAAAATTTTAGAAAAAGGAACTTCCACAATGGCTCACACGCGGGATCATTTGTTTGTTTCCTAAAGCGAGAGACAGTTGTTTGGCGAAGAGCTACAGGCCAATCACTTGACAGTAATAACTGCAGTTATAACTGTCAGCCAGTTATTACTGCAGCCACAGCTAAAAAGTATACAGACACCTAGAGAAGCACGGTATGTTGCCAGATGAAAAAATGTCGTAAAGGTTTCTATGAGTGTAAAGAAATCTTGCTACTAAATAAAGTCATCTTGAATGATATCAGGAAACGAAAACTTTATTTTATTGCTTGAAATGACTACCAGAAGGCCCTTGACAGTGTACCACACGATTGGGTTTTGAAGACCCTGGAGATCTATCGATTTCATCATAGACTTATTGAGCTTTACAAAGCTAGAATGAAGACTTGGAGTACCAGTTGACGAATACACAGCGGAAATGAAGTAGTAGAATCAAGAGATATTCAAATTAACAGGTGAGTTTTCCAGAAAAGATTTGATATCCCCTCTGCTGTTTTGCATAATTTTGATCCCACTCTCTAGACAGTTACGGTATCACACATTGACTTTGGTTACAAGGCTACATGGTGATGAAAGATCAGTATCACATTAGTTTTACATGGATGATCTTAAAGTGTTTGCTAAGAATGAAGAGATTCTCCTCCAAATGCTGTCTGTAGCCAATGATTTTAACAATGTCATCTGCATGAATTTTGGTCTTGACAAGTGTGCAAAAATTAATATAAAGAGAGGCAACGTAACACCAGAGAGCATTGCAGTAGATACACACTATGTTTTCAAGATCTTGAGCCAAGTAAAACTTACAAATATCTGGGCATTGAGAAATGTAAGACCATCTCAAATGACACAATGAAAGAGAGAATCGGCAGGGAGTATTACAGAAGAGTGAGACTTGTCCTGCAAACTCTGAACTCCACGAATAAAATATCTGCAATTGGTAGTTTGGCGGTGCCTGCAGCCAAATACAGTTTCGGACGAGTGGACTAGACCGGGAAAGAAATTCGAATATGGATCTAAAAACCAGAAAACTGCTTAAAACGCATCATGTCACCCACGAACTGATGTACATAGACTTTATGTGTCACGTAAGGAAGGAGGAAGAGACTTCAGAGGAATTGAAGTCTACCGGTACAATGCAATAGTTGGGATGGTAAAGTATGTAGTCCGGCATCCACATGTCCCATGAGGCTGGTCATTAAATGCGACCGACGAATGGGAAACAGAGGCATTGTAAGTGTAGCAAGAAACGTTGCGAAGAAGACTCTGCAAGACTCGCAGAATATCACAGACACTGAACATATGATTTTATTTAATATGAAATTTGAAATGTTAAAGAAACCGTGATGAGACAAACTCCATGGACAATATCTAAAAAGAATGGACAATGTACAGATTAATAAATATCAATCATATTTGTGGCTTAAAAGGGGAAGAGTGAAGCCAGAATTGGAAGTAGTTTTTATAGTTGCCCAAAGTCATGTTAGGAACACAACATTATGATAAAGTAGTTCTCAAGATAATAAATGCTGCATTTGCCAGGTACAAGTAGAAACTATTGACCATATCGTTTCAGCTTGTCCAATTCTAGCAAAGACCGAATACTTGAAAAGACCAGAGAGGGTGTATAGTTACTTAGTACCTCCACAGGCAAATCTGTACCACCCACGAAGTTTAAAACATGTTCCAAGTGGTACGAACACTCACCCAAACCGGTGACGTCTGTTGTACTGTGTACAATACTTTACGACCAACAAATTGAAAATGATTGCACGATGGCGGCAAACAAACTGGATATCGTCTTGCGGTATTTGAAGAAAAATCGTATCTCCTTATGGATGTTGTTGAACCGTGCGATCAAAACGTCGTAACGAAGGAGGCAGAGAAACGTCGTAAGTACAAGAGTTTGGAAATCGAGATCGGCTGCATGTAGGGAGTAAAAGCACAGAGCCGACAGTTATCGGAGCTCTGGGATTTGTTCCGCAAAATTTGTATAAGAACTTGGCTAAACTCCCAGATCATTCAAAGGACTTGGAAGTGCAAGACATTGCTTTATTTGTAGCAGTCCACATTTTGCGGAAAGTATTGTAGAGACACCAACAGCCCTTAGATCTGCTCCTTAGGAAGCTGGTTGTAACCTGGAGTAGAGTTTATAATCGACCGACTCATAACACATTTAGTTGTGAATGATGATGATGATAATAATAATAATAATAATAATAATAATAATAATAATAATAATAATTTTGTTCTATTTTCAGTTGTGTTAAAAGAAAAGCCATTTAAATATTGTTATATTCAAGCTTTAAGAACCATCCAGTTTTTAGGTGGTGTCAAAAATCACTCCTGGGATTCAAACCGGAGATCCCTCAGTCAACCAGGTTGCACTGTCCAATTTGCCACTACATACACTACACCCGCCTCCGAAAAAGTGTCGAATTCCACTCGCGACAAAGGGCAAGCTGTGCGAGCGGCGCGAGGAGACTCGCCAGTCTGTGTGGTGGAGCGAGGGCGAAGTCTGATGAGAGGAACTGCAATTAAGGGAGCAGTGTCCTCCTACGCACTTCCCGCAGCAGGGGACGTGTTTCGTCACCAATGTAGAGCGCGTCCTCGGCGTCGCGTGTCACGCTAGGTCAAACCTCTCTCGGGCATTGGGCATTATGTGGAAAATACTGTGCAATGCATCCAATCCCTTCTAGATATAATACAATAAAATTCATTTTAAGAGTATTACACTAAACATTATAACTAACAGTAACAGAAATCGTTACATAATACCGTAAATGTTATACTGCTGGACAGAGAATTATCCCCCTCCCCTAGGAGTGCATTAAATAAAATTTGGTAGATTATGTAATGAATAATTTATCATCCATACGTGCAACAAGCAACACGCGGTACATCGTGCTTAACTCGATGACTCAGACTAGATAGACTCTTAAAACCCTGCCTTCGTGCCCCCTTTGCCTGCGACGTTACGAGCTGTGTCTTTTAAATTTTTATCGAGAAAAGGAGTTCTTTCGGAAGATTTTGCCCTATTGAATACCTGTACCCTATGGCAAGGATTATCAGAATTGTATGGAATATTGACGTCTAGGTCAAAGTGTATTGATAATTTGATGTTCTATCCAATTTATTCGAACGGATCAAACGAATGTGCGTTAATAATCGGTAAATAATGTCAGAATGTTTATCTCCACACAATTACGAGTCTATGTGATTTACCGCAAAGTTCAGAGCTGTTTGAATTTGAGGTCAAGAATGAAGATATATTCACTTTTAAAACAAAGATTTTCAAAATGCGGAAGGTTCGCCTCATGGTGAGTCTGCGACGAATTGTGAGAGTGAGTGAACGATCCTGGAGTATCCTCATAATGATAAGCATGTTCACTAATATTTTTGTTTTAATGTGCCCTTTTACTTTCTCGTATGCGTACGTATATACGGAGTAATATATGTAGTAGAGAGAAAGTTATATAATGCTGCGCAATAAAACCTGCGATTTTTCGACAGAAAAACTTATTTTGTGATACAAAAAAAGTAGGTGAAACCTCTACTAGTATTCAGTAAATTACTCCCTCTAACACGTTATGTAGACAGATTTCAGAAATTGTAGGACCTTGATACCCAAAATATGTTGTTTTTTCAGGGTCGTCTGGTCATCTGTCCGTCTCTAAACACCACTAACGCCTTAACCATACCTAGGATAAAACAACGTAGGCTTTCACGGCCGGAGTTGTAGTCAAAGATTTCTTCCGGGCTGAAGGGCCGTGGTCTATTGGAAAACATATCTCCATACGTTTCGTCCGCAACTACGGCAGACATCCTCAGAGGCGATGTGGTCTCGGACGAAGAATCCTCTTTGAAGGTTCCCCGGTGACTGACGGAAGTGCCCGGTCCGCGGGGATATTTGTACCAGCGGGACTGTGGTGGGGGGCGGCTACTGATTGGCTCGGGTCGGGTGACGTGGCGGAGACGCTTGCTGTGTGTACGTGACTGTTGTCATGTTCCCGCTTGCCTACATGACCACTGTCACATCTTTGTTTTTCATTAGGTTTTGCTTTTGCCTGGCGGATTACGGGGATCCAAATCGGATTGATTTTCATTCCCTCCTCCTTTCTATTAAAATTCCGGGGATGTTTGTGAATTTCAATGGCTTCACGATTTAATCGTGCATGGTAGTGAGCTGTGGTGGCTAAAACATCCACGTCTTCGAATCTTATGTTGTGTTCACGGCCAGAGAAAGCGTGTTCGGCTACTGCTGACTTTTCAGTGTAGCCAAAACGGCAGTTCCTCTTGTGTTCGGAGAGCCTGGTGTTGATGCTCCGTTGTGTAGTGCCAATGTATACAGCGCCACAGGAACATGGAATTACCTAGGATGTTTTTCCAAACGGATAATCCATGGTCGATCTAGTTCGACTCCAAGCTTTGCGATTAAAAAAAAAATTCTTTAAATTTGGGGAGTACTTTACATGAAGACCCTGGTGCATTTTCAAAAAAATTTCTCAAAAATGACTCCAAAAATTCAAAAGTTTGAAATTTTTTCGGTGTCTTCCTACAATTACAAAATTGAAGATGGACATTTCTCCTTCGAGAATTTTTTTCCTCCATAGTTAGTTCTTTCACTATGATCATATGCATGTTTTGAAAATTTTCGTAGTTTTCGACCAATATTACGTGCAATGTGTGAAATATTTAAAAAAATACAAAAACAAGATTTTTTCGAAAACGGCCCCATTTTTTTCTTTAAACTATTGTATGGATAGTGCTAAATGTCCCTATCAGTTGACATAAATGCCGTTGCATTTATGTTATGCATAATTGCTAGCAATGCAAAAAATGCATAATTGCTATATTCTTTTGTTTTTACAAAACTTACAAAAATTTAATTTTCTATATCTCTTACGTCGTTAATATTTTCACTGGCGGCGATTTGTTCACACGATTGCATTTATGAATATATGTGCTTCAAAAGATGTCCTATAAATTTTCTCGAAAACTGAAAGTTTTCTGTGAAATGAGCTCATAATTCTGCGTTTTCAGAAATGTTTAAATGCCATTTTCTCAACAAAAAACTCCTATTTTTTCTTTAAACTTTTCAAATGGCTAGTGCTAATTGCACTCTTTAATACGACATAAAATGCATTTTGCTGCATTATATGTTGTTTTTTCCAAAAATCCCTCAAATTTAATATTTTCACCGATCACTAGGAATTTTTTTTAGATATTTCTGTGCCGTAAAATCTGTGTGGACCCTTGTGGATTCAATCATGTACGTACCTGTTCAAAATTTTTTGGAGCTAACTGGAAAAGGTTCTTTTTGAAAACGTACAAACGATTTGTGTCAGAAAATTTGAACCATTCTGCACCAGTGGATTCTTCTAGTGCTTCTCATTCTGAGTGAATTAGCTGGTCAGTGTCAATAAATACGAGTTGAGGTGCAGTGTAATGATGTGCTAAATATGTTCATTACAACAACAAACTAGACAACAAAATATATGCTCGGAGGTTCAGAAATAAAACGTTGCGATCTTTATTATTTCGGACCTGTCGATTCACAAAATGCAAATATATTTGCCTCGTCACCCTCCACTGGGGAGTTACAACACTTAAATCCTCGAGAAATAATCCTTGTTCCTTTTCTATTTTCCATTTCAAGAAATTTTGGGTTTTAAAAATTGAAAAGCAGCAAGGAATTTTTTTGAAACATTTATAAAATTAAATAGAACAATAAATTCGAATGTTGAATGTAATCTATTTAGTGCAGCTTATGGTTCAATAATAATGAAAATAAAACAAATTACATTGTAGATAGAAGCATGATATTAATATAAGGGGTATCTGAATTTCTAATTATTACACCTTAAAGAATTTACTTTATACATTTATGTAATTTTAATGTTATTATATTATTATTATTATTATTTATTGTTGCACCTAATGAAGCAGATAAATCCGTCTGCGAAACATTGTGCCATTTAATAAAAAAATATTTTGAATTGTCTATAATTCACTCTGGGATGACTCTGGGCAGCATACTAGCTTCCCGTGCTGTGGTCCCGGATTCGATTACCGGTCGAGGCAAAAATAGAGTTGTAGCTTTCCTTTAACATCATCCCAGTTTCTGTAGCTGTGTGACGAATAAAAGCTCAAGCAGGCGGATCTTGCCAGTTACTGTGAAGAAAATACGTCATATTCGCATCATATCGCTCTTACCCCCAAGCATGGGAATTAAAATAGACCCAGGCATGGAGGTCACTGGTAGGCCAGCGAAGTCGGACTACCCACCCAATAACGCCAAATAACTCATACTGTCTATAATTAACAGATAATCCATTACATTTGACAGATGGTAACAAATATAACCTATGATAATTATTAGTATTAAATATAAAACGCACATGTAGGGGAATGGATCTTCTCTTTAAATGAACTACGACAATTTTGTACAATTTATAAGACTCCATCGACACAAAACTCCACAAGCGAGATGCAACAGATTCGAGTCGAAACCCAAAGAATTAATATTGTGGCATAATGACGACACAGGTTTACACGGGTTACGTTGTTCCTTGATTGATTAGTGATTCCGAGCGCGTCGTCTTCTAAGGTCATTTGTTCCGCAAGTGTAGTGCATGTTTTATAGCTGGAGATGGCGGAAATCTTCCGTCTATTCCCCCGACCAGTCTCCCCGACTGGTCTCCCGACATGTGTGGTAGTGTAAGGTAGTGTAAGTCTACGTAACACTACCTTAAGAGATAAGGGTAGGACAAGGAAGAAAAAGGAATTATTGCGAGCGGTCCGTGGCCTGTTTATCAAGGTACTGTTCCGCCATTCGCGTGGTGTTGATTTGAGAAAGCACGATCAGAGCAGCTATCGCTTCCGATCGGAGCATCCGGCCGCAAGAATGCTCTTCCAGACAGTGACTGAGTTCGACCTAGCTATCTAGCTAATTTAGGACTTCCTGGTCAGAGGCACTGCAGTTACATAGTTGATTCCCCGAGCCAACTCTGTCAGTCTTGATCCTTTGAACAGCGTGTTACTTCGTACTCGGGAACTTTGGAAGCTAGTCCGTAAAAACCCTGTTTCGAGACACGTGGGGTCTTCCTTCTCTGGATTCAAATCGTGCGCGATTATCGCGAAATTTGTGAGTCAAAAATTGCAGTAAATTGAATTCTTGGTTGTCCGGGATTAGCCGCGTCATGGTCAATGGAGCTGATGTTTCGGCCATTTTGTTGTGGCCTTCTTCAAAGCTATATATCAGCAGTATAGCTCTGAAGAAGGCCACAACAAGATGGCTGAAACGTCAGCTCTATCGACCATGACGCGGCTAATTCCGGACAGCCAAGAATTCAATGACTCCGGCCGCGGAAGCCTACGACTCTAAAAATTGCAGTAATTTGTGATATATTTCATAGCAAAATGTGTGTAGTATTCAATTTGGTATACAGGAGACTAGAAGCTCGGAGGGAGGAAGTGTGTGTGTGTGTGTGTGAGGAGGATGTCCGTTATTGTCTTTGCTCTGAGGTAGTTTGTGATACAATGATTCTTTTATTGTATTGAAACGAGATTTGTTTGTGACATAACACATTCCAGCAACATTCATTTCCATTCATTTCATCATCGTTTAAACATCAACACATTAAATCATTGAGCATCTCCGGTAAAAACTTAATGCTCAAGAGCAGGAAAAACATGGTTCTAGACTGTTTGGCAATGTAGAGCAGCTACCATGTTGCAGTCATACCACCAGGTCAAATTACGGCCCTTCTCCCTTGGCCACTGTCATTCACGCATGCACCTTGGCTAGGTCACCCAGGTTATGCACGCATTCATCCTGGGGCTGTTACCTTGGTCATGTTCCCTGGCAGTGTCGTCCAGATCATGAACCCAAACACTCTAGGGTTTTTACCTTTATAATGCACGAATGCTCCCTGGTTGTGTCAACTTGGCCATTCTCCTTGGAGGTGTTACCATGATCATGCCCAACTGTATACAGGAAGTGTTACCTTGGCTCTGGTAGTAACATCCAGATCATGTTTGCATCCGCCGTGGCGTTTTACATTAATCATGTATATATGTACCCTGGCTGGGTCAACAAGATTATGCATGACTGCACTCTGGGATTGTACCCTCGGTCATGCTCCCTGACAGTGTCGTCTGATCACGTGCGTATGCACCCCGACTCAATTTGAATATTCACCCTGAATGTGTCACTGTGATCACACACACCTGAGTCTGAGAGTGTTATCTTGGACAAGCGCAGTGGCAGTGTTGCGCTGACCATGGGCGCACGCACCCTGGAGGTGTCATCGCGTTGCCTTCGTCGTGTGCGCGTGCAGCGTGGCTCCGGCAGGGCCCTGGCCACGTGGCGGCGCGGGGCGGCACTTGGTCGCGGGGGCAACGCTCTCGCCGGCGGGTCAGTGCCGGGCGGGGCGCTGCGTGGCGGGGCCGGGCGGGGCGCGGCGGGGCGGCACGTGGCGGCGCGCTCCACGTGCGGCGCGCGCGCCCATTGGGCGACGCGCGCGGGGTCGACGGCCTCGTCGCCCGCCGCCGCCTTGCCCAAGGACACGCCCGCCCGCCTGCCACGTGTGGGCCAGGCCAGGGCCCGAGCCGCGCCCGCGGGACACGTGGCACCGAGGTCGGGGAGCAACGACCTCGCGAGGCGAAGCCGCGCCTTGCGCCCGCTCCGCCCCCACAGCGCCAAAGGTGCATTCGAGTTATTTATTTATTGCAGTTAAAAGGCCGTCAACCGCTCAGGTTAATCAGGCCCCATTAGTGATGATCTAATGAGTAGCTGATAGCGGCGATGATGATGATGAGGGGAGCGATGGAGCATGGTGGAATGGGAGGGGGAGGAATCCTGTCGCGAGCTAGATCTGTCCACCACGCGTTCCACAAGAAATGTTCGGGAACAGAACCCGGGCTCCGGTGGCAGAAGGAGCGTGCGCTAGTAAAGTCGCTCCAGCCCCAGAAGTTTAGTATCTACTTAGCCATGTTTGAGTTTCCGAATTCCAAATATAAAATGTGGCGAGGGATAGAATTCATCTCTGGATATCAAGAATTGGGGTCATCTACAGTGATGAAAGGAAGAGAAAAGAAATTCATATTACTCATTTTAATAGATTTCACTGTTTAGGAAGATATTCCAGATAATAAAGAATATCTGTTTATACATACTCGAGTAATCAGGATTCCACTGTGGTGTATATGAAGATATTTCAGTGTATTGGGGTCAACCCACTCAAACTGGAGTAGTTTGCCTTTGCCTCACAAGTCAGTTTACTTTTTACAATGACTTGGTTTATAGGCTGATTTGTCTGTTCGTCATCTCAATCCCGGACAACTAGGAATCACCCAGCATCCCAAGGCGAACATCGCCTGCGACCCGACGGGACGAACTCCAAATTGTCTGCTTCCATACATACACACCTTACATACTTATTATACGAGAAATCATAAATGCAAAGTAGATTAGACAGTACAAGAGCTCAGAAGATAAACGAATGTAAAGAAGGACAACTGACTATCCGAAGTCTGGAGGTGGAACCCCAGGTGTAAAATATGGTGCAGGGCCCCGTCAAAAAGAGTAAAAAGAGTTGTGGACTTCCCGAGTTTGTGATAGCTGCGAAGCCATCGTCCTCGGGCAGCAAACAACCTACTCCAAGGACAGTCTCCCCCTCCCCCTCCGCGCACTGCGAGGCAACCACCCGAGAAGCCTCGAGGCGAAACCACATCACGCAATCGCTCGCTCACGCTCGACACTCACCACGAAATTTGCGTTTGGGTGGTTGGCGGAGTGGCAATGAGGAAGGTCAATCAAGAAAGGAAACCTCGAAAGTTTATGTCCTTAGAAAATAAGGACTGAAAAATCTGTCATGATCTCTAGTACTTTCGAGAATTTACTTCGGATTGCATCAGGCGAAAAAACAGGAACATAGTTTCATTTAAGAAACATCGCCGAGGTGACCAATTGAAAATAAAGGTAACCACGTGTCAGTTTCCTTAACTAAAAGCAAAAACTGCCTGCGATATTTGATGAGTAAATCTTCTTACTGTGGGAAAAGACAACACTTACCCAATGAATCCCTGTGAAACTGGATGGAAACGGCGACAGAGGATCACCAATGCTTAAACAATAAAATACCTATCTGATGCAAATAAACAAATTATTTCCAAAATTGATAATTTCCGAATTCGAAGTAAGTTCGGGAAATGAACGATGGAAGAGTGCGCCAAGTGTCGTATGCCCTAAGCAAAATGTTGAATTAAAGTGAAGGAAATACAAATGAAATAGGGGCAGTAAAATCAAACTTGCAAGAGTATTAGCAGTTTCAAAAAGTTTCCAAAACAACATTATTAGTTTAATATTATTTTACACTATTCTACTCGTGAAATGAAAACTAAGTGTTTAATTGAAATGTTAACTATAACTCACCACTAAACCAATAACCGTGTTTAATTATTAATATAAAATGCCCTAATTAGGGCGGTGTATCTTAAAACATTTATGGCTTTTTCTATCCATTTTTTCTTACCGCCCCTCCCTACTAGCCAATAATATGCTGCGGTACATCTATCTTGGCCGAAAGTAAGTATCGATCGCTGTTGAGCTGCAATTTAACCGCGTAAGTACTATAACATAACCTCTTTGATTTTAACATCCTTTCAGTTATTTACAATATTTAGCGGATTTTGCAACTATGTTGGGCGTAATTTCATTCGTGGAAAAGTCCTATTAAATACCACTTGTGCTTTGGCAAACATCAGACAAATCCCCGACTCGCGAAGCGATATATCGACAAATTCCGAAGAACTCTTGGTATAACCTATGATAAATCTTTTAATCCCACTTCCACCCTGTGTTGTGGACACACCGATATTTCACCAGGGGAAGTTTGGAGGATCACTCATATGTACCTTGAGTCATAATTTGATAATAGGGAGGATGAGGAAATACTTCCTGTGTGGAGAAGAATCTCTCACAGATTGAGGTTTACATAATATTCTGAGACATTTGCATGACAAATATGTGCCCTTCTTCCGTGTTCCTTTTCTTGATGCTTTTGATTGAATTCACACGGAATGTGGAGAGCCGCAGGGTGTTTGGTCTTGGGATACCTATGCGCCACCGATCCATGTAATGAAACGCATTAATTTGTGGTTTCAAGCTCAATGTGCCATTTCAAGATCAATGGTCATTATACTCTCCGACAATATACACTAAGTAAGTAGTGCATGATACTTCCATTTGACAGTTAGTTGCGAGAGGAGAGCAAATAGAAATGAGTAAAGTGCTTAAGCTCGCTTGACCCAAGATCCTGGGTCAACGACCCCATTCTCGATTGGTGTTTTCGTCCTGTTTTCCAAGCGATCCCCAAGCAAATACTCAAAAGCTGTTTTGCATGCCGCCGCCAAATGTTGCTCTTCCCTCGCAAGTGTGACACCCACACTGTTATTGTTTTTGACATAAAACCGTTTTTCCTGCTAGTTTGTGTGTGGGGGTGGGGCATCGAGCGGAGCCGCCCTTCCGACTAAATTTACCGCCCGGGGGCGTGGCGTGGCGGGGCGGGGCGCAACGGGGCCAGCGGGGGCGGGGGCGACAGAGGGCGTTGGCCCGGCAGCGAGGAGGAGCGGCGGCGGATGGAAGGGGGAGGGGAGGGGAGGGGCGCGAATTGCGGCCGAGGCCCGCGGCAGCGACGACAAAATGGCGTCCACGCGCCGCGCGCGCGGCGCTTCCGCGAGCCGGCCCCGATCCGCCTGGGCCACGGCGACCGCCATTAACGCAGCGCTTCGCGTTCGCACACGGCCGCCGCTGGTCACGGCTGCGCTGCGGTTGCGCTTTCCCCAACGGACTAGGCTTGGAGCATTTGGCATGTCGCAGCGCAAGGACAGATCGGGACATTCCATTTGGAGGCCACGATTGTGTCATGATTCAATATAATAACTTTCCTTATATGAAACTAATTTCCACAACAAGGCAAGTAGTAATTCAACAAGTCTGTTTATTAGACTTGTTGAATTACGAATTAAATATTGGTTGGGATTGTCTAATAGGTGATTCGTTTTTCCTCCGCAGAAACGTATTGGAAGAGGGTTTTAACTCTTTTAGCTTATCTTCTGGATCCACCTCTGCTTTGTACCTTTCCTTTCACGCGCACGGCATGCGCCGCCGGTGCGACCAGCGACTTGGACACTGCGACTTGGCCTTATTTCGTCCAACAATTTCAGCTTTTTTAATTGCTACCGCAAAACTGCGAAAAACAAATTTCACAAGGCCCCATATATGTAGTGCCACTTCTAATTCGCGGAGTTCCGATTTCCCAATTTCCTGTTTTTGCGTATGAATGATTTTCTGTTTTTTGTTTGTTTCTCTTTTTAATGAAACATTTTTTCATTTCCTTTTCCGATTAATCTTCACGATTCGTCAGATTAAAATCGTCAACATTCTAAATTTCAATAGTTTGTAATGAAAATAACGTGGAAACGTCAATTATCTAAAAATTTATCATTTGTGACTTATTGCTCCAAAGTCCATGACCATTCTTCATCAGAATCGTCTAATCGACATAACCCTTGTTTTAGGTGCGGATCCTTGGGAAAGGAAATGAGGGATATCGCCCTTAAAAAAATTCAGAAACTATTAATTTTAACTTCTCACGAAGTTTTCAATCAGAAATATTGTTGGATATTATTGGATAATGTTAACAAATTAGGAAAAGAATAGGCTCTTGGTACGTCTCGCTTTTGTACAACAATATTACCCTCATTAATGAATCATTTACCTAATAAAGAAAGTAAATAAATATTCAAAATGTGTGTGGATCGAAATAACAGAGATAGCGCTTTAGAAAATTCATTTTTAAATAATATATAATTTTAATTTTCCTTCATGGCTCTAAAATTTAAGATGGTAGCACCGCCAGCTGCTTTGATTATTTACATAGATGAACAAAGCTATTAAGTTGTATCTGCATTTTGTCAAATTTGTTAATTTGAATCTATATCAAAGGCGTGTGAAATTTGATTCTCTACTCGAATTTTTCTGTGAAACAAACAGGGAAGCAAGGGTACGCTCAAAAACTTCCCTTCTGGAACGACAAAAATACGAACCTGTGACCTACTTCGTATGTTTGCAAAACATCTATCACTTTACTCTAAACTATTTACCATTTTCTCCCAACCATTACCTGTCACTGTGACTCATTTCCCTCATTTATTGGCAGAACAAGACTAAAGTGCAACGCTTCGACATTTCGAAACCGACGGCCAAATAAAAGAAAAGCTCAGGGGTAAAACGTTAAGCGCCTGGATTTCAAAGTTGTATTCTACATGGCTCCTCAGATTTATTTAGATGATGTAGATTCAAAACGATAAGTTAAAAATTCTATGGATTCTGACTCTTCCAGGATACTGATTCTGACTCTTCCATTGGATAAAACGATTTCCTTCAAGTTCCCCTCTGAACTAAAATCAGTTCGGTAATGTGGTGGTTTCACGTTTAAGTGTGTGCCATGTATACATAAAATGTTTACTTGCCGCATTGCCTCACCTGTAGTATTTCGCTTTTATCTCACATCTGATTCATATCCTGGACTCACAGTAAAATCGGAGGCACTGTACCAACGCAATACTAGTACAAACGCGGATTCAACGTCTACAACGAATTCAATGTCTTGGGTGCGGAGAATTGTAATAATTTCATATCAATGGGTGTGTATATATAATAATTTCACACCTGTGTCTGTGTGTGTGTGTGTGTGTGTGTGTGTGTGTGTGTGTGTGTGTGTACATTGTTAGGGCGTATCCGTTCCAAGCTAATAATACGTATGGAGTCTCCTGGCCCATGGTCCACCGTCATGTGGGCTCCTCAGATCCGAGTTAGCAGAAAGCGAGCTCCTCCGCGCCACAACACACAAAGGCAAGAATTAACATCCGCGCCCGCTGGAACCCGCAGCTCTTAGTCTCCAGGCTCCAATGCCGGAGATAACATTACATTGATGCTCACAAGCTATTATGGATATCATTGCTATCGGTAACAAAACTATTACGAAGGTATTTCAGGCGAAAAGGTAAACAAAAGTATTACAGCGGAATGCAAAAGATAATACAAAGTGATAATCGAACGGCGATAGACATCTGGGATTGGTTGAATTTAAATATATTCTTGCTTAGCATTGGTTACTTACGACACGGGCAGACATAAGTGAAATAGTCACTGTTATCGGTTGCCTCTATTTGAAATCGCCATGAATAAAGTAAGAACTAGTCCCTCTCCTTACTAAAGGCCAATAATGTGGACTTCGTCCACACTGCCAGACGGGCTTTTTTTCGCCTGACCGCCTCTAACAGCCGAATGTACCGAGCGCCCTCGTTGTGCGTAGTGGGCGCGGAGGCGGAAGCGCGGTGCGCAACGCGCGGCGCTGTGCTGTGCTGAGCTGAGCTGAGCTGGGCTGAGCTGGGCCGCGCGAGGCGGCGCGGGCGGTGCCACGTGCCGCCGTCAACGCCGGGGTCAACGGCCGGCGCGCCGCGCCGCGCGCGCGCGCGCACCACGTGGCAGGACCTAGGCCAGCGGCGCCCTTCGTTTCACCTCCGCGAGGTCGCGCGCGGTCACCCGCACCGGAGGCGGGGGGGGGGGCTGCGCAGCGCAAGGCGGGTGGGCGGGTCGCTCGCTGCGCAATCGGACGCCCAAGGACAGCGCACCGGGCCTACGTGACGCGCCCGAGCGGATGGGGCATACGCACACACACAGCGCCTTTGCAGCCCCCTTCTCAAGCACAATTGTGGGCAACTCGCGATCTACTCCTACGTTGCGTACGCTTGTATAGTGGACTGGGAAGAAAAAGGCAAAAAGCCATTGTGACATGGAAGTATTTTTGGGGGGAGGGCATTTTCAGTTCGAATCCCCTCCTATAAATTCGTTCAAGATAAACGACTTTGTTTGGAATACTTAATTTCCTCCTGTTGTGCGAGTAATTTTGAGGGGTATGGGTCTCTACGTCACCCCTAAATTCGCTCACGTAAGGAGGCAGTTAGGATTTTTGTTGTACATGGCCTACGGATTACGTTACTTACATTCTGTCACATAACGTATTTCTTGTAGTATTAATTGTTTGCTTCTTGTTCTGTTGCTTCAAGTCAGGACTGTTCTCTGTTGCTGGTTCATGAAGAGGCCGATAAAGGCGCATGTTTCCCCGCGCAGCCCGCTTGCTCCCTCGTGAACAAGAGCATCGCATTCGAGCAAAGTGGCATCGAAAGTTCTGTTTCTCCGGATTTGTCACACTACATTACGGCACTAAATCTACATTGCACAGATGACCACATTACATACGGTAATGAAGAGAACTTCGTACAAAAACATTCTTGTTAAGGAGGAACCAAAGGAAACTTCCAGTTACACAGGTTTTTCTCGATTACGTTGGATAATGCATGCTGTACACTCTAAAGTGTGAAAATATTATACAATAAACCCCGCTGAAAGTTTGTGGCGAAATGAATTAGCAATAGACAAATTTAAAATACGAGTAAGCTTGAAAGATTGGAATAAAAACTCACCAGAATTCCAGATTTACTGTCGGATCTTTTTCAAAATTACTCTGGATTTGAGAATTTGACTGTACCATTCCTACATCTAAATGCCTCTCTTTCAGTTGTAATTAAAGACCTTATTTCAAAAGTGAAGTCCCTCCATTCCGTTTGTTTTCGTTCTAGGCATCAAAATATTTTCAAGATGCGTCCCGAACATGCTGTCAAATATATATTTGTGTTCAAAAATTGTATTTCTCCTATGTTTAATGATGTCTGAAAACCATTCAATTCTGCCTTGAGCCATAAATCTAAAAGTGAATTCTTTCCCTTCCCGGACAATAATGCTTCGTGGAGATATGTCACTTTGAAGATAAGCCCTTCAATTACTCCTTCGGAGAAATCTCCTTATGTGAGGATGCGATGTGACTGCAAGCCACTCTGCCCGAACAAATGGGGTGGTCATTCTGTCAAACAAGTGCAGAGAGAAATGTGCGAGTTAACCACAATGGCAGCTATAACAGGCAAGTTACTGACGTCCAGAGGGAAGGTGTGCTGGTGGAAACCACAGGGACATCAAGAATCTCACTTCGAGACATCTAATTCCACAAAGGAACCGAGATTCTAACCGATGAACTCAAAGGAAAACTTACTGATTAAATACGAATATTTTTTCTGATATTTTAAACATGAAACTACTATTGCATAATATATTTATGTTTTGTTCTGATATCCCTGACCAAAAAACGTTCATGCCAAATTAATATTCTAAAGCGTGCATTGAAAGATTTATTTTCGCGAAACTTCACTAAAATAAACAATCCTATTTGAAAGCTGAATAACTTCCGACTTCGATCCACTTGATCGTTTTCAACTCATCTTCAATTTATCGAAGTAAAAGAGGGGGATCGGGGTAAAATGTCCATTAATCACATATTTTCCCTCGGCTTCCACCAAAATTAACGATCATAGGAACGCATTGCCTTCTTCTATGACGTGCACACTCAACGTGAAAGCCTCTGAGCTCATTGTCTGGTTCCGTTGTGAACATCGTCGTTTACCCTCGCTCAACATATCTTATCAGCTTAACAGAATTCACGCTCACCAAGACTTCTGTTGGTGAAGTTACTTAACTTCCTTCGGCTTTTATTATTTTGTAAACATACTCAGATGCCCCCAAAGTCACGTTACATTTGTGTCAAGAAAAAGTCAGATCTGCGTTACGAAAATGGCGCGGTCTTATCCCTCCTGATCCGTACATTCTCGCATTCAAAGAGCGAACATTATCGTGACCAAGGGAATGGCGCAATACGATATCGTCGAACGCACAGACTTCGAAAAGAATACACTCACTCCCGTTTACAATGTCGAATGGCTCTTGCTTGGAATGAAATAACTTGATTTAAATTTTCAAGAACTGTGCCAAGTTAAGGGTCGTTTAAAACTGAAGTACTTAATCCAGGTGCACTTCCAGAAGGAATAGTGATGGTACTGTGTCATTCAGATAACCAGTCGTGTTTTGAGAATGTAGTATTTTATTTTTGCTCTACTACACGTCGAAACTCAATTGAAATCAAAATTGAGCAGAGAAAATATATTTTAAAGTCTTGTTAAACTGAAATTACGTTACAATTTTCCAATGCGGGCAGAAACTGAACGAAAACTCCGCAGCCTCCCCCCATGTGAGAGGTGTCTACAGAGGTATAGACAGGAACTCGGGGAAAACAAAAGCTGGTTTCCTGGCTGCCCGGGTGACGCCGCGCCGCGCCGCGTCGTTTGCGAGAGACTGACGCGTCACCCGGACAGTCAAGCAATCACGGACTCGAGCCCAATAAGCTTACGTTTACATTCAATACAAAAACATTTACACTACTCATTTCAAATATAATGCGGAATTATTCACGGAAAACTATGTTGTCTCCGGTTATTTGAGAGGTATATTTAGTTTTGTTAAGTACCCAGAAACTCGGAAATAATCCAAAAATAATGAAATGGTTTTGATTTAGCTTGAAAAATGTATATACTTGATTACGTTAATCCGCAGTATCTCATACTGCCGTGCCGACCGAAACATCAAACTCACTACGTCAGTGCTCGTCACAACTGACGGTTTGCGACGGGAAGTCTCCGAAGAAGAGATCGCCCACTATTAAATATTTGCTATTCACGTGTTGCAACAGCAATTTTTTTATATTCTTGGTATGAAAAGAATTGTTTAAATATATATACACACATTATGTTATTGCAGTATTCCTATTGACTGTTTGTGATAAAATATTTAATTTATTGCAATGTTATTCGAGAGCATTTTATTTGTCCGTGAGAAGTGTGCGTGCTACTTTTTAATAACTCTTTAGTGCCTTTTTTATTCAACAGCATTTATGCTGTTGCAATGCGCTAGTTAATTCTTGTGTATTGAAAAGTAATACTATCAAATCCGAACTTTCTCTAAAAGGTAATTTTTTCCTCTTCGAAAAAAAGTTCTGGAAAATATTTTCCCTTTGTCTTGACAAGCTCTCATGAGTTTTCTCTTGTTTCGGTTGGTGTTAACCGAATGGTAATGTCAATTCCTGAAGCCTTTGTTCCATGTCCTCGTAACCCAAATCAGAAAAACAATTGTCACTTCACATAATTTCAAATCATGTCCACGTAACCCAGTTAACTGCGTCATAACAAGCTTTACAAATAGGCAAAACGCCTATCACTCATACAGCACCAAAACGTTCACGCGAGTATAAGCTACAGGTCTCACAGATACATACAAGAACTCACATGGAGGCGGAGTGTTTGAAAACAAGTATCAACATGACGGGATGAGTCGCAGCATTTCCCCACTTCCAAATACAATTAAAACCATATTCAATCCTGGTTTTCTTTGCATCTTTAAATAATTTAAGAAATGATTAGTTTTGACAATAGATGATGGAATGAGTAGATAACATTCACTCATTTCATGACTTCGTGTCAAGAACAACCATTAACTGAAATAATATGGGCCTTACCAATTCCGAGTAGGTATAGTTTTATCATTCCTTGTACATAAATGTTTTAATCTAATTTTTGTTAGTTTTTTTATAGGTACTTTGAGTTTTCCTCAACCCGTCACTCTCCGTTAAGACGCATGCATTCAACCGGAATATTCATTGACTTGCCAAGTGGCGATTTGACGCTTCGAATAGCCGAGAGGGCAAGAAACAGGATTACTTCCGAGGCTGTCACACAACGCGTTCGCCATTACTATCAGGAATGGAGCGGCCATCTGGCAAGGAGGTCCATTTGGTCGATACGATGTGTTTATTCACAGCAAAGGAACTAAAAATAATAATCCTGCTATTTGAAGAAATATTATTCCAATATTGAACATTAAAAGTCTAAATAATAATTAAGGAAGATATTTTTAATCCTCAAAATATTTTTTTTGAATATTCTAGGTTTTCCCTGATATATACTGTTTCTGTTACCCTGTAATTGAAAAAGATATATTCTATATTTCTGGTTTCTAGACCTGTGGAACGCTTTGAATGGATGGTTATTGATATTAGTGATGTGGAATGTTTTGAATAGATAATTATATGATGAATGAGAGTGACCTTTTGGGACATTAAGTCCGGGTCAAGAAATCTCATTCGTGGTCTAATGTCCAAAATGTTTACGGCATGAGACACCCAAGTTCACAACATTCACTATGCATAGTGTGCATATAAAGCATGCTTTAAATTATTGATATTTCTTCCTTTGGACTGGGGACAGAATTGGAAAACTAGGATTCGAGTTATCACATTGCAAGTAGAAGAAAGGAGACTGTTGGACCCTTCAACAATGTCAAATCAGTTTATTTACAAATCACTTTATTTGTTCGAGTTTTCAAAATATATAATTATTTAAAGGGGAATATTTCAATGGAACATTTGTATTTTACGTATCTAATCAATTTCGTTAATATTTCAAGATATTAATTGCTAAAAATAATTGTGTTCAAATAGTATATAATCGAATATTTCAACAACAATCATTACAGGGAAAGCGGCATTTCCATAATAATTGAAGGCAGCTAGCAAATACTTTGGCGGGCGGGAGCAAGGGGAAGCGCGTTGGCTGCCGGGCGACCGCTCGCCCGCCCGCGCGCGCGCGTGGCGCAATGGCAGGCGGTGCCGCGGTGATGCAAGGGGCGGCAGCGACCTCGCACATTCCGCCTCGCGCCCTGCGTCGCCATCATGGCGGCCACTGACGTTCGCGTGAGCGAGGTTGTGCGCAGGCGCCGCCGCCGCCGGTGCCGCCCCTGGCGTCGCGCGAGGCAACCAAGCTTTCCGCCAGCGGATCTGACCTGCTTTCCACTTCCCGATACGGTTTTTTCGCTTCATTCCGACCTGTCGTTTACTTCAGTGTTTTGGGAAGTGACACGAAACAAAACTGGCGGGATACAACTAAAAACCATGCCCTTAGCTATCTTCATATGCATGAAATTCCAAATGTTTGATATCGAGTCATGTTTAATTTTCGTAATTATTAACGATAGTTAAATAAAACGATTTTAAGAAAACACATTTTGGGTATTTTCGCATAAAAATACCATTATACCGCAATGTAATGTTTCCTTCGAAGACTACCGTGTTGCGACTGAATTTTTAAGTAAAATTCATCTGCATTCTCTGACTGCTTGAAGCGGTATTCCGAGGGGAGTTTATCGACTGAAGCCAGCTCTTTGATGACGTCATCCGGCCGTTGCTCCCCCTCGTACTTCAATCCTTGCGACGCACACGTCCAGCTCCCATCCCTTTCGACACTCTTCGGCTATCTCCCCTTAATGTAGGGGTTACTTGGAAGGTCTCACGTCGCTAGTTACTTCTCTTCACTAGGTTCACACCTTATCTCTATTACGCAAAGAATCCATTAATAAGGCAACTGGCGTTTCCAGTTCAACTTGACCCCTCACTACTCACAAAATGTCATTAGCGTCATCATTATTTTCTTTTTCTTTCTTTCGATGAGATCATAAAACGCTTAATTCAAATATTAAACGAGCAGCTGCTGGATTAAAACAAGTTGATTGAAAAAAGTTTTAGTTAGCCTACATGTGACAATGTTGCATTGTCAGTTATACTGACCCAAGCGATATTTAGATTATGCTGCTTCCGGTGCATACACCACTTAACAATGCAGTTGAGGTAATCAATGTAATTATGGCATACTTTCAGGAATTTTGTTCCGTTTCCTTTCACTGAAACTTGGTTATTTTAAACCAAAACTCCCTAAGGCATTTTTCACATAGAAAACATGAAAACATACGTGAGGATGTGAACACATGACACGAATTCAAGATTCGCGATGTCTTTCACAATGACAAGCAACACAATGCAAAAGAACTGACAAAATTAAATTAATGGTATGTATATCAGAAAAACTAAGATTTTGATAGCAAATGGAAACAATTCTGAAATAAAATAAACATGTCATCAAAAAAGTCTATTTTATGTTATGTTTTCGAGTGCAACATGGAACTGTCATTTTTCTCCTTCGAACGACTCCAATGCGAACAGGAAATGTCGGAGATTGGTAGCTTTTGTGTTAACGCCTGATGATTATGTTCATGTTATTGTTAAAGGAAATGAACCTCAATGATCCAATTCGATAACCTGATTGTAAAATTTCATCTGAACGTCTTGTTTCCGGTAATACGCACATGAATCGGTTTATACGCACATGAATCGGCGAGCTCCTCAACTCAAGATAATCCTCTCTCTAGTCTTCGCGCACCGCCCATCAAACAGGTTAGCATCCCTGTGCCCAATAATTCAGTAAAAAAATCCCTGTGGCCGGCGGCAATAGAATTCCGCTGAGAGGATGCTACTTCGGACCGTTTCCGCATTCAAAATAAAGTTTTAGTTAACCCACATTTAGCAGGATTACAATGCTGTACATACATTGAGCAAGGCCACATCTAAGTTATGCTGTATCCGGTGAGTACGTCACTTAACAATACTCTTGAGGTAGTCAATACAATTAGGTAATAGGTCCAGACACTTCAGTCTGCTTCCTGTCTGGGTTCTTTTATATCAGCTTCCCCTGACAGTTGAACCATTGTTAAAAAACCACTCCCCTGGTCAACCCTCGTACGCCGCTCAACAAACAGATTAGCAACCCTGCCAGGGCGGCGGCAGCAGAATTCGGCGCAGGGACAGCAGGGGAGCGGGGGGGGGCTGGGGACGGAGTGGAGGGGGTGCGGACTGGGTCACCGCACCGCAGCGAGCCCGCACGTGGCGCGGCGCGGAGCAGCAAATGGCGGCGGCAAGTGGGTCGGCGACCGCCGCGCCGGGTCAACGGCCTCGCTCCACGTGGAGCCCCCGCCACGTGGCCTCCCCGCCACTCCACGCTCCGCCCCGCTCCGCCGCGCGGCAGGCGGGCTGTTTATTCTCGGGCGGAGGCGGCGCGGCGGCGGGGAGGGGTCGGCAACCTTTTCGCGCTGAGGCCACTCCCCGCCACGCCGCGTCGTCTTCCCCCTCCGCACAATGGGGTCTTTGAACTGCGCTGCGGAGCTCCTCTATTAATACCGCACACACGAATACAGCAGCTAATAGAGTAATATTAGGGCATTCCGAATTCTCCGACAGATTTTCCTTCTCGTCGTTTCTCAGCGGACGAAAAAGTTTGTTTTTCCACTGATAGTTGTTTGCAACAGGAACGCACGAAAATAGACGAATCATCAAAGAACATGTCTAAACCAGCACAGCTCAGGTCTAAATAGTCTGCTAGGACTAACATAGCTCCAGACATTGTCCTCGCGCTCTGGAACATCGCCGAGAAACAAGCGGATATTTGTGGTATAGTATTTACCCGCGGGTAAAAGGGCAACTTTTATTTGGGACATCATCAACACACGTCGGGTGCTTTGCGTAGGTGTGCTCGTTTCTTTCGAAGGCCTTTCTGGGCCGTGGTGGGCGCGCGTGCGCTGACCTGCGGCCGGAGCGCCACCTGCGGCCGGCGCGCATTGTTCGGCGCGCGCGTTGCGTCACCTCGCGAAGCGGCGTGCGGTGCGACGTGGCGCGGCGCGGCGCGGCGCGGCGCGGCGCGGCGCGGCGCCCGGCGCGCAATTCCACCTGCGTTGCGCACCGGCGCTCGCCCCGCGCCCAGAGCCAGCCGGGCTTCGAACACCCGCCGAGGAGGATACAGCGACTTTCTCGGCAGCTTTGCTTCGGGGCCTCCCGTTTCCTCTGCCTCTTTCCCCCAATCGCTCCATCATACTTCAATCACTCTTCCATCAAACCATTTATCTCACGTGTGCCCGGTACGTTCTGAGAGTTAGGGATACAGAAAATGCTCGTAGCGATGGAGAGCCAAGCCTCTGTCCGAGTCATTCAATTTAGGCTGCAAAGTTCTACTGCCGGTACCAACTGCACGCAGGATAATATCATTTGCAGTATAAAGTACTGTAAATAATTAATGTCAAGAGTTTCACGGTGGAAGTGGGGAGGCAAATATTTAACAATTCCACTATCTGCTCCACAGTCCTTACAGAGTATCAACACCAGGCAGGAAATGAATTCGTAATGTCAATCGCGATAGAAGGAAATAGTTGCGAATATCCTGCGGAACCACGAGGATAAGGGACGGAACGAATTTGGTTCCCATGACGCACTACGTATTGATTGGATGCAGGTGATGTTCGAGCCACGCTCTCGATAAAAATATTCTTCAAACAGCAGGAGTAGGTTTTAGCTATTTCTGGCACGAGGACCCGGCGTATATTTTGATGAAAATAACACATTGAACACAACGCATCGAGAAAATCTCTTTACGAGAATGGTCATAATTTAAAAAGATTTCAAAATTTCAGGATGCATTTTTTTCTCAAAGACCTTCTTTCATTGTTTCCTGCGGTAATCTCTCCCTCCTCCTTCAGCCTTCGCCCATCATGCTCTCGCCCTCTCAACTGACCATTGTACTACTACTACAACTCACAATTCCTGTTGATTTATTTGCGATTCTATAGAAATAAAGATATACTCACGTGGTTAAATGAGGTTGAGGACAACTATGGACAACGCACATCTGAATATCAGTCTATGTATCCTTCCTTCTGCGGTTCGCGGAAAGTAGTTGGCTACTAGCACTCAGAGATTGGCAGGCCTGGCGCACCGCGGAAGCAAAGCGGAACGAACGCTAGCGCTTCGCCTACGCCGCAGCCGCTGCCATCAATCCTGTCCTGATCAATACAATTAGTTCGTAAATGTAGTATATCAACATGGATGTATAGGGAATGCATTCATATATCTGTAGATATATTTGCTCCACACTATCTTTGGAATGATTGCTTTCAAATTTTACACAAACTTTTTGAAAAACCGAGAAAACACAAGGGAGTTTCGCAATCCTAAAATATTTCTGCATTTCATTTGCACTACAAAATGTTACTAGAAGTTCTGCAACTTTTGAGGCATTGCGCCGGGAGTCGCGGCGCGGGGCTGGGTGAGAGCATGTAGAGCAGATGGGACAGGCATGACGGGCACAGCGGCCGGAGAGGGTGTAGTTAGTCTGCGATGTAAAATCCAGTACTTTCATAAAATTTGGTATTGAAAATACACATAGCGCAAATAGCATGTGCTTTCAACACCTGCTCTCGCCACTCCCGAATCTCCAACCAGCAATTCACGGTCGAAAAGTTTAGGTATGCTGAAATTACAGTTGGTCGTTGCTTACAGATGACCACAATCCTGACATCCTTATTGCCTAAGTCATTTATTTATTTATTTATTTATTTTACGTCAAAAAACAGTTAAAAAACTGCGTATGACGTGCTATGGGGAAAAGTGAATTGTGTGCACATTTTCAAAATTCTGTGATCCCTACACTAAGTCATATACTACTTAAATTTTGAATTTTTGAAAGGGAGAAAAAAAAACTCCCATGTAATAAAATCTATCATGGAACATACGTGCGCCATATTGTGGGTCTATCGCTGATAGCCTGCTACTCCGGTGAGTGGAATAAAACCCGCATGTGTCGACTCTGATAAAAGCACAAAAACCTGCAGATAGACTATCTATAACGAAAATAATCGAAATCACACTCGCAATTGTTGAAGTTTCTTCTCAGTTAAAATAAACATTCTGCAATGTCGTTTCTTTTTTTATTGTCACATACTATACCCATTGCTCGTTTGCGAGTTTTTTGTTTGTTTTCTCCAAATACTTCCGGGAGAGAATGATGTGGTTCAATAAAATTGAACTGAAATATTAAGGAACTACACCATACTATAGGGGACTAGCAACATACTATATATGGAATGTTGCAATGTATGGTGAGCTGAATGCAACGCTCAAATATGAACCTGAACGTACTACTGTGGCAGAAACGCACATTTCTCCATTCTAATGCCTTCTATTATTCTCTGGAGAATGTTCATGGGCAGATATTTTTATTTATAAGTATTTATCTACCTCGAATTGGGGTGTTGATCTTACATAGTTTGTAACTAGAAGTAGGTTTCAATACACGTTTGTAGACTTTATACTATAATATTCTCCCCCCCCCCCAGGTATCTTCCGTTGGCAGGTCACCGCCCAAGCCGAGACTATCTTTAAGCTCCCGACTGGTCTCCAGTCGTGTGTGGTAGTGTAATGCAAGTGCCTGTAAGGGGTAAGGACAGGACAGGGAAGAGGAAGTTAGGATCGCGTGCGGTGCGTTTGTTACGGTACTGCTCCAGCATCCATCTGAATTGACCAGAGAAACTACTGATCAGAGCAGCCGACCGCTAGAATCCTCCTCCAGTCATGGCTGAATTCGGCCTATGTAGCACCCAATGTCGAAAACCCTGCCACCGTCGAAGCTCAAACCCTAGGACCTGCCGATTACTGACATTGCACAGAAACATGTGGCAAACTCATCTGGGCGTAGAAACGATTTTTCATAAAAATGTTCGTAATCAAAATGCCATTAATATCCTGGAATGTATAATTTATATTGTTTGGGAGTATTACTGGGAGTAAGTCGAGTTGAGGTGATATTTTGAATGACTGTTGGTGGAAGTGAGGAAAATATCGTTTATAAATATTTTAACATCAGTTAAAAGTTGTGAAAGCTCACAAGGAAATAATTCTCAATAATCGGTTGCTCAAAATTAACCGTAAATGCATTTAAAGGAAAACAATAGCATCTTTCGAAGATTCTCCTAACAGGCATTCGGTACTGCGGTTGGGGAAAATATCATCAGACGATTTAAAAAGATGTTAACATAATTAAACTCTTTATAATCTCCAACCCTTTTGTAATTCGTAACATACCAACTTTGAGGTAAACATCCATTTCGAATTCGCACTCCCACCCTTTCAGTAACATAAATTTTGTTTCTAATGCCGGAATTTGGATATGTGATTGCCCATCTCCGGCATTCGTTATTTTTGAATTCAGGAACACTAGCTGATCAAATATGGGATATGAAATGGTCAGCAACTTCCGGAGGTACTTTAGCGAGGATTCTTTTACATCCCACAAGCGACGCGTGGAAACTGAGGATATACCAACCTTAAAAAATGTACAGCCCCCGGCCAGGTTTGAACTTGTAAACTACTGCTTAGAAAATAAGTAAAAATAATTTACTAAAAAAGTTTTATATTATTACGTACTTTAGTAAAATTTAGAAGAGGTACTGTTGACCTATGGCTTATATTAGACAGGACTAACCGGTAATGTGTACCATATGTAATACCTCCCCCTCCAACAACTTGATGCTATTGACGCCCATTGTAAAAACGAAGGAATTTTTGGAACGGCCCCGTCCCCTGCTCTTTGCTACCTCTTCCTGCATTCGTATTTGGTGTGGCGCGGTGGGAGCGACCGGTCGTCGCCGGTTGGATCCATTGAGGCGGCGGCGCGCGGCTGCGAGCGTTGCGACACGCGCTGACCCCGATGGCGGCCATCGCTGCGCTGGCGCCTCGCACGCACTCTGCCCGCTCCCCCCTCCCCGCCCAGCCCCGCCCCGCCCCGCCCCCCGGCCGCTAGCCCAACAGCGACGTTCGAACGCGGGCCCCTCTCGCGCCGCTTTCGCAACACAAGTTGGCGAATGCCTATGCCAACGCGGACGCGTTTCTACCTCCCGCAAATTCCACGCAGAAACGAAACGAAAAGCAAGAAAATATGTCTTGCCGTGCCATTTGGAACACCTGAAATCAGGATATGCAAAATCGCAAATTTATTTCTGATTTGGAGAAGATTCCTCTTGTACTT
Source organism: Teleogryllus occipitalis (assembly GCA_011170035.1). Taxonomy (NCBI): domain Eukaryota; kingdom Metazoa; phylum Arthropoda; class Insecta; order Orthoptera; family Gryllidae; genus Teleogryllus; species Teleogryllus occipitalis. The sequence continues at coordinate 163,210 of BLKR01002489.1, forward strand.
CACGTTAGGTCATAAATAGACACTTATGATACCTATTTCATTTTTGTGGTACAGAATCAAAATTAATTATGAACACGCTTCAAAGGTTCACCTAGGAATCACATTAATAGTGCCTAAAATGTTTATTTTTCCACGAGCTTAAAATGCAATATTTGTTACGTAAAAGCTCAATATTTGATTTGATTTTGATTGCTTGGAGTTTCTACTGGTATACCTATTGGCTCTCGGCGTTGGGAAGGTAAGATCGCGCGCGAGTGGCCCGTTTCACGGGGTACATGCGCGTACGTCTGAAAGCGATTATGGAAACCGATGCTCAGAGCAATGGGCCTGCCAACTGCGGACAGGCGCCACACTGATCATTAACACATCGAGCGACTTTCCGATATTCAGCCGGGATCAGCACTAACACCTACCAAATCACCAGGCGCAAAAGAAAACACCTCTCAACACACCACTTGACAGAAAATATAATTAAAATATGGACAATTGCAAAAAAGTTCTGATTTGGGGAAATTTGTTCAATGACCTGAATGGACCGCTAATTTTTAAGCAAACACTCTTTTCGCTCTTTTGACGTAGACACTACAACACTACGAACACATTTCAAGTCTACGATGTCAAGGAACTAGATTAATAGAGTTGCCTACAAATGTTAATTTCACCATTATACTCTAAACAACCATTTCGCCTTTTAAACGCATAAAGCTGCTTGTGGGAAATACAGTGAAATCCCAGAGAATAAGTCGAAATCGTTTAGAAAATCAGAATGAAATAGAAACTATTTAAATAAAATCGTGGACTACCTTGACTGTGCTTTGTATCAAGATAAAAATATAATGCACAGTCGATTATTCCAACATTAAAGTATGCATCAATCAGAAGCATTCAAATAGAAATAGTTTATTTGCAGAATTCTTAATAGAAAAGACATTTTAACATTTCCATTTTTATAAGTGTTCCTGTGAATATTCCACATTCATGTTTTAAACAAAACAGTAAGTTTGAAGTAAAATTAAAGGTATGTGAAAAAGGTATTTTTATGTCAATTTACATCGCCTATTTTTTAAATCATACAATTAATTTTGCTTTTCATGAGCATATTTTAGGCACCTAAAGTAGATTTTTGACATTAAATATCCTAGGTCTAGTCATGAATGAGTTTTTCACCACATACCGACGTTTCATTTATTTTACCTTTCAAAAAGAGCTTTAACAAATCTAAAAGATATTACACTCCCTGAGATCTATCATTTTTCAAAAATTATGCGGTGCATGTAATGTTATGCAACATTTTGAAGGTTGCACAAGATTTTGCTTCGATTACTGACGAATGTGGTGGAACCAGAAAACAATGAGTTGGAGTGGGAGTGTAATGTCGATGCTGTAAATACTATTATAGAAGATACTATTATCTTCTATGTATTCTGTTCAGGAGGTGAAATAAAAGTCAGATGTCTGCATGGTAAAGAAACATGGACTTACGACCTAATGTCATGTACAATTCTTTGCCGAGTAAGGAGGTCACAAAACGAGGAGAATCCTTGAGTTCGGCGCCACCAAGTCACTTTCCGGGATCGTAAAGGCTGATGACTTGACCGGCGAGATCAAAGACGCTCCGTCGCTCAACATAAAATGTAAGAAAATGTAGGGTATTGCGGGTTCTGAAACATGGCTGAAGGCAATTTACATTTCCGCCAATTGCCTTGTAGAATATGTATTTTGGGAATTCTCGGAAAATAATCTTGGTGTTCACCAAATTCCAGGGAACCCTAAATGTTACTGATAACTTAGAAGAGTCAGTTATTGAAAATATATTTCCTTTTCGTGAAGTTTTATATCTTGAAAATCAATATTAATTTGATTAAATATAAACCGTACACACTCACATTTATCCGTTCATTCAACCATTGAAAGATCTATCATGTGCGATTCTACGCTCATATGTCTGTCTGAACAATTTAAAATTGCTTCGCTCTCTCTAGTTGTCAGCGATATGCTGTACATTCCTCAGTATCGATAGACCTTGATGCCTTAGGCTGTATTTCAATAGCACCGAATTTCGTGACAGTGAACAATGGCGTTGATTGAGGGAGAACAATTTAACTCTATTGTACCAGACGCGGAAGAGGATTGTTTCTCCGATATTCAACTCGATTGGAACACAACAGCGAAAATGGGATTGAGTATTCACAATTCTGGCTTTGTTTATGGTCACCCTTCTATCTACCTCTAACGAGGAGCATGTAATAATTATAAACGCTGGCTTACTAATTTGTTTGTTAGATGTAGTGAATTATGAGTTGAGAAAATAAGTTTATTTCGATATTTTAACGTGCGCGTGAAACGCTTGGAAATCATTTTGACGGTTTCCAAGGCTTACTACCAAAAGCGTTGCAGTTAGTAACATCTTAAATCCATTGAGCGAAGATTTCCCATGATCAAGCGCTGCTGTACAGTTCGGTATGTTCTCGATTTTGAAGTACGTTTTTTAGATGTTAGCAAAATTATAAAATATGGTCTTCAAGAAACGATGAGGTTTATTTATCTATTCTATGGAATCGTGAACAAATGGAGTGTAACAGTCGCATTTGCCTGGGACTCTCTTCAATTTACGTAATTTTTAACACATTTTTCACACTGTAAATCAAGAATCTATACTAATATACTGAAAGAATCGAACTTATATCATTCTTAAATAATTTATTTTGAAAATTCCGAGTCTGCGAGTCAGCATATCCCACAGAACACATTCCGCGCTCCCATGGCAATACAGGAGAAGGGTAGCTGAAGGGCAGTGGATGGAAAGTTCTTTGGAGGAGTATATTTTTCCCATATAGATTTGAAAATGAAACTAAATTCATTTGTTGAACTCTTGAATAACCCCCATACGGACGAAATAGAACGAATTAGCATTATTTACAATACGGGTATATTTTTCAACTTTCGCACACCCATATAAATGCAAATGAAACCAGTAATTAATATCTTGTCTAATTTCGTTTTTGTATCAACAAGTGTCAAGTTGTTTGACAAAACTGATTGCGAACGATTTCTTTCAGGCACTTTCTTTACGCACTTTTCCTTGATGCTCGTTTTATCACAGCGTCAATGAACTCCGAGCTTAATCGTCACTGGTCAGACGATCAGTTGCGGCGAGAAATTTGTTGACTTTGCACATAATTGAGCTCCAGTGAGAACAACGAGTGTCAGCAGGAAATTGCAACAACGGGGTCGCTGTTTAAGATAACTTCGACTCCGTAATGCAAGAATTCATTTGAACCCATTGTACGCCCTCGTGCAGTCATATACGTGTTCACACCATTCTGTAGGTCACTGAATGACTGAATCGTTCTTGAATATGCTCTTTTAACGTCTTGCGAAGTTAAAACGATTTGTTGGTAATCCGTATAATGCAGAGGGTTGCATGACGAAAACTTAATTAATTGAAAACTAAAAACATTCTGAGCAAGCATTCATTATGTCTCAGAAGCACAATTCATAGATCTGCAATGCCATTCCAAAATGTTGTAAGATAACTAATTTAGAATAGTAGGATCATTTATTTAGATTATTTAGATATGGTGTATTATTTAGAATGGTAAGGTCATCTGTCAAAGAACAACTTATAAGTTTTCAAATATTTTATTCAGAAACGGAATTCCAAGACAAAACTAGAACATACACGTCCAAATATCTTCCAATAATATATTCATCTCCAAGCATACAATGGTTATATGAGATTTAATAAGTACCATCGTGAAAGAAATTCATTCAATATTTGATTTGCATCTACACTTGCGTAAGACAGGTTTGTAATGCACACAAAGCTTAATGTGAACAAAGTAGATGATTCTAGAAAGAAATGATCACATTTCTTAACCTTACACAAAACTTAATTATAATTAGCAATTAAGCATCTCCTCTCTTCCAGAACTTCAATAGAAGAAACGGAGCCAGTTGCTTCCAAGTGCTTCTCGTCAACCGTTAACGAAGTAAAACCTCTTCATTCACCACGCTGGCAAGTGGGGGCTGCATATTCCATACTCTTAATCAATACAACATATCATTGCATTTCGTTGGTCGAATTTCCTTTGCTAATTTCTATAAATTATACTCGCTCTTCTTTTTTGAAAAAATATACATCAAAACTTTAAAAATGGTATGCCCTTTCCTTTTCCGAGTTCTGGGTTGTTTCTTCAAACATTATATGTATATGTACACAAGATGTAGTATATACAATATAGTACGCAAAGTATTTTCTTATACCACGGATTTCAGAAAATCTGTTCATGAAAAGACATTTTCTTTATCAATATCTTACGTCAGATTTGCTTCGGTTTTAACTTCTTTAGTTCTCATGAGACATTTTTTCTGTTGCTTTGACTTCCTGTGTTTTTCGCGGAAAGTTACCTTATTTTTTCACGGAAGTAATTTCTTGCCTGCAAAGCACTTGTCAGAGGATACTCAAGTTGATATTGAGAGGTAAAGAGTTGGTTCATGACGGGTTTGTTTTGCAGAAGGTCCCTGGGTGTAGTAGGTCGGTAACCGAGGAAAAGTCTTCGTTCCGGGGCGGTGAGCACAAAGGCAGCAGAGGATGGGGACTTCCCAGGGCCTTGTCCACTCGGCCCCTTCACGCGTCGCCGCGTGCTTCCTTTCGCAGAAAACACGCACACGCACGCGCACGCACGCACGCAAAACAAAGACCTCGCGCACGCAACACCAAGGTGCTACAATACATGTGAATCACAATATTTATTACATAATTGCATGAAATGTAAAGTCAATTACACATCGTACTACAATTTCCATTGTAGTGCACTATAATTGATAATACAGATATGTTTACAAACGCGCATTAGCACATACATATTATATATATATATATATATATATATATATATATATATATATATATATATATATTACAGAAGAACATTAATTTACAAAAATATTATACAAAATCACTCTTGAAACCGTTGTTTTCACAATAAGAAAGTTTGATTTTACAAAACAATAATATATCAAATTATATGTAAATATTTGTACACTGTAAAATCAGTAATATGCATATACTCTACGCTATAACATATTATAAACGTACCTATGCTATAAAATTATTGATTATGCTCCATGTCGACCCCTCTTGACACGCATTTAACAAGTCACAAAGGCTTCACGTTCTTTACTTTCAACATCACAATTATATTTATTAATATAAAATTATATTTCATTAATTACATATCTTATGTTTATAAGTAATGTAATCGCATTAATGTCCACATTATTATTATTATTATTATTATTATTATTATTATTATTATTATTATTATTATTATTATTGACAGTTATCTTTCAGTAACAATTCAGAATTTCTTACATCACTTGTTAACAGGATAAATTCCAGCATTGATTGCGACACATCAAACTCAAACATGCACTACTTTCTTCCAACGATGCAGCTTCATTCTTGGATTTTTCAGTAGTTTCACTGCATCTATTTGCTTTGTAACAAAGTGCATTAGACATACTTACCAACTTAACTGCATGTTGAAATCAAGTACAAATAAATCAATTACATAAGACAATAAGAAAGTAAAAAACTCTTACCTCGATTTTGAACATTTCCTCGCCAAGATCGCTTCAATATCCGCCAGCAACAAAGAAGAAAATCTAAAATCAAAAATCTAAACATGAATTTATAAGAGTCATATCCATATTTACAGCCAAATTATATGCCGAAAAACTAAATCCTATTACCTCTTACTTTTAGTGACCTGTTTGAGGTGTCTGTTTTTCCTGAGATCTCAAAAATTGGAAATGTATCTAACTATTTTTTCTTTACAAATACGAGACACAAACATAAATTTTACTGGCAACATCCAATGAGAAAATCTCGCAGATTTATAACTTTCTGAGATTGCTTTTATCAGTTTCTCACAAATTTAGAGGGAAATGCTTATCCCAAATTCATACGAGAGACTGCCTCTTTTTCTTTTTTAACAGTTAAACACTACCTATATAAGCAAAAAGTGTATCAAACTCAAATTTGTAAAGATTTCATATTATGATCGGACAATCAAATATGTCTATTCTGAACTGTCTTCAGAAAATACACCAATAATCTCTTAAAATGTCAGTTTCTACAACAAAGAAGTACAATGTAATGAACAATGGAAGTACGAGTGAACAATTGACATGAGTTACAACTAAAATTGTTTAACTCTATTCTCAGTGGATATTGCCGCAAAAAACAATTTTTCAAAAGCAAAGCGAATCTACTGATACATATAACGCTCATATTGTAGAGCATACGCGTCCTGTCCTTGGACATGCAGAGTAATGCCGAGCGCACCTGTGTTGCGAAACGGGCAACCAGCTCGTCTTTTGGTTCCATCTCACTCTGCTCCGCCTCTCCCCATGGCCCAGGGCTCAGCGTTTGTCGTTTGTTCCTCCCTCCGCGTTGCCTCTTGCCTCTGTTCTAACTGCTCACCTTTCCGGTGGATCCTATTTCAGTCCCCGAGTAACAATCTTGCTAATCTCGACTATAATGATACACAGTTTTATAAATATTTTCGTTCCCAAACACAAAGAATCTAATACTAAATATTATATGAAAAATACTGACTATGCAGCAGCTTCATTTACAAGAGGTACATCAAAAATCAATATGATGGCATCTGCAGTTCGTTTCCACAAACATTGTAAGCGCATAAAAAATAGCTTTTCCCCAAGGACAAATTGTTTGAAGAAGAAAATCATTACTGAACTGATAAACAGAACAGTAAGTTAGTTATTTCAATCAATTGAGAACTGTTTTGCTTCTTAACACTCTAACTGAACCCACTTATTTATAGCAGACGAGAACCAATCCACTACCCAAGTCATCCTTGGACTCAACTCCACCCGCAGAGAATGAAGCACGCTGGCCCCAAGACGGGGCTTGAGCCTTTGGTTGTGGTATTCGGCGGTGAATGGCGGCTGTTCGCAGCTTTCTCTTCGAACGAACCTTCAGCAACGTTTCACGCGTTGGGGAAAGTGGGGCGCCGCGGGGTCGCGTCGGCGTCGGCGGCCTCCTTGGTGGCGATCGCCCACGGGCGAAGGCGCCCCGCCCCGCACTCGGGCCGCTCCTGGAAACGAACGAGGATGAGGCTTCAGCAGGGTGGCCCTTACAGTTATTGACGTCATTAAGCCGATATACAGCAAATAACGGACGCAGTTGGAAGTTTGAAAACCGAAGCCATGGTCGAGAATTATAACCAACGAAGTCTGTTATTTGAGATATCGGCCGTATGTCGTTCAATACTTCTCATGAATAATTTGTAGAAATAAATACTGCTTGGGTAAAGTTTCTTCATATTCCATCTTCAACCATCATAAACCAAACTCATTTGTTTAGATTATTCTTAACGCACGACGGGTTTTCATTTATCACTTTGGTTGCGTTATGTTGATGTAAAAGTACAGTATTACGAAAGGAGTTCAAATTATCTTGCTTCCCACCTTTCCGTCGGTTCAGAAAGAAAACAAATGAGTTGTTCAAAATTTCAGCCCATTGTGACAATAATGGGGCTGACCTTTAAACGGTATGCAGGAGTGATCTCGTTGTTTATCAATTTAACATATAAAATCTTGCTTTTTGAGCATTTTCACATAACATTCACGTTTTCTTATGTTTTCACATGAGAGTATGAACCCTTTAGTTTTGGGGGTTGCTGAACTAGAATACTCTGCGAAAAAATGTTTTAAATTTTGACAAAAATTAATTTAAACGATCATTCAAAAAATATACTTGTCAAAATTCACAATATTTTTACTACGATGATATAAACTGTTAACTCATAATTATGAAACTCACAGCAACTCTCTTAGATGTACACCATTTTCTCAACTGATAAGATTTTTTGCAAATGCCTTAGGAATTTTGGCTAATAAATTAGATACTTCAGCGTTCGCAGATTCGAACAATTCCTGTGGAATAACAGCATTGCTTTTAAACATTTTAAATGAATAGTAATTTAAAAGTAATTATAACCGCAATGTACCAGTTATATTGTGCGTCAGGAATGTTTCTCCGCACTGGGCCGAGTCAAGGTCTCCTATTAAAAATTGCATTTAGTTGGTAGCAAACAGATCGCTGGGAAATACGTACAACACGTCTGGGCATCGCTGGGACGACCTTCGAGCATCGGATAGGATTGTGGTGAGGGCGGTATTTACGTTTTCTTTTGTTGCACGTTGCTACCAACATAATTTTTGTTGCAAACACCACGGTGCCAATGTGGAGAGACGTTCCTGGCGCTCTGTACAATAGGAGCTCCTATGAAACAATGTCTCACTACCTTTCGTCGCGAAACCAGGTCCTCCAGTTCTATAAACGTTAAGGAAGGTGAGAATTCCTTTCATAAAAATCATCAAGAGTAGAGATGAAACAAATCACAGTTCGCAATACAAACATTTTTGTATAACCGTAGAAAAAATGTTTATATTACGTTAGTGGTTACCTTTTAATTTATTTATATTAAGTTATTATTTATATTATTGAGTTATTTTTATACGTTATTAAGTTATAAAACATTAAGTTATGTTTTTTGCTCGATCTCAAATGTGTAAAAAAAACTTCACACACTTAATATAAAAACTACAATTTTGACATTCGATTAGTTTTGAGCGCCTCCCAAAACATTTTCACATTTTCAAGTCAAATATTTGAAAATAAGACATATTTTAATGCCCCAAAACACAATTTTCTTTGATAACTTCAGTTTAAATTTCGAGCCTTGCATTCCACGGGTTGTTGTTGCTGTTATTATTATTATTATTATTATTATTATTATTCAAATAGGCTGAAAGTTCTAACAGTTATTTTGTTGCATTCTGAACGGATCTAGGGCGAGGTGCAAGAAAAGTTTACCTTTCATTTTTTAATGGCCACCCTTGTTCATTTAGAGTGACGAGATCACTAATCTGCACATGCAGCTAGGAACCCAGTGGCGGCAAAAATCCGATCTCACAGCCCGCAAGCTCAAGGCATCTGGGTCCGAAAGCGCGAAACGATGTTTACTACCTAGCTGCATTCCAACGTGAAGAAGTACGTCCACTCGGACTGGCACTGCCAAGCTCACATCTTGTGGAGTCTGCGCGCTTGGCATTTGTCACGGGCCTCCTCTCACTTCACCGTGAGGAAAGATGATTGCAGCTACAGGCGTCACCGGCGGGGGATGGAGGAGGCGGTCTTCCAATATTTTTTTGGAACATGGAGTATATTGGTGGGGATTCCCCGGTAATCTGTACCTTATCTATCGATCCCTGCCCCTAAAAATGTTGGTACTGGTGACGCCCGTAATTCCAGCTAGAAGTAAAAGGGTTCTTATCCTACACCCACCCACCTGTTCGGATGGAATCAGGCTGGAGAGCCAGTAGCTCTAGAGTCTGATCAGCTCTTCAGCGAAGGTCTTGTGCGAATGCCCTCATTGTAGGAAGGTAGTAAACAGCGTTTCGGCCTTTCGGACTTATTCCACAGGTTTCGGCCTGTGCCGTTGTAAGAACAGATTGATCAAGGGGTTCGTGTGCCTGAAGAAACAGAAATATGCCGTGTTGTCAACAATTCAAATTAAAGGTTGCATAGGTTCTGAAACGAGGACGAAACTACTATGAGCAAGAACTTCACTTGACGGCGGGAAGCCGTGAAACCTGTTCTAAATACGAACGTAAAGCCAGCTCAACAACGATCCATCAGAGCTCGGAAAGCTTCAAATACTGGTAGACGTTAAGGTGTGTTTTTGACAATATTTTTAATATTTAAAAGTTTTAATCGGATTAACCGTCTTTTGTAACACCTTGTCACGGTTACATGTGTGACATATGGTTTGAATTGTTCGGGTAAACGAATGTGAGCAAACGTAGAAGCTATTTTTTCTAAACTAAATTATTGTGCAAGATCTAATTTATTTAACATTTATAGTAAGTATAATTGAGGTCGTGACGAATGTTGCTAACACCGTTATGAAGACTAGACATCTTTGGGGATTAAAAAATGGGCATCAGCCGTTCATCAATATGGCGAGCGACCCCACCTCCTGGCTTCACTTACAGATTTGGTAACACTACCTCCACGTATTCCTAACTCCAGAATCTTTATTATTTTGCGCATGCCTTTGGTAAAGAAAAAGATAAGCTTAATTAGGTATCAAGGCGATAAAGGTACTTAAGCTAAGATTTAAACTAAATTAATTTTACCATTTAAAAGGTAAAAAGCTCGCTAACAATTAAATTACAATTGATCTCGAATGCTAAAACTAATTTTCCCATCGCAGAATCCAAACCCAAACTCTGAGAGTTTATTTGATTTTGGTTATTTTTACTCAAACGCGAGCCGCTGTGAATCCTGTACTCAGTGACATCGAGTATTATTATGCTTAACAGGCGAATGGCGCTGGAAGTACCCCATTGTAGTCTATTGAAAAGTAAAGGTACAATAGCTGACCTTTTACGATTACATTGAACAAAAGGAAGATCTGTAGAAAAGTTATAACACAAAAGTACAACATTTTCGTTACTTAGAAAATTGAAACCCTGCTGTAAAATATTCTTTCGTGTCTTTCGGTACTAATTTTCTACGACTAATGAAATGAGGGTGGCTTACAAATACTTGAACAACACAATCACTATTTACTGTAAACACAAAGGTAAACATGTTTCTGCAAATGTAATTGAAATACGTACATTTACCAAGATCTGGGCAAGGTGTATGAGTATGTTGTAGTGAACTATAGCAGTAATTCTTGCTATCCACCTTCATTTAAAACGTAATGCATCTCATGTAATTATAAAACCTGACATTATTTTCCAACGGGTCACATGTTCCTTAAGATAGCTGGATATTGGATTTATATACACTCAGAAATCTTTCAATTAAAAAAAATATTTGAACTTAAAAAATCTCGCAATCATTGTTTCGCTACCTATAACCTCACACTCACTCACGCTCGTGCTAGATTATCACCTTCTTGAAGATGGCCTTTATATAAAGACAAAGGTGGACATAATCAAAATACATAATTAAAAATAATGCCAGATAATGGCTCATTCTATTAATATTACGATTTTATTAATATCACTGGTAAACAAAATTTTTATATGTTAAATGGAATAAATCTATTCAATGGATCTATTAAATGGAAATTTTCAATGGTTGTTTCCTATAGAATATAGTACTCGGATTTAAATTTTGCAGAGCATTTATTTGGAAAGGGCAAGGATCCTTCGTAATACGCGATTGAAAAGGTCATACTGTTTTAAAGTGATTGGCTTTTTTTCTTTTGATTATTTAAGGTCGCATCAACTTCTAGATTATTACCGACCACTACTGGATTTAACGTTATGGTAACTAAGAAGATGAAACGAAATGGTGATGATAAGGGGTGAAAGGACGAACACAAATACAACCATGCCCGAGGCGGGACTCGAACCCGCGACCCGTCCGAGATCACTATTACACTACTGCCTTAGGGATCTCGGCCATCAGGCCGACAGTGATTTACTTTATTTACTTAACTTACATGTAATAATCTCAATCAGAATGTAGTTTAGAGCGATTGTTTACTGTATTTTGCTAGAACATTCCTTTGTAGTGTCCAACAATAGCCTGCAAGCATATTTCGATTCCATATACCCTGATAACGATTTTCCATTGTCGCAATATCTTGGTGGAATCGTTCACCGTGTTCGCCGCTCACAGCGCCGAGACTTTTCAGGAAAAAGTCTTAAGTGTGAATCCAGAAAATGTATTTTCATTTTACATCCCAGAGCTTTATAATTGTGAAGGAGTTCGGACACTAGTTCTTCGTAGTTCCCAGTTTTTCTGTTTCCAAGGAGTTCAGTTACGCCCTTTTGAAGCGACGTCCAGACTGACTTTTCAACACCATTCAAACTTGCCTCAAAGTCATGATCCTTTATAAGCTTATATTTTGTGGACCTACAAATATACCCTTCTTTATTTACTCCTCATTGATGCTCGAGAATTTGTTCTTTAAACACGGGAAACCTGGCCCACTTTTATTTATTCGCTTCACAAAATGTTTCATCAATCCGAGTTCGGTGTCCAAGGGAGGAAGATGTGCGAGTGCATTACAAGGGGTTTCGTAGGTTATGTTTTTGTCCGGGAATCAGATGTCGTTTACGCTTCTTCACAAAATAATATTTTTGAAAATTTCTCCTCTGTCTCACTCGCATGGAAAACAGCAAAATTTAGAATATCCTTGTTGGATACCTAACAAAAGTGTGATAACTTTCAAATCACTTATACATTCCATGAATACTACTGGTATTGTGTCTTAGATAACAAAAATTTCATGATACCACACGTCTCTTTCATATGGGCTGCAGAGGCAAAAGGCTTGTTTCTCATTTCCGACATGAATAAGCCCGGCTATTAAACTGCGTTTAGATGAATGTATAAACATCAACAATGTATAACCCTCCATTTCTTAGCATGATGGTCGCTCAACTCAGTAATGCATCAACATCAGTACAATACACTATTCTTCCTTCTCCAGAAAACAGGCTTCAGAGGTCTTGTTTTCCTCGACGATACACAGTAATTGTAGTTCCCTTCTGAAGGAGGTTCCAAACCTCTAATCAGGACAGCAATTCTGCCTGATCCTTTGACAAGTTTAGATCACGAACTAGATTATTGAGTTCTGACTGATTGTTTCTATGACTTTTGTAGACGTTCCTGCAAAATCTGGGTCTTCAATGTACTTATGTTTTCGGTACTTGCGTTTAAATCTTCATTGCCAGAGTTTTCGGAGTGTAAACTCCAGTTACCCGGAGGCGCTGCGTTTGGAAGGTCGTCGCTGTGAGTAACAGGCCTGACAACTGAAGGGTGGTTGCGATATTGAATGGTCTTCTTGATCTTGCTTGTGATTCCAGTAACTTTGGTAATAACAGTCCGTGGGGTGATCCTTTGGTTCCCGCCATACCGTAGGCATTGCAAATGGTATAAGTCAAAATGTCCGTTACGTCAACCACTGAGTAATTACACAAGATGTACAGCAAATATGAGGGGTACATGATTTGCCCTGATCTACGATTCATCACTCGAAATACAATTCATATGCTTTTTTTTTATTAAAGGAGTAATATTCCGCCTTTAGCTCTTTCAATTCAATTCAATGACGCCTTCTTTTCTGAGGCGAGGCTCAGGCCATGAGGCCTGCTCTTCCGCCTGGCCTCGCAAATTCCGCTACGCTCCGTTCACCGTCTGGCAGAGAAACGAGGTATCACTTGGGCGATGAAACAGGCGCTTCGAATTTCGCTCAGAGTCTTCATTTAGTCTTGAGGATCTCTTACATGCAGGAAATCTAGAACATGGAACAGTCGGCTTTACTCCCCATCCGAAGAAAGGCGTAGGAAGGATTTTTTTCGCCCTTAACAATACACGGCTTCGATCGTGTTTGAACCCGCGAACGTGGGAATAACAGTCCGATACGCTAACCGTTACACTACCGAATCCGCAAACACCACCGAACCCGCTCTTCAAAGTTCCTTCTCCAAACACATAAAAGAAATTGTTTGGATGGTTTACACACTGTTGCGGCATTGCAAGAAAACTGGTCGTAAAAAAATTAACACTCGAACGCAACGTGAGGATGAGTCGAGCATTATGAAGTAATAATATCTTTCTCACTCGACATGCAGGGCGCAATTAATGCGCCAAGTCGGCTCGTCGTGTACGCGAGACTCCGCACTTAGCTTGTTCAACTGATATGGCCGGTCTGCCGTATATTTCATAATTTTAGTGTAATGTACAATATTATGCATTGTTTGCGACCACTGACTTGCAAAAAATCTGCTAGCAAGTAGCTTTTCAGTATAAACGACTCGGGGCTATCAGCGAAATATATATAATTTTAGTAAATGTGCAATTACACAAGAACTGAGCCCTGTGGGCAACTTCTGTGTTTGTATTCAGTTTTAACGTAGGAAACTACATAAGAAAAACCTACAGTTAGTCATTTAACAAAATCACCGTCGACCAGTGTATTTAGTGTTTGTACTGTAAAAACAGCTGATAACAGCAAATGATAATACATCTGAGGATCACTACCTTTCATTTAAAGCCAATCACGAAATTAGGTTGAGCAGAAACCACAAATTTACTTCTAAAGGAAAGCCTTTGGTGCTTTATATATGAAGATTCCACGACCAGACAAACATTAATCAAGAGTGTACATCGGAGATGTGCAACCGTAATAGTACAAGCCAGGGAATCCGACTCATTGAAAAGACAACTCTGTCCCAGTGCAGTTACCCAGTCCAAGGTAAAGTTTATCCATTTCTTTAGAGTTGTGTATTTATAAGTTCGTGCGTGTGTAGAATGCTGTATTTCCACAATGATATTACAATTTCAGGCTCTTAACGAAGACTTCTGAGGCCTCTGCCAAGATCAAAGTCCCTGTGCGTTGGAGGCGTGGGTGAGGCCATGGCCCCTTTGCTCTGTGGGAACACGTGCACGTGGGCGGGCTGGGGCAAACCTCAAACGAGCACGGAATGGATGCGCCAGGCAGCCATCTTAACAAGGCACCGAAGGCAAAGGAAAGGATGAGTCGTTCATCGTATCGCATGAAAACAACAGGTGCCGAAACACAACTCAAGGATGAAAATGAACTTACCAAAGTGGACGTTATTTCATGGCTGCTACAACAATTTGTCTGGAGTTAAGGCCTATGGAGTCGGTGGCCCGCTTTGTTGGTCAGTAATTAATGGGTGTGATACATAACATCGGTAGAATTTCCTGAACCGGAATTATCGATTTTCGTATCCTCTGACGGCGTCTCAATGTAGGGACACAAGTTTTACTCATGAGGTTCAATGAACTTCATTTGAGGCCATCCTCTAAGGAGAAAACCTGCCAGGGACACCAACAAATCTATCCTGAGCCCCGGGATTTGGAACTTCCGACGGTTATATGCGTACATTAGTCCAAAATCAGAAGAGGATCGTCAATTGTGACACTCTTTAGCTGCTGTAGTAGGATTTAGTAGGTAGCTTTTAGTAGGATTCTCTGAAGCTGTCCTTTCAAGTGTCTTGGATAGAAGCATTTGTTGTTGCACGGAGGGCGTAGGTCCGAATCGCATAAGGCACGGGAGTTTTCATCATGCGTTTGTAACATTTTAGCAGCCATTTCATAGCTGAATGTGTGTCACTATCATCAACCGTCCATTCATCATTCTTCCCTATTACTCAGTAGTTAGATGCGCTGGGATGGACCTTCGGGTTATCTCGGCCAACGGCACCAGAGGGAGCAGCGGTGCGCCTAGTTGCGTGAATACGCTCTACATGGCAGTTGCCCAGCGCTGCGCCTAGCAACATCACCTAGATATCTAGGAGGTGTTGCGCCTAGTTCATGATGCAACCAGCCAGCCGAGATGGGAGTCGTGAATGAATCGCGTTTAGATCATCACGAAAGAAAGTGACTAAAGCAATGAGTACACAATGTGAATGCAACTCATTTCGCAGAAGTCTTTCATTATTTAATTTCACTAATTTATTTGACTGTCCTTACATGAATTCTTAACTCGACATAACTGATAAATCAAACAAAACAATGAAAAGCAAAGACATTTGCCCAAACTTCCCGAATCAACTGAACATTCCCATCGGCGCTGAAATCGTCGAGAACGTGAGCTGCTCTCTAGCGGCGACCACACGCCGAAATTTTACCGTGGCAAGGCGAGCCCTGGCGAGGCCTTGGCTTGGCGGGAAGATGGCGGCCGGGGCAACGTCCTCTGTCGGCCGGCCGCGCGCATGCGCAGAAGCAGATGAAGGGGCGGCAAGCGTTTTGGCATCGCGCGTGGACGTCGAAAGAAGCTGCATTCACTTCGGCAAGCAGTTCACTCACACATTCGTGGATAACGTTTACGCCGATTTACCATAACCTGGTTTCTTTGTAAGAATTAACAACTAAAAGGCAAATATATATACAGAAATTACATATACGTTAAAATGTTACCCATTCCTTGGAAAATTTTGTAATATATTGTATGTGTTTCTTAACACATATGCTTCAAAATACCTAATGTTTTTTTTTTTTTGAAAAATCCATGCGGTTTTGAGTATACGGGAACTAAAAATAGCAAATATTCGGAATCGTACAAATCAAATTTTCTCAAAAAATATGAAAAATTTCCCGCCGAAAATCTCCAAAAAAGATTTCAATTCTCTCCGATATTCCGAGAGCCTGATTTTGATCAAGAAATGTGGGTCCGAAAAATAAAAAAATAATGAAAACTGAGGTGACTTCGCTAGATTTCGATATTTTTGCATGTGGCTCTCATGCACATTACGATATTTTTTCAAACAAAATCGCGTAACTTTTCAGCTCTACATCTTATGTTTTATTTTTACTTCCTTGTATACATACGTATATACGGAGTAATATACGTAGTATAGAGAAAGTTATGTAATTCTGCGGAAAATCGATTTCGAGATTTCAACGAAAATACACGTTTTGGGGTCCCCTGATTCCGAAAAAGTGTTTTTTTCAAAACGTCCGTCCATCCGTGCGTCCGTCTATGCGTCCGTCTATCCGTCCGTCCGTCTGTACTAGTGCCTAAATCACACGTACGATCTTTTCCAAATTGAAGAAACCCCTGTCTAACTGGCTCTAGTTGAAGCCAATTAGAGGCTTGGGGAAGGATGGCAAAAGCAAATTATTGCTTTAAAATGATTTGTTTAGGGAGCAATTGGATTTAAAAGCGTGTGAAGAGGACAGTCTGAAAAATATTTGTTTGTTTCTTCTGACAGTGTATGTTAAATCTTGGATGGAAAGTTCATCAGCAGTGAGAGATTAATGATTTAACGTTTTTAAAAAATTTGAAGAAATATGAAAAAATAAATAAAGAAATTTTGGAATCATCTATGTTATTTAAATGTAGAGTCGAGTATTTTAACAATTTTTGATAAAAATGTTTGTATTGCATCCACAAACGGCATCACAGAAAATTCGAAACGGGAAAGTCTTTTCACTGAAAGGAGATGTGCCATTCATCCTAATGAAGCTCCCTCCTCGTAGTTAATATTTTAATAGTAATGACATTATTTTTATTTATAATAATTTTATTAAACATTTTGTTTGATTTCATAAGACCGACAAATTGATAATTTATAAAATATTTAATATTGTGTTCTAATAAATATTTGCAAATTAAGTCATTTGAAATTTTGACATAATAATAAATGTAATATAATATAATATTAAAATATTTTTGTTGTATTTGTTTCCAGAAAAAACAATAGAGGATTTCATTTCCCATAGAGGTTAAAATGTATTAACGAAATTGCGTGTTGATATTAGCTTTCTGAATCATAGACCAGATCTCTGGGATATGGATGATTCTTATTTAAAAGCACAAGAAACGTTTCGGAATCTCAATCTTGTTAATTATATAGCAGAAAGATGGGTGAATTTGATGTAGGATTTTAACGGACTCTTACCAATGGATGAAGAACAAAATAATTTATACTTCATTGTGTGCAAGACCACAGAAAACAATATCCTAACAGAAAGAAAGCTACTCTTGAAAGAAAATATACTTGAAAATATATTATTAAAACTACTTTTTTCCTCACACTTGTTTAATAATATCATTTAATAATTGTATTTGATAACTGTAGCAAAATAATACATTTAATTTATAGAGGAAACATATTTTTAAATGCTTAATTGTTATCATTCTTATATATATATATATATATATATATATATATATATATATATATATATATATATATATTATAGGTCTGATTTTCACGGTTAACTCTGAATTTTCAAAAATTGCCAAAATTTGAATTTTTTGGAGTTTTCCTTCAAATAAAATTTGTTGTCCATTACTATGTCTTTCATAACCGTCATATCATTTTTTTAAATTTAGTAGTTTTCGTGCATTAATGCGTGCAATATTTGCAATTTTAAAAAATTATAAAAACAAGATTTACTTAAAAACGTCTCAAAAATTTGTTCTTTAAAATGTTGGTAGTATTAGTTCCAAACGAACCCTATACCATGACATAAACGCCATACTGCTCTATTCCTTTGTTTTTTTAAATATTGCAAACGTGATTATTTTGACTTGTCTCACATCGGTAATATTTACACTAAAGGCATTTCTTCACAGTTCTATGTATGACTGCATGTGCTTTAAATAATGTCAAATGAAGTTTCTCGAAAACTCAACAGTTTTCTGTACAAATGAGCTCAAAATTCCGCATTTTCAGAAACGCTCAAACGCCATTTTCTCAAAAATGGCTCCAAATTTTTTTCTTCACATTTTTCTAATAGATAGTGTTATGTGCACTGTTTAATATGACGTAAAGTTCATTTTGGTGTATTCTTTTGTTTTTTCAAAAATTACACAAATATAATTTCTTTGAAATACCACTCACTCCGTTAATATGGACATTTTCATCGATATGTATGCATTATTACAATTGTGAGTGGATTGATTTCAAATGAACGTTTTCGAAAACTCAATAGATCCCTGTGAAACAGACCTTCAAATTTCGCATTTACAGTAATTCTTAATCGCCATTTTCTTAAAAACCGTTTCAAATTTTTCTCTGAAAGTTTCCATTAGGACGAGTTTTTACTCTTCTTTAATATTCATGAAGTAATAATTCGGTTGAACAACGAGGAAAGCAAAGAGTTGAGAAAATGTAAAAAAGGTACTGTGTGCGCCGATAAATAGCAGATGCCCCGATAATGGAGCAAAACCTTAAAGCCAGAGCACACCAAGGAAATTAGAAAATTATACTAAGAGAAAGTCTGTGCCATTCATTAGCATCATTTGTTACTTTCTCATATACATACGTATACACGGAGTAATATACGTAGCACAGAGAAAGTTCTGTAATGCTGCTGAAAATCGATTTCGAGATTTCAACGGAAATACACGTTTTGGGATCCCCTGATACCGGAAAAGTGTTGTTTTTTTTTCAAAACGTCCGTCCGTCCGCCTGCCTTTCTGTCTGTCTGTCCGTCTATCTGTCTGTCCGTCTGTCTGTCCGTCTGTGAACTCTCCTAGCGCCTAAACCATACGTACGAACTCTTCAAATTGAAGAATCCCTTGTCGATTTGGCTCTAGTTGATTCTTTGAAATTTTGAAACACTTACTTTAAAATTTGGGGGTACTTTACATGAAGCCCCCCAGACATTTTAAAAATTTTCTCAAAAACTGCTTCAAACATTTTCTTTAAATTTCTTGTAAGAATAGAGTAAGGTACACCCATAAAGGTGGCATAGGTCCGATTTTCACCGTTCGCTCAGAATTTTCGAAAATTGCAAAAGTTTGAATTTTTTTCGGTGTCTTCCTACAAAAATAAAGACAGAGATTTTTCCTTCAAATGAAATATATTGTGCATAAATAGTTCTTTCAATAAGGTCAGGTATATTTTGTTGAAGATTTTAGTAGTTTTCGTGCAATAGAGCGTGCATATTTGCAAATTTAAGAAAATACAAAAACAAGATTTTCTCAAAAACGGCTCCAAATTTTTTCTTTAAATTATTGGTAGTGATAGTGCCAAACGAGCTCTGTACAATGACATAAACGCCATATTGCTCTATTCTTTTGGGGTATTCTTTTGTTTTTTCAAAACTCACACGATGTATTTTTTTAAATTATCTCTCACGTCGTTAATATGCACATTTCCATCAATTCATACACACTATTTCATTTGTGAGTGAATGTGCTTCCAATAACTTCAAAGAAGTTTTTCGAAAACTCAATAGATTCCTGTGAAAAAGAGCTTCAAATTTCGCATTTACAGTAATGCTTAATCACCATTTTCTTAAAATCAGCTCCAAACTTTTCAATGAAAATTTCTATTTTGGTCGAGGTTTTACTCTTCTTTAATATTCTTGAAGTCATATTTCAGTTCTATTATTAAGATACCGAAAAGTTGAGAAAATGTCAAGAAAATATACTTTCGGTGACGATAAATGGCTGCAGGCCAGCGTATGGAGCAAGACCTTAAAGTCCATCCATACCAAGGAAATTAGAAAAAATCGGTACGAGAAAGTCTGTGTCATTCAGTAGCACCTCCAGTTATTATGTAATTGAAATTGAGAAGAATATTAATTTTTTAGTATTAATTATTATTACTGTCACCCAGTCAACTGAAGTGACTTCAGATTTTTTTCGTATATAATGCACAGTCAGCCCATCAATGTAACTTTTTTTACATGTTCGTTCGTAACTAGTAAAGCATACACATTCATGGAATTAATGCCACATTACTCTCTGATGAATAGGTACTCAAATTTCTGCTTTCTTAAATGTAACGTAGTACATTTAAGGGGAGTCACCTCAAATGAAGTTTTAAGAGTGTTTTCACAAATGCTGGAAAAGCAATTTCACACAAAATGGGATATAGGAAGACTACTGCTCCCAGAGAAGAACGCGCCAACAGCAGCACATTCTGTTGCCAACGGAACATGACCACGTACTCGAAAGTTATCGAGAGCGTCTAAAGTACTCCCGCCAATATAATTTTAAATTTGAATAGCATATTGAGACATACACGGATATCTCAAGGGATATATTGATTAGAATAATATGGAATAGTGACTCATTTCGAAGTATTGGTACTCGGGAGCGAAAGTAAAAGATTTATTATGCTACATTTACAAAGAGGACATTGGGTAGCCATATTGGACATTGAAATATTAGAGGCAAATATTGCGATGTGTATAGTAACACTAAGAAATGTTCCAGGCCTAAACAAACAATAGATATAGGACATTGGAAATTTCTAGGACAAAATAGACATAGCTGTAATTTATGGTGTGGACATTTATAGAAAATAATTTTTTATTTTGGAAGCGTCACCTAACGAAATACAAGAAAGTTAGTCAATGGTGTTAGATTTTAGCAAATGTTTATGCGTCGATTCAAGGTAAATGACGGTCGGGAAAACGAGTTACGCGGAATAGCATAATTACTAACAAAAAATTGGTAAAAAAATGGAAACGACAGTGACATGATGGTTAAGAGTCATAATTTTATCAGAAGACATTTGTTGGCCGCTGCGAGCACACCAGAAGATTGTTAGTCACCGTCGCGAGCACATCAAATGCTTTTAATAATCCTTTTAATAGTTCGGCAGGTAGAAACGTTGACTTGTTTTAACGAAAGCAATTTCGAGTAGGGATGTCCTCCTGAGGCATTCGCGAATAACTATTTTCTGGGAACAATGTAAACTATTTAATATTAGACGTAGGATATTAACTTGAACTTCACTTATAGAACTTACTTCACTTAAGAACATATATCCTATTTTGAATATTTTGGGATAAAATATGTAAAAGCTTGTAAGCAATTTTTTTTACTAGCAATGAAAGAAAAATATGATATCCTACTAGAGATATTAGATGACATTTCTACTAAAATATATTTGCTACATCTTCATTAACATATTTTAGTTCTAAAATAAACAGAAAGCTAAATGAGCCTTGTTTTAAGAAGCTACGTCTTTCTTAAGAAACTGGTCCATGGATCTCTTACGTGCCAGGATAGTAGGTATATGAAATGTGACATTCCTCTATTAAAGAAACAGGACAATTTGAGAAGCCACCTCCTTTTCTTATAGTAATCTATTCTAAAAAAATAGTGTTTCAAATAAGAAAAAACGTGTCATTTAGCGTAATTTATGTTTAATATAAAGGCAATTTATATTTTTTTATATTTTATAACACACAAAATTATTTGAAAAAGAGTGATTTTTGCGTAATTTTTGGTTGAAGTAAATGCAATTTTTTTTCTCAAAACCGTCCCCAATTTTTTTCTTTAAAATTTTCCTCGGATAGAGCTTTAGTCTCAAACACACTTAAAAAACTATAAAGGTAAGCCTATTATTTTCGTTGAACTCTCTAAATTTTCGAAAATTACAAAATTTAGAAAAAATGCGCAAAATACGTGCTTTAGTAGCAAAACAAGTTATATTCTGTTACTAGGGGATCAAAAATTGAGCAAATGCGAAAAAGTCTTTTAGACACCAATAGGTAGTAAGCTGGGAAGAGGGTGGGTTCCAAGCCGAAAAGCTAGTCCAGACGAAAATGATTAGGAAACTAACTAGTAAGATAAAGTGTATGCCATTCCGTAGCACTGGTTTGTTTTAATTAAATTTTGCTCATCTTATTGCAGTTAACTTCATTAAATATTTTAAACAGGTGTGTCAAGTAAGGGGTGTCATTTTTTATAGAATCCTGTTTTCGGACACTCTTCGTCTCTGTCTTCAAGAAACTCAAAAACTAAGTGAAATAGTTTGAAAACAAGATTCAGACAAACACCTTTAAAAAGCGAACGAACTTGTGTGAGCAGTAAGCAATCGTAATCTTCAGCATTTTCACAACAGAGCTGACCAAATAACCAGTTTATTCCTTGAACTACTTCTTACTGATTGCTGTTATAATTTAATAAGGTGGCATGTGCAGGTATTCATTCAAACGTTTGGCAATCAAATTTTGATGATGAATAATACAATGAGCATTTGGTACTTCTTGTTTCAAATGCGCCATGAAATCTTTATGATGCCCTGTCACTGCTGAAGCACATCAGTGGCAACCGACAAAATATTGCAAATAGTCATTTCTGTCTTTTTTGAAAAAAAACTTTTGCGTAGTATTATATACTAGTTGAATGTGGCGTCGCCGAGGCGTAAACTGTTTTAAAAGTATTTTCATGTGTTGAAAATTTCTTTCATGCGTAGCTTGTTCAAATATGTTCTTACAGTTCATGTTCAAATATGTGGACTTAACAATGAATCGTAGTAGTTGATAATGTTACACTCCCCTTCAAAAATTCCCAACATCTAATGGCCGTGTATGTTTCCTCCATACGGGATATGAACTGGTAATAGTGCATTTATTTAAGTTTTTGAAGCATCACAAGCCAACATTCAATTTGTGGAAACACGCGATTTGGACGGTCAATAAATCAGAACACTGGAATTATGGCCCCCGACATTCATTTTGTAAACCTTTCAAGCAGATAAAGCGTACAGGAACTTCATTGAAAATGCCTAATTAGTTGCATGGCATGTTTCTCGTGCCATTCAAAACAGATTTGTCAGGTATTCAAGAGATGTTTAAACCACGTACATACTTTTGTACGTCAGGGAATATTCGAAGGACTGCAGTTCATTCCCGAGAAAACATCTTTATGTGTTCATTAGGCTGCTGGTCACGCTTCAAGAAAAAGGACGAAACCTATCGAAGTGTCAACGCCTCGATGAGGGGTAAAAACTAACTAGGCGAACCACAAAAACAGCCTCCTACGAGATTATCATTCAATTAGGAACAAAAACCCGGCTGCTGTATAAATTCATAGCCTTAGAAAGAGCATTTAAAAAAAATGTTTCTCTGACTCCGTACGTGAAGATATGTGTCACGTGAAAAGTTTGGTACTTTTTAATGAAATGTAAAGTGAAACAAAGTCTAGGCTTAACTTCTGTAATGGAGAAAACAATTGGATGTTAACAAAAGAATTATGAACAGTTAAGAAGACCAAAAGTATAGTTTTGTCCTTTTGATTTTTGCATGTGATTAATGTTCAATTTTCATATTATAAATTCTTTCCTTCATTTTTCCTTTTTCGGCAACTTCATACCTAAGAGTAAAATAAAGTGTTGTAACGCTGTGAAGGAAAGTGGAAATGTTTCCTCAGAAAAAACTGGTATTGTGGGGCCTTGATATCGAAAAAGCAGATAAATCTTTTTCCGATATATAGTAAATGAATTCCTCTAACAAGTTGTGTGTTCACTATACTCTTTCAAAATTTTTCCAAAATTGACTCCAAATTATCGGATTTTTTCCCTCTCAAAGAATGCTTTAAAAAGGGTACCGCATACATTTTCATTGAACTCTAAATTTTCGAAAATTGGAGAATTTCAATTTTTTTAAGTCTTCCTAGAACTACAATATTGAAAGTAGAATTAGTTTATTTTCATAATGATATCTATTCTTCAAAGTTGGATCATTATACAAAGTTATGGATAATTTTTCAAATGTATGAAGAGTCTTGACATAATTTTGTATAAAATACAGACAATTTTAAAATAATATTTTGCCAATTATTTCTTTCAATTTTTTCTCGAACAGAACAAAGAAAGCTTATAAACATTGCGCAAATTTCATTTTCGATGAGCTCTGTATTTTCGAAAATTGTAAAAAATTAACACTGCAAAAGAAGAATTTTAATGGAAAGAAAACTGATCTAAAAGTGTTCTCTAAATAAGATCATGTACATTTTTTTAAAACGAATACTTTTCGCGTACGTTTTACTTCGTATAAGGCAACTCTCTGAATTATCGAAAATTGAATGTTTAATGTAAAGTATGTGCTGTTGATTAAATGCTGGTGCTATACGTGCTATATGTTCACGAAAATGGCATTAGGAGGAAAATTCGAAAAGTAATGACAATTAATTTGTGTCGAATGGATTCTCTTTTGCTGTAAACTGCAATTTTGTAAGTGTCATTTTCTTCATAATATCCCTTCTTTCATAATTAAATCATCAATCCCTTCTTTCATAATTAAAATAGCAATATTGAATAATAATTAATTATAACCATTTTGTTGCTCACGCTGAACAATGAACATTTTAAAATGTGGTATTATTTTGCAAAGTTTCGGCAAATGTATTGGCACCCCTTGGGGGGGGGAGCAACTGGGGCAAATAATCCTAGGTTCCGAAACTTTTTTTATTCAGAACATAAAAAGTGTATCCTCATTAAGGAAGAAGATTTAAGCATCAACTTCTAAATAAAAAGTAATGTTTATTTGTATTTTATCTTAATTTACACGCTTTATAAAATGCAAACTTTAAAATATAAGTATAAACATTTATACAATACTTATTTAATTCAGTAAACAATTTTTAATAGAAATATTATTTATTGAATTATAATGTAGTTGAAGTAAAATTAACTTTAAAAAATATGTATTTAAAATAAGAAATTATCCATGGGGGAAACTTTTGTTTGTAATAAGGAGCCCCTGTACTGCCCCAGGCCACTTGTTTCGCTTCAGCGCCCCTGGGCAAATGACACTTACACAAACGCTCCAGCACTTCTTTTTTAGAAATTCATATTTTTGTGTCTTTTTCTCATTTTATTATTCAGACTCATCGGTTTGAAGAGCTTCTAGGAGCTTATACAATACTTGCTGCAAGCTTTAACTACGCTCGCTTTCTACGCAGGATCATTTTATTTACTTGAATGCAAGCTTGTGGTATTTTTGGGGACTTTTCATTGCAGAAGTTCAAAGCGGCGGCGCGCGTTTGCTGTCAGTGTATCGCATTCTATTAAAACCCATTTCCATTTTGAAACTACTTACATATCTAGAATCAAAGTTGTAGGTAGCCGTATCACGATGCATCAACAAAGGCGTTTCAACATCTAAGATAACAGAAGTGATAAATTAATTGTAATTTGGCCATGATACATTTGGGAAAACATCTGATCCTAGAAAAGGGTGTCCAACATACGGTGGTGTCCAAGATAGAGAGATGACCAACTTGATAGGTTTTACTGCATCTAACAGCGAAGGCCATGGATTTGTAGAATGAGAAAAACTAATTATACGGATCAGCCGTTTTTGTCCTCTTAATTGGGCGAAACAAACTTTCATTCGTTGAGAGAATCAGGACATTTTAACTCATTTAAAAAATTATCTCCATAACACTTCTACATTACAGACGAAATGATTCAGAAAGATACACTGCTAAACTAAGTTTTAATGTTAAGATCAACCTAATTGAAAATGGTAGAAAATATAGTGAGAAATCCTGGCATCAGCAACGTTACTGGAAAAAAATTCTTTCGTTCTGCAATTTATCCCTCTATTTCTCCTCCTCCTTATGCCCACAACCAAATGAACCTGGTAATAAATTAATGACAGTATAAGAATCTATATTACAGAAGAAACAACGCATATTCGGGTACAAGGTAATATTAGAACAATATAAATATTAGGTACATTTAATACATTAATGTACTTTAAATAATGAACAAAGTTCATGTTTCTATTTTTAGATTATTGATCCTACCAACTTTAACTTTTACTATTCGCCCCTTTCGATTATGAATCAATTACTTATTGATAATGACTTAATGAGATCAGAGCTGAACAGAGGTAAATTTTCTACAAGCTCAAGTATTGTTTTCCTGACCCTTCAACCCTCAAGGAAATATTCCGAGAGGCATAATACGAAAAGAATTAAATACACACATTTCCCACACAAAAAATTAAAAATTGTTGAATCCAGGTGTGTCATATTTTTACTCAGAAGATTAAGTAACATAGATTAAATACTGGTACACAACATTCTCTTTTATTTATATGAATTAGTGTCATAAAATAAAGATGATGAAAACCCTCCACAAAGTGGTATTGTTTACGGTTAGTACGTTCCAAGCAAATTTCACAAATATTTTTTATTATTGTGTTATTCAATAATTTCCTTATACTACGTTAAGATCCTACATAGTTAATCCAAGAAAGCAAGAAGAAAATCATGCTTATTTCTGTACACTAAAGAGCATCCACAAACAAGCAAACCAGGTGTTAGTGTGAAGTATTTAAAGGGTTAATTTCCATATTGTTTTATCGCATTATTTTATATTTATTCTACAAGACCCGGCCGGTATAAATTTTGTAAATAATGTCATGATGTACTTGATCATGAATAATGCCTATAAAGCCATCAATTTAAAGAACGTAGGGCCAGAAATATTCATGTCTAAACGCTAAAACTTTCGATAACTAAAGCAAAAAATCTGCAATACAAATACTAATACGAGGAGCCCCATGGAAAGTATCGATTGACCATTGTAATTCTACTTTTCCACGACTCTCTGTAAGTATCGCGAATGTGACGATGAGGTAACCGCCATTTTGATCTATTACCGTTCGCGCGCAGTGCCCATACGCACCTGTGCTCTTTCTTGTCGCGAAACGCCCAAAATTTATGCGTTTGAGGCCAAACTGCGACGCACTCACAGGCCGAGCGACGCCGTCTCCGAGCCGTGGAGCGGACTGGCGTGGCGTCGCTTTGCGTGGCGTCGCGCGCCGATTCGCAAACTTTTCGCCAACGCCCAAACATGTGCGCCGGCGCGGTTGGTGCGCCTGCTGCCAGAGCGCGCGGCCGCGCCAAGGTCAATGCCGCGCTCGCGAAATTTTCGCCGATAGAGGGAGCGCCGCTGCTCCCCACGCGACGTTTTCCCACCCACGCCCCTCCGGCTCCCACTGCCCCCTGGGAGAGCAGCGTCACATTCGCAATGGACAGCCAGCGCGTGGAATGGCGCCGGGTTCAAAACGCCGAACGTTCCACCGAAATGATCAAGCAAAACTTCAAGATTCACTTTATACTTTTAGGTTTTATGGGAAGTATCAAAAGGTACCTAGATTTGAATAGTATGTTCGCTCATTTGTAAAACTGCCGTATTAAGTATTCAAGATGTGTTCGAGTACCTTTAAAAGTATTATCGTTTATAACAAATTATCTTTTTATACACGCTCATGAACTATTAGCTATAAAACATCTTAAGCCATCATTATCTAATAACCACCTTTATTCCTCAAAAAACTTTTTCTTCTAGTAGCTTCCAAGTTGCTGACTGCAAGAAGCATAAGCCGAAACCTACGGGAGGCTACACAACCTAGGGTAAACAAAAATGTTTTATCTTCCTTCATCAATAAAAAATCAAAAAACGCGCGGGAAAGTAATATTAAAATGTTTTGGAACTGAATATAGGGCTACCCTCTCATTTCCGACAACTACCGTTCTAATCGCCGCCGCCATCGTTTCTATGGTTGTCATTAGTGTTCTAAGTTTACTGGCAGAGTGTGTTATTGAATTTATAAACAGCTTGTTATCTTCAATATATCAATTTAAAAAATGTGACTTGAAGTGTAATTCATGGGAGATACACAATTCCTTTGGTGACCCCCCAATTTTACTCTCTAGAGGTACATGTTCGCCCTGAATTTTTACCTTTCAGAGATCCTATGCATTATATGATTCGCTTATTTTATTTTACAGAATGGTCATCTGTATGTTTCTTAATGCCAACCATTAATTTGGCGGTACACATGAAGGTAGAACAAGCTGGAGATCCTTGATCTTTTGACTCCATTCTTTGATTCGCATTTTCGATGGAAATCTGTGAATCACTACGTTTGATTTATTTGAAGAGCATTTCACTTTGGCAAACTTATAAATTGAAAACAAAAAAATTAATTTGAAGAATTCTCATGTGGTAATACCACTAATATGTATTTTGTTTGCCTTAATACTGCAGAAAGCTGTATTTCCTTGTCCTGGAAATGTAGCAAATATTTTTGATGTTGACGTCGTTACTTCTGCATGTCGTCATTGTCGTCATATTTCACATATTTTTGTGTTTGCCAAATTATATTGCATCAAAAAATGTGTGCTATTTCTGTAGGCGTTAATGAGTTTGATGTTATCACATGTTCGAGAAGTATGGACGGAAAATTCGTTGAACTGAATAATCTACATTTTAGTTAGTACCAATGTGAAAAATGGGGTTCTTATGAACTGATTTTGTTATTTCAATCCCACTGGGGGGCGCGGGTCTCTGAAAAGTTTGCTAGAGGCTCGGAAACCATACGTAATAGGACATTTTATTTCCTTACATACATAAGCCCTCGGTGGCTCGTTGGCTAGCGTGCTCCACGAAACGTAACCCGGGGTTCGAGTCCCGGTCGGAGCAAGAATTAACTGTGCGCTTTCCTTGCAATGTCCCAGTACCCGTTGCTGTGACGATGAGAAAGCTCACTTCTCAGGCTGAGCAGACCAGAGATACGGCGTAGGAATCGCTATGTGCTAACCACACGTATCCCTCAACCCGTGGCCGCAAGGCATATGTGTATATATATGAAATATTCCTTATATATAATATTAATATGTAATGTTAAAATTTAGAGCAATGGTAATCGAATGAACACATTAGTCTACCGGTTAAGTACCGTAGATATCACTCGAGTAAGTCTGTCTGTCTCTACTGGCTTCCTTATGAGGCCAAGGACTACCAGCGGTGTGGTTAGCACATAGACAATCTTCTGGTCGTCTCAATCTGGGAAGTGAGCTTTCGTATTGTCCCATAGCAAGATTTTTCAGAATCTAAGCAAAAATTGAACATTGTGTACCTACAGAGCAAAGGAAGAATTGGCCGCAAAAACATGAAGAATCTTTCGAATCTAAGTTTGAAAGGTGGCTAATTAAAAGCGCAATCAGGTGGACTTACTTGATTTAGAAGAAGAATCGCTAAATATATCTCTCGCTTTGCATTGCGACGAAATTGATTCTCTGTTTCAGGATCTAAAAATTAATAATATATGAGAGGAATTATCAATTAACTTTGTAGATAACCTTGAGTAATAGATGTTACTTTTGAGTGTTGGACAGCGTGCTAAAAGTTCAATTTTTAGCACTAGTGCTAAAAGTGAGACGATGCTCAAATGTTTATGTAAAACTGTGAATGCAACAAAGTAAACCAAATGCAGTTAGTCTGATCAGTTGCAACTAATCTTACAATAACGTAGAAAGCAATTAAGTGATTTGTGTGCTTGAATTAAAATAAAAGGAAAGTGAGAAGGCTGACTAAAAATAGCGTATGACATTCATGATAAAAGTGATTTTACCACTTGTATCATAAATAACAATTTTGTATGCGCAGTCACATTTAAATTGGGAGCAGAAGTGCAATATTGAACATTCTTTGCAAAATGCGTTCAAATCGCGCACTTACTTGTGAGTAACTTATCTATGCGTGTTTCATACGAACCCTCGAGACACTGGGGTGGCCACAAGTCGGTTCCACTGCTCACTGGCTGAAGAAGGAAGCACGGGAGGCGTTTTACGAGAGAACGCAACCTCGAGCGACCAGCGGAGCGTCAGAGGCACGACCGCACGGGTCGTTACATCGATCACCCACCCCCGCGTCCGATTCAGTGTCACCGCACATGCCCTGCTCTGCATGGGCACGTCGAATCCATCAGGAGATTCAGTCTTTCTTTCTTTCTTTCTTTCTTTCTTTCTTTCTTTCTTTCTTTCTTTCTTTCTTTCTTTCTTTCTTTCTTTCTTTCTTTCTTTCTTTCTTTCTTTCTTTCTTTCTTTCTTTCTTTCTTTCTTTCTTTCTTTCTTTTTTTCTTTCTTTCTTTCTTTCTTTCTTTCTTTCTTTCTTTCTTTCTTTCTTTCTTTC